>WBMY01013598.1:220721-390899 GCA_013397315.1 Donacobius atricapilla | reverse complement strand
CGCGCCCCGGCGGCGTTCCCATGGCAACAGCCAAGCGCCGGGCCCTGCGGGCGGGCGGGCGGTGCAGGCCCGCGCCGGGCTCCCCGCCTTGTGCCTGGCTTCTCACCGCTCCGGTACCGGCAGCGCTTTCCGGCCTCCCCGAGACCAGTCGGGGGAAGGTCGCTGTAGTTGCTAACACAAAGTCAGAACCTACCGCTACCCTACGAATAGTATATGCCGAGCTCTTTTGCTGCCGGTCAAATTGAAATGGATTCTCCCTTAGATATCCATCACAGATAACAAATTAAAGATGTGGGAAGACACATGTAAAAAAATAGCATACATCATCAGCCCTTGTTCCGCAGGAACACTGCTCTGTTTGCAAAGGCCAGAATTTTGTGAACAAGCTCTGGGTAACGCATTCTAGATACTCTTACCGTCCTTGGCTTGGCAGAACATTAACAATCTCAGTTAAACCACTTTAAGTGAAGCTTCCCTGAAATTAGGACACTGTGATTTGGACTGGCGACGTTCCAGCAGTGTGCAGCATGGTGATAGCTAGAGCCACCGGGCTGTGGTGAGCAGCTGCTCTGCCGCAGAGATGCTGGCTTCACACCCCCTTCCCTTTCCAGGAATGTCCAGACAGCAAAGACCAGCAAAACTTACATACGGCTCCATATGGCTTGATACCTTTTGAAGACGTTCCTAATGGATCTTCAGTACTGGTGTTTAAATATCACTGTGTTTGGTACTGTAAAAATATCTGGATTTCCAGAGAGCAATCACTCTTTTACAGGTTATCAACTTGAAGTTGTGAATCCTGCAGGTGTTATGGGGTCAGAAAAAACAATCGTGATCTCATTTTCCTGAGAAGAAGAAACGTTGTGAATGGATGAAGAACTGATCCCAGTGCTGCTCTGGCATGGAACAAAAAGTAGAATTGACAAGCTGGAAAAAAACCAGGAACATTTTCAGTATTTAAATATGTTTCTCTTGTATCACCCACCTGAAGTGATTTCTTTACTTAAAAAAAAATGTGGGGCTTTTGGTTTTTTACTTAAATGAAAACTTTTTCATTGGCAGCTGGAGGCCCAGTCCTATGAAGGGAAGGCCTCAGGTTCATACACACAACAGCGCTGGATGTGGCTGCAGCATTAGCAACTGTGGTGTGCAATTACTGAATTTGCCTTCATCAGAGGAATTTAGATAGTGAGGCTCTGATTTGCAAGTTCTCTAATGAGGTTAATGAGGCTAGCACATTCTCAAACGGTTTGTAGGATCTTCCTTCACACACTGCTGCTGTGTCAGACCTTCAGATGAGGAAGAAATTCAGATGGGGCACAGAGGGAGGGACAGGCTCTGACACCCAGCCCCAGCCCAGCCTATGCGCTATCTGCACACACCCTTGCCTGCAGTCCAGCCAGGAGCTGGCTCCTGCTCTGGGCCCCTGCAGTTTCTCCCTGAATCCCATGCTGAGAGGTTGATATCTGGTGCTGCAGGGGTCCCATGTGAGGGCTGCTGGTGTGAGATGCTGTTTTCACCACATTCTCCCTGTTGCATGATTCTCCTTGTCTAGAGCTGTGACTAGGGTGGCAGCAGCACTCAAGAATAATATGTGTTCTCACAGGTGTACGGATATCCAGAACTTACTCATTTTCTCTTTGTGGAAGTACAAACTTTTCTGTGCCTTTATAATAAGCAGTTATTGATTAGGCTTGAGGCAGGGAAAGAAGGAGAATTTAGAGTTTACCCCAGCCTATGCAAGAAAGTTATCAGAAGAGCTGATCTAAAATAAGAGGGATAACAGGGATTTATTCCAAAATAATTATCTTGCCTCAATAATGCACACCTCTTTCCAGAACAAAAGGACTCTCTTCTCTTTCACAGAGCACTCACACCAGTCTCTGCTTGACTAACTGTTACAGAATGAAGGATGCGCAGCTAGTTTCCCTGTCTAGAGACAAGCCTCAAAAACTTCAATGATTTTTGAATGCCAACCATTCTTCTGCCACTAACTTGCTGTGTTGCCATAGGCAAGTCACTTAATTTCTGTTTTAGTATTGTCCTTTAAACAAAAAGGGAAAATGACACAGTTATTTACCTCCGAAGAGGTAAATTAATTAATATTTATATTGTTCTCTGAAGATTTGGCTTTATGAAAGGGTAAATAGTAGGACTGTTTCTGAGTAGAGCTGGTTGGAGCTGTTGGAAGCACAGGGAAAATCTGACTAAGAACCTGAATCACCCTGAAACTCAGTGCGTAATTTATTCATTGATGAACAATGAACATGTGAAAGTCTGTATCCAGCACACCCTCCCAAGAAGCATTACATTCTGGATATACAATTCCCCAGAAAAATAGATGAAGCAATTCACATAGCAATGATTTCATACAGCCCAGGATCAGTGCATTCCAGGATATTCATGTTCACAGGAAGTCTCTGTATATGGGGAAGGCTTTTTGTTCTTGGAGTGTTTTCTAGCATTATAGCCCTGGGGATTAGAGGACCATCTTTCATATGGATCATTTCAGTGATCCAGTTTATAGCACATATACTGCCCACAAGGAAAGGCCAGTTTTGCTTGGGGCACTGGGGACAGGGACAAGAGGCAACTTCTTTAGCCAGCTTTGGCAGGAAAGGCATCATCTTGTGAATTACAACTTCTGTGTTCTTTTCTCTTTTTTTCACTCATCAACAGGCCTTTTCTGACATCAAGTAGAATGACATCATATAAGCACTCCCTGACTTCACCAGTTAAAATTCTAGGCAACTCATACAGTCATTTGTACTCTCTAAGGGACTCCAGAGGCATTTGAAGGCAATGCTCTCTGCAGCTTATAAGAATTCATCCTGAAGTAAATCTATAACATTTAATTGGCATGGGTAATTACTAATAGCACATAGAAGTATTTGAAGTCATTAAAACTCAATGTGAGAAATACACATTAGCTAGGAGTGGGGAAAAAATTTATTTTTTTATAAATGCAAGGAAATGTTTCAGACTTTGGTATATTTAACGTAGTAGAAATATTGAATGAATTCTCTCAAAAAGGATTTGAAAAGAAAGTGTGCAGGAGCATTTACAACAAAGCAGTACAGGGAGCAAACTGTGCAGGTGAGCCCCAAGGCTGGTGCAAAGGGATGGTCAAGTAGGAAGTACAAAATGAAATGATCAGTGTCAAGTCTGACAGGCCAGAATTGTGACCTCTCAGCTGTAGGCTCACAGAGGCAGCCAGCCACATTGCAGATTGCGCCTGCCAAGCCTGTCTGTCCTGCTTTACAGTCAGCAGCCTCTTTCCCACAATTTGCAAGGATCTGCGTTATTCTTATGCATTTCTATGGTCTGCCAAACCACTGGAATAGAGAAAAAAGCCCAGAAACTGTACTAATGGGAGCCACTTAGGACCTAGACAGCTGTAGATTCCTCAGAAAAGAATTGCAAAACACACATTTGGAACATGTCTCAAGTCTACATTTACAGAGGCATGTATATAGCCATTAACTTTATGAATCAAGAAGGCTTTTCAATAATAAAGGCACAGGTTAATAACCTTGGCTGAAATATTTTTTGTACACTCCCCCCCCAGATTTTATTTGGATGCACATCAGAATACTTAAAAATATTATTTTGATGTTACCTTTTGGTTTTAATTTAGTACCTAGAGCAAGAACATGGCTGGTTCGACCAATGTACAGTAATTCAGTATAATATGTCAAGTAGTCATAGTACTACAGGCTTAGGAGAAAGTGCGAGAAAAGAGAAGGAAAATTAGAAATTTTCCTTGCCTGACAAGTAGGTAAAGCAAATGGGACGTGTCTGGAGAGAGGGTTCTTTGTTTCAAAGTTGCAAGTAATGTGATCCAATGTCAGCCATTAAATAATACTTTTCCAGTATTTAAAAACAACCTAAGCAGAATTTCCCTGCTTTACTTAATAAAAAAACTCCCTTCTCGTGCGTTAAAAGATTAGGGATGAAAATTCAAATACTCAAAAGTAATAAATCCCAAATACCATCTGCTTATACCTTTTATTTCAAATTTCTTGGGCACAGACACTCTATAATATGAATTACAATTACAGGATTGTGTAACTTTCTCCCCAGTTTCTCTGAAGCCTGGGAAATCAGAGTGCAGCCCCATGCCTTCCTTTCTGCAAACTCTTGTTCTCTAGCCCTGAAGACAGGTGGATGTGTTGCCAACTAGGTTGATCTGGAGCGTTCATCAGAACAGAATGTTTCACAAACAGCAACGAATGCATTTTTACCCCTTTCCTGTAAGGTGATATAGTTATCCCCATTTTATAGATCAAATAGCTAGCACCTGGCTTTCCAATGCGGTTAGGAAGGGATAGCTCTTCTTTTCCAGAAGCACATCTCCCCAGGAATTCACTTGTAATTGTGAATACTTCTGCAAATCAAGCCCCAGGCTCCCTGGAGTAAGGCTTAAGCAACACAAGATGGCATACACAGGCACTGCTAATGGAAGAAGTAGATCTGTTTACTCCACACTCTGCTCCTGCTTCTTCTTAGTTGCCTGTTCCTGTCCCTGTGCTGCCCCAACCTTTGTGCTGCGTGATGTTCATGTGACTCTACGGCCAACTAACTCAGAGACCTGCTCCAGCTAGAAACTCACCCAGCAGGAAAAATAACCACTAGCGTTCAGACAGATCACTTTCCTGATCCGGTTTAGACTGTGGCCTCATAAATGTTTGATACAAGATAGAACAAAACACAGGAACACAAACAAACAGCTGAGGGCAGGTAGGTAGGATGCCTTCACTCAGTGGCAGTGTCAGATTGGTCTGGATTGAAGCATTTGTTGAACCTCAGAATTAGGGGCACAAACACATCAGTTTTGTTCAAGGACTAGACTTGAAAGGAAAAGACATGGCTGCAAGAGAGTGTGGCAGTGGTGGAAGGACGGGATTTTCACCCCGTCATTCCCCGAATTAGGGGTTTTCTGTCTCTCAGAGTCCCGTACCAGGATTTAAAAGATGAGCTGGAACTTGTGGCTCGGTCTTCAAAGGTGTTTATTCTATTTCTTATCTCAAGGTCTTACAGCAGTCTCAGTGCACTGAAGAAAAGCAGCTACAGGAACATGGATGGAGGGTCTAAGGTAGGTTTTAAAGATTTTTAATCCAATTAACTCTAAAAAGGACTATATTTACAGTTTTGTGCCAATTACTATTACCTATTCTAAACACGCAATTTCTACATCAAATCCATTCTACCAATGTCTCTGTGCCACCGTCACAGCAGAAAATGAAATACCACCCAAAATTCTCCATCTTGCTCTGATCTACTTCTGTACTAAAAATCCAAAACTACAAATTTTTACTCTGTGACTAACTAAACTACTATCTATTTTAAATCTTTGCTGTTTTTAATTCATCTATGAGTGTTGGAAGTTTTTCCCATGGACTAAGGTCAAAGACAGTGCTTTCCTGGGGTCCCAGCCAGGGTCTCGGACCCCCCAGGGCAGTTTGAGGGGTTTTCCAAATGCCCTCCAAATGTTGGACTCCAACAGTGGAAAGGACACAATTTCAGTTCAGCTGTCCTTTTACCTTGAGACTACTGAACTCTTTTAACTGCCTGTCTCCCTTGAGTCTTCCTTCTCTGTGGGACATGTGGGATGGTTCTCCACTCATGGGGCTCACACACTGAGTTCAAATGTAATATTTAAATTGGCATCTCCTCATAGCTTTTCTGCGCATTTTGTAGAGAAGGAGGTCCATTTTATTCTGCAAATGAGTGTAATATTTAAGACAAGTGAGCTGGATGGAGGAAATGTGGTTTGATCCTTGCTCTGGGGTTGTTGCTATGTGTTTTGAAGAACACATTCTGGATGATATTCATGTAAAGTCCAAAATGTCTCAGTCCTGATTTACATGCCCTGGCATCAGAAATACTTCCGTTCCTTTCTGGGAAATGGCAAAATTTCAGCAGTAGCCGTGGAGAACATTCCCACCAAGAACAGCTCACAGTAATGAGCTTATAGCATGTGCCTAGGAAGTGGAACACGTAGTTGGAGATTGATATGGACCAAAGAGAAACATAACCCAAATGCTCTGCATTCAAGGAAAGTTTAGTCCAGGCAAAAAAGAGCAGCACCCCTTCTGTTGGCAACATCTCAAAATGAAAGATTGCCATCTCATTTCTACTTGTAAAAAGCATTTCTCTCCAGCAAAGGGTTCTGGGTGTTCATGCTAAGGAATGGAGGTATCTCCAAGTTTTATCGTGGATGTTANGGGGGGAGGGGGGACACACGACAAAATCCAGCATCTATAGAAATTTCCAGAAAGTTTGAGCAGCATTCTTAAACAAACCTGAATGATGCATTCAGAAGAAAATATAAAATAAAAAACCCTCAAATACATTTCATTTTTGTGTTTCCATAATTCAAGGTGACTATTTTTTACAGTATTTTATACACAATTAGTCTGAAATATGGTTTTCTAGCTCTCAGTTTTCTGAGCAAAATATAGAATGACACAGTTATTAACCTTTGGGAAACCTCTCCTACACACAACAGAATTAAATTCTGAAGAAAACTGAATAGCATTGGGAGAAATTCCAAATGACTTACCACTCATTTGTTTGATGGATAGTTGGGCTAGCTATCCCTTTTTACAGAGCTGCCAATCACTGAGAGTGCTGGGATATATTGTGAGGACTCTCTTAGAATCACAAATTGCAGTCACAGGGTTCCATGGCTCAAATTATTATCAAGAGACAGTTACATTGCATGAATAGAGATGATACTGTTACCACGAGAGGATAATATTGTGGTATCAGCAGCTTCCACTTTTCAGCAGAGTAAGTTGCTTCTTCTAAAATGACATTCAAAGAGATATTATTTGTTTGGAAGACTGTTCTGTGTGAGGATTTCAGTACTGATGTTGAAACTCAAACTGAGATCACCATATTAGATAGAGAGAGGAAATTGTTGTATCAGTTTGTTTATTCTGCATTTGGCAACTCTCTAAATACTCAGTTTCATTCTTTCCATAGCAAAGGGTGTTAGTCATTCCGTTGTTTGTCTGAGGATTTCATATAGCAGGAAGAAGAGGGGAGAAAATACTTTGTGATTCTTGAAGTCAAAAAACTGACAAAAAGATTCTGGAGCATGGCTAAAACAAGAAAATATTTTCCATGCTATTTTGAAAGAGCTGAGCTACCTATAGTTACTATACCTATTATGAAAGTGTATTTATACTCACAGAGTACATTAATTCAATGAAGCAAGTTATGCTGAGTAGTTATACTTCTATTTTGGTTATTCAGTTCCTCATAGATCTCTATGGGTCAACATTTTTTTTTGTAGATATCAGGCTTGAATTCTACCATTTCTGCTGGGAATAGTCCTTCTCATCTTGTGTCCACTCTGTTCAAAAGAAAGATTTGGGTGGGAGGGAGAGATGCGGAAATCAGAATTTCCTCTCCTCCAGTATCCATTCCATAGGGTTTCCACAGAGAGTGTGATTGATCCAGCCACCACCCTGTTATGAGTAGGTTCTGTTTGTCCTTTTGGCTTTCACAGGGTCTGAAAACCTTGATGGGGGATTTAGAAGGCTACTTCAAAGCAAATGATAAATTAAGATCTCATAAGACCACTCTGTGCCATCCGAACAAACCTCAGTGCTCACCTTCCTCTTCTGTTGCTGTGTGTATATCAGGTTTCAGCTGCTTTAAAGTCATCTTCCAGATATTTTGCCAAAGAAGCCTACACTGAAACAGGAGGATTCAACTTACAAGTGAAACTGGAATTCAGCTTAAGAACAAGTAGGAAACTGAAGTGGTCTTTAAAGGATGACTGCAGCAATCTGTTAAAGGAAAAGTGCCAGGTATACACACAGTTTTTTTTTCCTTTTATTTTTGCAGCTTGTATTTCATATTAAATACATGAAAGAGGGAGAATTGCAGTCTTGTATTGTGCCACAGAATTTCTTTACCATGACTCTTCAACATGTCATCAAAGTTACAAATATGTGTTGCAAGCTTTTTTATTAACGAGTTATGTTGTAATGGTACCTATATCAACCTATACCTATTGCAGAAACAAAGGAATTATTTAAAGTAAATCAATGAGGATGTGAGTATGATGCATTACTTGTTAGTAGTATGAGTGCACCAATATAGATTTATTTTCACTGGTAAGGTAGAAAATAACAGGCCTGGCCTAGCCCAGAGTTAGTCTGCTAAATCATGAAAGCTTTGAATGTATCCTGTGGCCTGAAAACAATATTCTGTGGGAAGACTCGCTTGCTACTTGATAAGCATTTTCTTCTCAAGGGTCAAATATGCAGTCCTTCGTCAAGTTTCACAGCAGTTTCACAAGAAGAATCAATAAGATAATTTTTTTACTGTAAATTGTGGTTTCAGAGCACAGAAATCTGGTTTGTTGATACAAATGTTCATTCAGTGCTTAATGGTTTTTAAATTAGCTTATATAATCACACAAAAATTATTTACAGGAAGACACCCAAGTGTATTTGCATAAACGTTAGATAGATGTGGCTACAGACATTGTTAAGTTTGAATGCCAGGCTGGAGTTTTGAGAGCCTGAGGTACTGTCAATGTTTTAAGACTATCAAATCCCAGTGGTATTAGAATCACCAGAAAAAAAAATACTCAGGAGCTTCTAAAATGGGACCTTGGGCAATTATTCAGGGGATGGAGCTAAGAAAAAAAAAAGTGACCTGGAGACCCTGTTTTAAGAAAAAAATCTTCTGCAGTATCCAAGGGACTAATGAACTATGTCTCAGAATGCCAGCCAAAGCCAAATGTGTGTTTCATTCTGGTGAAAACAGGGAAGAAATGCATTTTAGTCTTATCCATCATCAAAACTGAAAAACAATGGATTGTAAGAGTCAAAAGTTTTTTAAACTGAATAAAAGATTATCTTCAATTTTCATTCAAGATAAGATAAAAGCCCTACATAATACTGTACAAAACCTATTCAGAAATTATTGGGACAATTTTACATGTATATGTATATTTCCCTCAATTAAAACTTGAGCGAAGAATTTATGACATTGTTATCAGTTCTGATCTAGAGCAGCTGATATGCTTGTACTTCAGGCTGTTGTCATAACTGTAGAATTCCCTATCCCACTTTCTGGTGAATAAATCCTTATGTTTCTTTCTCAGTTTTCCAAAAGCCTTCCTGAGATTAAAATCTAAGTCAGTCTGTCTGTCTTAATGAGGCATCCTAGTGACATCACAGTGTGCACACACACACAGTCTCCAGACTTACTTTACATTTCCCCTTGCTTTGGATGGCCTGAAAACCTAATATTTTCAGAACTGAAAGATACTTTGAGTTTCAACAAATTTCTTCTTTTATAAATTTCAAGCTTTTGTATTAAAAAAACCCTCTAGGACTTCACATGCCATTTAGCAGAATAATGTATGTTCTTTCAGTTCAGTGTTCCCTAAGTCACCTAATGACACAGATGGGTCTGATGATCTATTTATGGATTGCAGGACTTCCTGTTTTGACAGAGTCTTTGCAAGTTTTATGATTTCTGCCTTTTTTCCCCTACAATTTCAGTTTTGTGTGTTTTATTTGCGTACTAAGTATACACACACAGAGCTTCCATTCTTGCCCTGCTAGGCAGATATTGCTGTTCAATTCGCAGGGATTTTTTTCTGTGATATTGTCTGGTGGAGTTAATTTCTTTTCTCTGGAAAAAAAACCCAAAACACAACCTAGTTGAATTACAGTAACTATGACTCATTAATCTGAGACATCTGTTGATAACCCCTGAAGTCACTCTATTTCAACACTGAAACAACTCATAACCCTCTCGTGAAACAAATGGGGAACATTAATGGATTAGCAACTTTTATGTTCTGCCCTCCTTTGATCTCTAGGCTCAATAGAAATGTAAGTGTACTGTAAAAATAGGCAAGCATTAGCTGTCTAGACATCCTAGATGTGGCCATCCTCTCTGTAGTTGCCTTGGGGTAGTCACTAGAAAATCTATATCCAAGCAAGTTCCTTGTAAGTGGTGTTGTTGGCAATACTCTCCAAATTGAAGGCAGTAGGTGTAAATGCAGCAGTGCATTTTTCCTAACTAGTATTTCTTGCCTAAATACTTAATTGGCCTTTACTGAGATTGGACTTCCAGAATTACAAGAGATGAGATTTGCATAAAAATACTTTCTGTTGCTTTTTTAAAAATTTGCTTTCTACTCTTTATTTCATGTCTGTATGACCTCTTAATTATAATTTATTGACAAATAGCATAAAAATT
Organism: Donacobius atricapilla; assembly: GCA_013397315.1. Classification (NCBI taxonomy): domain Eukaryota; kingdom Metazoa; phylum Chordata; class Aves; order Passeriformes; family Mimidae; genus Donacobius; species Donacobius atricapilla. Next base: position 380,660 of record WBMY01013598.1, on the reverse strand, counting down.
CATGATTTTTCTACTATGTCACTGGTTGGAAATGTGCTTATATTAGCAATTTTAAGCCTGGATAAAACAAGTACAACAATTATGTAAGGAACAAATAACACTACACATTTTTGCAAGTAACCAAATAGTTTATCATTGTACAGGATCATTATAACTGCAAATGTACGGGCAATAATTTTGCAGGTTTTTCCTGCTGTAAATCCTTCAGCATTTTTTTGTTATCTTTATTGCTTCTAAGAAATGGGGAAACTAAAACTGTTCAGTGCAATCCATCACCAACATAAAATTAGAGTGATGGGGGGGGTGGTTTAATAGAAATCAGATTCCTGCTCTAACATCAGAGAAGCACAGTTGGTAAGAAGTAAGATATGATGGAAAATTCTTTTCTATCTGCTTTTTGTTAGGTCCGTGATGCCCTTCTAAAACTGTAAACATGCAATTAATTCAAGCACATAGAGTAAAATATTCCTGATGTTATCTTCCAGATGAGAGCTTAAGCCCTGTACAGCTGTGTTGTGTGTGGATATTAAACTTCCCATAACACTTCTTACTGTCTTCAGTATTTTCACGAATGTCTTTGGCTCAAATTTCCTCTCTTACATTGCCTAATATTAGTTCCGTATTGATGCATCCCCTTCATTTTGCAAGTGGCTATATTGATCTAGGCCCTTTTTGTGTCAATATGCACACACTGTCACATCTTAATGCACATCACAGCTCAGATCATTGAGAGTCACTACTCATCTGAGCCCTGGCAGGAGCAGCATCAGGTTTGTACACTGCTTTATGGGTTTTGGCACACCTTTACTATTTATAGAGTAGTTTCTTATTGGCAGTAGAAGGATTTCCAGGTCACATGGTAAAGCTGTATGACATAAGTAGCCTTGCTGATGAACCTACCCAGAAATCAATCTTGACACCTTCAAAGTATTTCAAGTTAGCTGCATGCAACCCTTTATGGTTTAGTGTTTGCCAGTCACTCTAAAATCAAAGTCCTGGATCAGGCAAGAATAAGACTCTCCATCTGCTACTCTTTATGACTATCATTATCTTTTATGGCTGGTGGTTTTGAAAAATCATATCTTAAAAAATCATATATTGTCATTAACTATATTTTTATGGATTTGCCTTGTGGTCTGCAGATAGCATTCTGCACAGGTACCTCAAAATTCAGTTTTGGTTAATTGATTTTAGGAATGCTACCAGAAGAGCAACCACTCTGTAGCTATCTCTGTTGNGACCAGTTGTGGGGGGAGGGGTTGTCTGGGTCCTGTTCGGAGGTTCCCTCCCAGAATTTACCCTAAACCAGGATACTGATCAAATATGGAGTCTCATGACAGATATCCCCACCCATCTTTCTCCAGAGAACAGACACAGGCTTACCTTTACACATGAGTACCCCTGCAACATCTAGTATTTGTCCTACAACTCACATGCTTGGGGTTCAAGGCACCTGATATGGAAAGGTTTAGGGATTGCTGATAGAGGTAAGTGAAGGAGCAACAATTCATATAATCCTCTAAGGGCAGACAAACAAAAAGCAAGCTAAAAAAGCTTGCTAACAAAGTAAACTGAGAAATGCATATTAAACCAAGTAAAGCCTACTCTAAGTGATCTTCAGAGGTCTAAGAGTACTAGTGGTAGGAATCAGCCTCTTTTCCAATGGAAACTGCTGCAGCTATTGCCATCGCAGCATCGTTTTTGCTAGCTGGCCTGGTTGATTGCTTAATCTCCTCTACAGATCCTCTCAATGCTGTTTTAGCAATCAGCTAGCTGCAGGCACTTACCGTGAAGGGCAATGTTAAATCACTTGTGCTCTCTGATGAGCCTGGCAACCCAAAGTACTGCTGGTGTGTCACTAGATGAGCCAATATTTGCACATTTTGTTTAATGTTATTTCTGTTATCATGCTCCTAAAAACCACAGCTATAGCCAAGAGGATCTCACATTTGGATTCATGAGGCCTGATGGTCACTTAAAGAAAAATGCCTTTGTGTTTCTGATGGCCTGAAAAGTGGGAGTAAGTGACATACTAAGAGTAGCATAAAAGGGGCAGTTCAGTGTTTATAAGGAGTCATGTGCATAATGTGCAGCTAATATCATGGGTTAAATCAATATGAGAAAGCAGGAAAGGGAGTGGTGGGATCTGAAAATTGTGTAAAACCTAATAGGAAATAAATCACCTTTGAAGGAAGAGCAAGACTTGTGATTGGTTATCACAACAAAAGGTGTCAACAGTGAATATCAAAGTAATAAACCTGAATAAACAGGGAATTGAAACTGTATATTACAACCCAGTGATAGTAAAATTTATTCGGTGATTATTCATTTGGCATCTTTGGCATCTACTATGCCACAAGCAAAAGATTTTTTTGTGATACCAAGTTGGATTAAGACAAATCCTGTTCATCCTAAAGAAAGCCTCTTGTGGGCATCACAATCCTGAAGAGTGGTGCTACTGGCCACAGGGGATTGTTATACACTACCAGAAAGGGCCCCTGTGTAATGTATTAGCAGAGGCTTTAAATATATCACAGCAGGTTCTTTAGAGCAGATAGCATTTCATTCCCTCTGCTGTTTAACTGTCACAACTACTGTGAATGAAAATCCCTCATTAGATATTTATGTGGGACATCTTTAAAGTTTTCTGCTGTGTTGCGTATTTCACCAACAAATGAAGTACATAAGTACCTCTTTGCAATGTGCTACTAATCACAAACTTCAGCCACAAGTCTGAAGCAATGCAGCTGTCAGCTAGCTGAGAGCCCACCATCACATGAAGATAAAAAAGTAACATCTGAGCTCCATGCTCTTCTACTAAGATCTGCTTACTTCTGTTTCCCACCATCTCCACACCTAGTCTTGCTGTAGGCTACTTTAGTGTTTATTTCAGTACATTACAAGAACTGCAGTAGAAATAGCAAACTGAAGCTCTTTGTCCAAAACCAATCTTGCTCTCATTGCAGCAATGAGAGCAGGAAGGAGGCAGCAATGAATATTGCCAGTTGTTCAGTTTATTCCACAACCCATCTGAAATGCATTCCTGCATCAGTACTATCAAGGGAATTACTATTGCAAAATCAGCTTCCACCAATTCGTTCTGAATACCTACTTGATTCCCTTGAAAGCTCTGCAGCTCAGTTCTACCCATCTTGCCATTATTTTTTTTACAGCAGACAGGCAGCCCCATTGATTTTGGTAGGACATCTCCTGGAACCAAACCCTCCCCAGTTTAAATAAAAACAGCAGACACTGTCTTTAAACATCTGCTGGTTGCTGGAATGGTTCTCTGAGTTACAAGCAAGCAATGCCAATGAATGTAAAATTACTTATCAGAAAAAAATAAAGGGAAATATTTGAAGAGTTACACTAGGGTTGGGGGAAGGCATTTTGGAGAGATCACAAAGACAACATTGTCAAAAATTGATTTGCCTTATTCAAAGCACTAAGATATGCAATTGTAAGAAATTGCAAGATTTCACTTCTCCTATTCAGCTTTGAGTTTCTTTAGATTCTAATTACCACAGCTTAGAAGAAAAGAAAGCAATTGACAGAGAAAAAGTGACCTTTTATGGAATCTTGGCAATCCAGTAAGGTTTGAGAGTGTTATTTTAAGAGTTTATTATGTAAAATAATATTATTAACATTTTATATTAAATAATTAGAATAAAGTTCTCTTAACTGGTCAATGGATGTCACCACCTCTGACCTGCAGGGCCACTTGTGATCTTGGAAAATTGTGTGCTTCAATTTGGAGAGAAGAAATACTACATTATTATTACAAGATGGCAATACATCATTGAATTTTGTGTTGAAGGTTTTGAAATGCATGATTCAACTAATCTTGTAACTTCATTGACATGCTGGAGATGTGGAACCCCTAACAAAGCTCCTCCACTTCCAGGTTACCTGGAGCAGTTTGGAGGTAACCCAGTAATGCTGCAGGTTGGGGCTGCCTGTTCTGTGCTGTAGCTGGTTCCTGTGCCGCTGTGGGCTGTTCTGTGTGTTTCTGGGAAGTGAAAACGTTAATGAGGATCACTCAGCTGGTTGCTTCCCATATAATGTAAGAGGTCTTACAAAAAGCAACAGGGAAACCCAACTGATAAGGCTAACAGCAGGGCAAATGCTTTTCCTACAGAACAACCAAGAAAAAGAGCGAAGGAATACGAGAGTCATTTAGGTTTGAAAAAACATTGCAGGTTATGAAGCCCAACCATTAACCTAACACTGCCAAGTCACCACTAAACTATGTCCCTAAATGCCACCTCTACAAGTCTTTTAAATACCTCTGGGCATAGAGAAGCTGATTCCCAACTGCAGACCTGGCTCTGTGTGGCTGGCAGTCTACTTTTCAGCACCTGCTGGGAGGGGCAGGAAAATGGTGACAATCACAAGAATCAGCAGTATGAGTTTTCCGCTACATTCTGAGAATGCTATCAATGGTCTTGCAGATGGTTTCTCCTGCCTGTGTCCCTAAGGGACACAGGAACGGGAGGAGGAATCTGACCCACTTTATTGTCACATTGAGGTGGTTTTCAACCATAATTCACAGACAGTTTAAAGGCTCCTTCAGCACAGCCAAGTTTCTGTGCCCAGCAGATGGCTGTTGGGGCCTTGGCCTGTTGTTGTCACACAACGAAGAGCTCATGGCAGGACAGATTCCAAAAGGTATTAAGGCACAGCTTGCTCCCTCACATACAGAGGAATGGACTTGTCAACAAGGACTTGCAGAGGTATGTTAACCTCTGGGCAGAAGGCAGTTTTATTGCCATTTGACAGGAGAGATTTCCCCCATTGCGTGTTATGTGGCTGAAATATTGCCTCTGTTGCTGCAATGGCGAAGTTTGGTATCTTGTCCAATAAAGAAGGGTAGATTGTTCTGGAGACTTCACCTCTAAACCCCTGAACACTTCAAACACCAACCATATACCCAAATCAGCAAACTGACATGGGCTTTTTAGATGCACTTGAAATTCATATCCAGATTCCATGGCTAAAACTCATCTTAAGTTCTAATGTATAATCTAATAGACTAACATGTACTGCTCTGTCTTTCCTTTGATAAAACAATTTTAAAAAAGTAAAAGAATGCCTGATTGAATCAAATATGAGCTTCCCATGGGATAAAATCATCAGCATTCTGCTTGTGCTGTGAAGGAAAATGCATCAGTTCCCATTGCAATGATTTAATCTTGCAACGTTGGGGAAAGGATCAGCAGCATGTATGCCACAGTAATATTAATAGGAAACCCAAAGCTTAGAAATATAAGAGTTTTGGTTATTTAAGAGGAATTCAGTTTTTTTCTTTCTGTATAATCTTGGAGATTTCTTTTGACAAGAGAGAGTTTCGTATTTCTCGGATAATAGGAGTTGATGAGGTGTAAGAAGTTAAAAGGAAAATTTCACTGTTTCCATTCATTTAGCAAAGCTTTGCATTAGCTGAGAAATCAGCCTGTTACATCTGCTTCTCTATCATCCGTTTGCAGAAGTTTGTTGCTTAACTCCCATTCGTATGGCTTCTGTGGAGAATGACAGGCTGATGACATTTTGGTTAATCATAATCTTCCCTGTCTGTGACAACCTGCCAGTAGCTTTTTTAAAAATAAACTTGCAGAATAAAATTTTTTAAAAGAAGGATTTTTCTAACCCTCATGGAGAAGGGAAAACTGACAAAATAAATACATGAGAACATTTCACAAATGAAAAAATTCTTCTGGATTTATTACCATTTCTCTCTCAACACTTTATATGCTATTGCATTGCCCAGGAAATTGTTATTGACATAACTCTACTTGTTTTCATTTATGCCCTTTAGGGATATCAGGACCCCTATATATAGGACCCCTATTGCTTTTTTATCATACTAGCAAGAAGGACACCTTAGGTTTCCGTGGACTGATTTGAGTATCAGGCAGAGATAGAAGTGCAAGTAAAATCATGCCCATAGGGTGTGCATGCATAGAGAGAATTCTGTGTGGGGTAAGAAAAGAGGAAACATTAAGATATCAAGCCATTGCTGCTACCCATCTTATGTGTAACACATTCTAATCAATATGACCATTTCAACCCAGTTAACATACCAGTAACGGAGTGGGAAATGGAAGAGTGAATTGGAAAGAATGTGAGAGGGTTTGGAGGGTTTGCTGTCAGCGATGAGCTCACAGGAGCCCGCACCAGCAATTGAACCTAGGTCATGGCAGGTGTAAATCTTGGGTGGAGGCCACTGAAGCCCAAGGAAATGCTAAAAGCTGGAGACAAAACCACAAGCAGACATCACTGACAAACAAAGAAAAAGTCAAAGGCGGCTTCATCCACTGTGACAGCTTTTGTGAAAACTCAATCAAAGCTGCACAAGTGTCAGCACCATTTGTTCATGGCAACAAAAGGCAGGATGTTGAACTACGTGGAAACAGCCTATCTTGTAAACAGCTGCAATGTCATCAGGAAGAAGAAATTCAAGTTTTTGTCAGCTATGGCGTGCTGCCAGCTTAAAGTCAGGAAGAATATCCCTGGATAGGCAGAATGAACAGCTCTTTCATTAGCAAGGTGATTTAAACCATGATGTCTGAGCAAAAAGTGCTTTGCTCCTTTCTGAAGACCAAGCTGCAGTTGATGTTCTTTCCCTAAGAAGTAATATAAAAGTCAAAGACAGTTGCTTTACAAACACTTAGGCAGTATTAGCATTGAAATGCATTTCTTTCAGGGAACTTTGATTCCAGATCCTTCTGCAGTGGGTATGAAACTCACACCCACCTCACACCCCCAAGGTCTACCCGACATCTTCACACAATGTACGGTATAATCACTCTGTACTTCCACTACAGAAGGTGGCCAACCGCGTGACTGGTAACCATAGCAGCTGCAAGAGCCCCAAAAAAATTTCCAGTGCTGAATGTATGCACAAGTCTGATTCTTTAGCATCACTTTATTTGCCATGAACAGCATCAATAAGTATGCCTCAAAATGTCCCGGTATTTGATGAGGAAAGAGATGCCTGTTCATCACATGGAAAACAGCACATGTCTCGCACAGAACAATGTTTTCTGTCAGTCTTTTGACTTTGTAATGTCTAGAGATTTTTGTCTGAAGCTGTAATCTCAGGCATTCAAGCTAGGATTTCTATTTCTTGTATGGGAAAAATTGGTCCTGGAGAGTTTCCATGCTGGAATCACTGGTCTTTTTCCTGTCATGTGCTGAGTGCTGCCTGCCAGGGACGAAGAAGGAATGACAAGCAGTAACATCTTTCCCAGTAACAATTCACAAAACACAGTACCACAGTACCACTGGCTGACTCAATGCTATTAACTCTTTCAGATGGAATAGGTGAACTTTCCGCAGGTGGATCATGTGGGCATGGCATTTCTCCCTTTCCACTCCCTAATGGTAATTTTCCAGCTGATCTGAAGCTTGGGAGAATATAATTCCTTGGAGAAGGCTGCAGTAGGAGGTGGCTCTCCTCCACCTTATGGGATCTACCTCCCCAGCACAACCCTCAAAGCCTACAGACCCTTGGTGACCTGCTACATGCAGGAGCTTGTCTGTTGGCTTCTCTCTCCATTACTGGAAGAGGAGATTAGGATGTACCAGCACACCAAGGCTATACAGGCAGAACGGAGGGAAGAAGTGAAGTAAAAGCAAGAGCAAAAGGAAGCCAAGCAGTTAGGAACTAAGGCAGTTGCTATAGACATTTTGACAGAATATCCTCTTAGCTTTGGTTAAAATTTACTACTGTGGGCATTTAGAAGCCTGTTAGTATTGCTGTACTGGTATACACATCAACTATCAAAGGCATTCTGCTCCCGACAGTATGTCACACTTGGACATAATCCAAAGCCAGTGACAGTCTAAGAGCTGTGAGTTATAAAGCCAATCCCTGCATGCTTATTTATACTAGAAAGCTCACATTTCAGCCCAAAGCCCAAAAGCAAGATATACCTCAACATACAACAAATTACAGATGACTCATGAAGTCTGAGTTCAAGCCTTTTGGACTTCAGCACAAAAAGCTATCACCTAAGCAGCTGCTTGGCTGAAGATTTCCTTTTTACTATGTTTCTTTAAAAAGTAGTGCCCCTAAGAATATCAGGAGACTCAGAAAATACAGTCCTATTATTTTCAATACATTTTGTTTACACAGAGGAAACACAGCAAGTGTGGATTAGTTACCAAAAAATCTAACACAAAATTTATTGCTGCAAATACGTCTTGGCAGAAATCTAGAGTGCTCAGGTAGCATCTTTGCAGGACAGTCTTATTTTGCTTTCTTATAATACAGTGCAGATGCATAAGGACATTTGGCCAACACAGAGAACAGGTGATCTACACAACTCCAGAAATAAAAGCACAAGTTGCCACGATTTTGTCCAAGTGCTGCAGCTATTAGTTGCAATAAATATTACTCTTTGCCGACAAGCACAGGAAAAGCTTACCAGTTGCAACCTCTCCTTTGGTTTGCAGCCTCCTCCACCAACATGAGCCATAATTTGCTCTCAGCAGACCCAGACAGAAGTGTAGAGGAGAATGCAAGGAAGATGTAAACTGCCTCCTTCGTTCATAAAAACAAAAGAAGGATAGGCTCCCCACAAAACTCCTTCCTTGTTAAGCAGGGCAGTGCAGGGAAAAATGAACCAGGAATATCAGGCAGGAAGGGGCTACTTGAAGATTTCACAGACTTCACAGATTTCACTACACACAGATTTCACAGACACCTCATTATTTAATCCTCTTCCTGGAGTAATCAGCTGAGAAGTGGTTTCGCCCATTGCTCACACTGAAGCTTTCTCAGAGCCTCACCTGAGCAACTCATTTATCCTCTTCGAAGGACCTCTCTCTTAGGCAGAGCGCTCACCGTGCCAGTCTACCTAGTTCATTAAAGCTCGGGGTGATGACAACCCACAGTGCTAGGGATGGAATTTTCATTGTGTTGTTACAAAATAATTTTCATTATTTCTGTAGAATGATAATTGGCCTGTAGCACCAGGATTTTTATATGGCTGTGAATAACTATACCATGAAGCTGAGTCAGGGGAGGTTTAGGTTGGATATTAGGAAAAGGTTCTTCATCCAGAGGGGGGTTGAGCCCCAGAAGAGGCTCCCCAGGGCAGTGCTCACAGCACCAAATCTGACAGAGTTCAAGCAGCGTTTGGTCAATGCTCTCAGGCACCGGGTGTGACTCTTGCAGTGTCCTGTGCAGGGCCAGGAGTAGGACTCAATGATTCTTGTGGGTCTTTTCCAACTCAGCATGTTCTATGATTCTATGAGAAGTTTGCTTACCTTAACTTACTACATGTTTCCATTACTTTCTTGTAAGAGAGCTTTTATTTCCACAGACCAAGTCTCTCAGTTTGTTTTTAATTTTGGAGAAAAAAAATTAGCTTAGCTTACCATCATTCCTAAGAAATTTAGCCAAACCCAAGTATTTATTAAAATTAGATTTCCACTCAAGAGAATTATAAATATGTCTCTTCTAGCCAGACATTTTCTATTAAGTCATGACTGCCTTTATTCTTCTGTCTTCCACACAAAGTAATAATTATTGGGACAATAAAAAAAATAGGTAGTTTAAAGTTTTGCCTTTTATTGAAAAAGTTTATTGCATGGTGATACTTCTTCAAAACCAAACTTTTCTTGTAAAATTGCATGTATCTTAAATATGTGTTGGTATAGGCAGTACCACTATGCAGTTTGCATGTAGTGAGACAAAGCTGATAACAGACGTGCTTACGTGAGCTCTGATAACTTTCCTAAATTCATTTAAAAGAGACTTCATTATGTCTGAAAAATTACATTCAAAAGTAATTACTTCCCTTGCAGCATTCAGTTTACCTTGCTGTTGAATATGGTCTTCAAATGTTAGTATATTATACATTTGGTGAAGTAATTGCTAATATAGTGAGATGTGATCATCATTCATCTTACACTACAGCCTTGCTTTAAAAAGGTAATCTACATATTAAAAATTGTGTGAGAGAATCAGATATTTTATAATTTGGTTGGTTATGAATGATGAGTGGGCTTTCTTTTTGTAACAGATTAAAGCAGCCATGGGAAATTATGGCACCATGCCTTCCTTTAATTTGATGTTGCTGGGAAAGTGTGTGGCGGTTGGCTTAGCATCAATTTTTTAGCACTCCGAAGATTCAATAGATACAGATGTGCTTTTTAGAAGAGCCATAAGAAATGCCTGACTCTTCATGTGCTTGTCGCCATTGCAAGAGGAAGTCTCGGCAGTACAAAGTGGAGAAGCACTGCATCTGATAACCGGTTTGGAGGGTCTGACCCTCCCTTAGTTGCTGTAGTCATTAAGCTGCTCTTTTTGTGCATCTTTTCTTCCCCTACATGCTTAGAAATAAAATGTAGCAGGCTGTTAAGGGTGAAGAGCAATGGAAGCAATTCATGCTCTTTGATTTGTAATTGGGATAAACCATTTGTGGCTGCAAGTCACTCAGCAATGCAGTGACTCACACAGATCATACCACTGAGTTTGACTCAAGCACCAGCTCTGAGCAAGACAAGTGGACTTGAGCCCTTCTTGTCAGAGGAGAGAGCCAGAAACAAAACTGGTATCCTCTGAGTGCACAGAAACTGCCTAAACCCTGCCATGATTCCTCTTTGTACAGCTCATCATGAGCAGGGTGTGGAGGTTTCCATTGATTGGCAGGATTTCAGAGGTTGTTTATTCCTTCAAATATAGCACCACCTGGGAACTAAAGCAGCAAAGATTTACAATGGCTGTAGGAACCTCATAGTATTTATGAAAAAAATTAATAAGATTTCAGAGGGTTTGGGTTTTTTTTTTTTAATCTGTGAACCCTTACAAAAAAATTAGAAATTTGTTTACCTCTGGCTCCAGTTACCATATATGAAGGTTAGGAAGTTGAACTTTACTCAGTCTTCCTTTCACTTGAAGGATTAGGCTTCAATTACATGCTGCAAATAAGTTAATCATTACTCTGTTTCTCTTTGATCTTGATTATTAGCTATTGATTGCATTGCTTTTACAGGATCCTCTTCAGTTCTCTGAGTCATATTTTCTTCCTTCTGTGGGTGTGTTTCCCTTCCCCCTCCCTTTCTTCTTACATTGCAGGAAGATTTGCACATTGTTAATATTATTTTTATCACATTTCTCCTTGCTCCCATTTTAAAAATAATTTTTGCCATGCAAAAACTCTCTTCCAAGCTCCAGTCCTTGTTCCCAGACCATTGGTCCAATTACCCTAGTTCCATTCCCATCACCCAGAGCAATGAGTAGGGTAGAGCTGTGGTGGTGACGCACAGGTTCCTAGAGACTTTCTTAATCTCTCAACTGTGCAGAGTGGTTTAGAGGCCCTGAGGGCAAGACATGCAGCCGCCTCCCTTGGGTCTGGTTCAGGAAGGAGCAGTACAGAGGATCCCCAGTACCTGCTACTGCATGCCAAGAGGAAAGCATGATGAGCAGGAAGCCGAATAACCCCTCCAGAGCCAGGAAAAGGCTCAGGTACCACCTCTCCAACAGCAGGATGTTCAGTCACAGCCCCGGTTGGCCTTTGCTGTGAGCGCGCTGTAGAGGGAAAATTTCAGGCATCTTCTTCCTGACCTCCCTGCTCACATAAAGAAAGGCAGGATGGAGCCCCCAGAATTACCAAACACTGTTTTCACTGTACAAGGACATAACACTGGCCTGGGTTTCTCAGCAGTCAAATATTTGCCTGGTGGGGTGCCTCCAAAGCTGTTTCCAGCGGCTGAGCTAGACTGCTTCCTGCCACCACAGAGCTCTGCTCCTCCTCTATCCCATCCCTCCTCTCACACAACATGCCAGAGAGTATTTAAACATCCACACAGAACCTCATGTTTGAGATTTCATCCAAAATACACCCTTCTACCACCCACTCAGAGGAAACTCATTTTATTTGTCTAACAAGAACAAAGGGCCAAGCGGGTTAACCCTGCCAAGCTTACTGCCGGGAATCCAGACTTCCACATCCCATTTATAACACCCAAACCCACCCATTCAGCTAATCCTTACACAACGCTGATAAATCATCCCATCTCAGAGGCATCACAGGAGCAATTACTTTACATTTACCACTTAATTAAAAAATGGGAAAGAAAAAAAAGGAAAGAAGGAAAAATAGCCAGTGAAGAGAGGCAGAAGAGGCAGAGACCCCTTTTCTTCTTTGTGTTCTGGGAAGGTTTATTCCAGCAGGTGCCAGGATATAAAAAGCAAGATGCGTCAGGTTAGTATACTCATGCCCTGTCATATTATTAATTATACAGCCAATACATTCCAATTTAAGGAATACAAAATAATTAGGAGATGACTTTTGTTTTACTAAAGCAGAAAAAAACAACTTCCAGAGAGATATGAAAGAAAATGCCAGACAAGTTAGTTTAAGTTGGACATACAGTGCATGTGCACCGTAATGCCATGGAAATAATTTTTCCTCAGTTGGCAAACAAGTATCACTGAGATTTAAAGCAGGGCGTCAGAAGCACTGCAGTGGAGGAAGAACTGTGGGGAGCAGGGCATGGGGGGCTGGTAGACCTGCCATCAGCGTACTGCCTACTGCCCCAGGGGTGCCAGCCATCACTCAACTAAGTCTCCACATAGAAAGATAAAGTAAAAATACTGCCACTTCACCTCTCTTTTTAGACCATGTGCCTACAGGTATCCCCAAACCCTATAATAATCTCCTGGACTTTTAATAACCTGTGACACACACACATCAGCTTATGTAGCTCAGTGCTGAAAGTAGAGGTCCCTACAGTAACAGTTTCCAAAGGCAAAGGGAAAAATATGTGCTTCCATAATGGATGATTTATTGCAGGTTAACAAAAAATGGAAGAATGGAGATACAAATGTGGGCCCAGGATAAACAATGCCTCCATCTTGAATCAGCTCACAGCCCCATTGCTTGGCAAACAGGCAGGCAGGCTTTTCATTTCAAGGCTGCTACACAGAAACCATACACTATTCCCACACAAAGATCACTGAGACCCTAACTGTTCAATTTGACAAGCCCCTCAAATAATCCTAAGTAAATACATCGCTTTCCAGAACCCCTACAAGGTCAAAAATTTCACAAAGCCTCCCTTGTTGTCCTACTGCTAGCTGATTTCCTTCCAAGAGAGAGCTCGTAGCCACTCCAATAATTTTTTATCCAGCTGAACTTCAAAGGAGTTGTTGATATTTATGTGTCCTTGGAACCAGTTCCCCAGCTAGTGCATTTTAGGCATGATTTTTCCATGTGTACTGTATTTTAAAAGTAAGCACTGCACAGAAATTATTTAGAGAAGTAAAGTTGGTTGGTAAGAGAAGAATTTGCAAATATGCTGCAATTGACAATCTTTTCCAGCCTTTTTATTTTGTTTGGATGAATGGATGGGTGACAAATATCAAGGAAAAAGAAAAACTTGCAGGTTTATGTCAGCAGAATGAAGGCCGTGGTGTTACAGCTGCTCTGCTTTCCGCACTTGCTGTGTCCTCCAGTGCTGTGCCTGCACTTCTAATGGCGCTCTAGGTATATACCCTTCCTTAACTCACTTTGCAGCAAAGTGGCTTTAAATCCACATTTTTCGATTGTAGACACAAAAAAAGTGAGAATAGTTCTCACTTCCTCACTACTGATTGCTTCCAGCTCCCTGCCCATCTGTTTGGCTTCTGGCCTGACTAGGTTAGAGCACAAAGTGTGCCTGTGGGTCCCCTTGTCATGCCCTGGTGCACTACAGATCTAAGATTCTAGTGTAGTAACGAGCCCATTTTCGTCACAAGGCATTTGCAAACATGTAGGGTCATAGAGGAGGCCAGTTCAAAACTGAGAAGCAGATCTTCATGAAGAAAACATTACACCATCACATTCCCTCCACAGAGCGGATGCTAGCATGGAAGCCTAAATTTAAATCTGAAACTTTCCTGGTGTCTAGGGATGCTTGCAGATGGGATTTTTGCATAGTCTATTAGGGAGACAGGATGCACTTTCTTACAAAGAGGAAAACAACCTGAGAACATCATCAGCAGGGGGGCAAGGTTGCCTTAAAATTTCTGGTAAATTTGTTTTGATGCTGGAAGAAATACACAAATTCATCTCTCCTGAAGGAATGTATCTGTTAAGATTGCATATCTACTTCTTATGCTGCTTCCCATGGGAGGAAATGTGGTGCTTCTTTTCTCCCCTCATCCTGAGGATATCTTCATTATGTTCAACTAAGAGCTTGGCATTACATGATGATGTTCCTAATGAAAGCCTCCAGGCTCCAAAGGGCTGAGTCTCAAGAGCTCTATGATTAAATACAATAATTTGCAGTTCTGCAGTACATTCCATCTGAAGATCTTGACTGTTTGTACAGATTCCTGTGAATTAAGCTCAGTCTCTCACATGTGAGCTATTTCTGATAAATACCAAATACCCTGGTAGTAAGGACACTTTCCCAAGAGGTCACAGACAGTTTTGAGCATTTCTGGTTGGGGTGAAAACTGACCCCAGGAGCCCAGTGTTTTGCAAAGGTTGGCTGTGTAGCAGCATGAGCTCCCAACTTACCTTCTGGCAGTTTGGAAAAGAAAAGAGTGACCTCCTCTCAACTCTTAAAGGGAAAACTGTGCATAATGGATCCCAAACAGATGAATATACCTGCTGGAAGACTCTCAAAGAAGTGGATTTAAGGCTTATGTATCATCAGCATTTTCCAGCTGGTTCTTGGTCAGTTCATCAAAGGCTGAACACAGGAAGCTCCATCCTATGATTTGTACAAGTCACATTAGAAAAGAATTTAATTCTGGCCTTGTGCTATGTGTAGGAGGCTCATGCCTAACATAGGGCTCTAAATTTTATGCAGTCCATTTGATGTCATCCTCCATGATTAAATAATAGAAGAAAAGTTACAGAATGGCTTGACAAGGTATGATTCTCTTTCTTTTGTGTCTTCTGTTCCAGCCACTGCTTCTCCACTTCCAGCAAATGTGATAATTGGCAAAATACTTCCAGATAAGAATGTACAAAAGCTGTTAGGTTAAAAATAAATAAATAATTAAGAATAAGCTATCTCTGATTATTCTGTCTGCCTTTGTTTCTGGAGCCAAAATTGAGAATAGGTTTAGAACTCTAATCCTAGAAGTAGTATGAAATGGTGCTAATACTGTTGGACTGAAAGTTTCACTCTCAAATGTCTTATTTAAAGATCTAAACCCCACCCACCCCGTATCAAGTAGATTCCTCACAGACATTTTTGTTAGTGAGAAACTTTTAGTATCAGTGAAGTCATGTGTCAAGTGGACGCATGTTCAAGTCTTCAAGTTCAGATCCCTGTAAGTTCAGTGTTTTTCCACTGTTGTTGTTTTAGCTGTTTTGAACAGCAAATCCCACTGCATTGGGTTTGAGTGGCAAAGCTGAGGTGGGGGGAAATCCACAGGAGTGGCTACTGCAAGAAGCTGCTAGAAGCTTCCTCCATGACTGACAGAGCCGGTGCCGGCTGGCCTCAAGGTGGACTGACCTCTGGGTGAGCCTAAGGCCAAGCCCATTGGTGAGGGTGGTAGCACCTGTGGGATACCACAGTTAAGGAGGGGGAAAAGTTACTGCCCAAGAGCAATTGTGGACAGGTAGGAGAAGAGTGAGAATATGGGGCAGAAATAGTTTTGTAGTCACCCAGGTCGGTGAAGAAGGAGGGGAAGCAGTTGCTCTAGGTTCCCAGAGCAGCAAATCCCCCACAGCCCATGCTGTAGACCATGGTGAAGCAGGATGTCCCCCTGCAGCCCATGGATGTCCACAGTAGAGCAGATATCCACCTGCAGCCCCTGGAGGACCTCATGCTTGAGCAGGTGGATGCTGCAGGAGGTCGTGACCCCATGGGAAACCTGTACTCACCAAACTCCAGGTGGGACCTCTGGGCCCCCTGGAAGAAGAGCTCATGCTTGAGCAGGTTTGCTGGCAGAACTTCTGATCCCAGAGGGAACCCATGCTGGGGCAGTCTGTTTCTGAAGGACTTCAGCTTGTAGAAAGGACTCACACTGGAGCAATTTGTGAAGAGCTGCAGCCTGTGGGAACGACTCCTGTTGGAGAAGTTCATGGAGGATCGTCAACAGGGGAGGGACCCCACATTGGAGGAAGGGAAGAATATAAGCAGTCTTCACCCTGAGGAGGGTAGAGCAGCAGAGACAATATGTGATGGACTAGCTGCAGCCCATTCCCCATCCCGCCGTGCAGCTGGGCAAAAGAAGGGAGGGAATTTGGGAGAAACATTAAGCCCAGGAAGAAGGGAGATTTGGGAGTAAGGTGGTTTTTATGTTTGGGGTTATTTCTCATTATTCTACTTTGATTTGATTGGTAATACATTTCATTAATTTCCCCAAGTCAAGTTTGTTTTGCCTGTGACGGTAACTGGTGAGTGATCTCTCCCTGTCCTGATCTCAACACACAAGCCCTTCATTATATTCTCTCTCCTCTGTCCAGTTGAGGAGGAAGAGTGATCAATCACCTTTGGTGGGCACCTGGTGTCTAGCAAGCAAGGGTCAGCTAACTGGTCTGTAGGTTGTGGAGAAGTCCAGAGAAGCAGAATCACAGAATTTAGTGGGGTAGCGTTAATTAAGAGCATGTTGTTAAGCAATACAATGAATCGATAAAATAGACATCAGTCACAAAGGCTGTTTCTACATTTTTTCTAGCACTGTTTGATAAGTGCTAGAGGCAAATTAACAACATTTCTTACAGCAAGGTGGGAAGAGAAACACATGGTTGAGACAGGGTAGCTGATGAAATCCTGCTGGAGGGGGTGGTCTGAGACGTGCACGTCCAGGCAGCTGGAGGGAAATGCATTCACCCAGCCAATGAGAAAGACTATCCAAAGGTCAAGGGGTAGCTAAGCAACAGAAAGGAAAAAACCTTCATCACTTCCAGCTGGAAAAAAAAAGCAAAAAAAAAAGAAAAGATTTCTAGGATTTAATCACAGTACTGTCCAGTGGGTAAGTGGGTAGGCAGCAAAGCTATGGGAGCAGACTGTGTCTAGCTTTACTCTATTTGCAGAGTTGCTATGTGGCTTTAGCCAAATGAACTATTTTTTTGCTTCAGTTTCTCCATTTAAAAAATGCCACAATCTGTATAATTGTAACACCTTAACACAATAGCAGGCCTGGGAGGTCTCTATTTCTACACCTCTACACCTCTTTAAGACCCTAAGGTAAAAGAAGCTGTAGAAGTTCAGACTAACATAGTTATTTTCTGTTTATTTCCAGTAGGAACAGTAGGTAGACACACAGTAGGAACCATTTTGACATGTGTTAGTGTAGGTGGAAATGACTCATTTGGAAATGACTGGATGCTAACTGCTGTAGATTGGCTGCTGCTACAGTCCTAAATAAATTCCATAGAACAGATCTTGAAAATTAAGTAAATGTTGCTGCTTTGTTACTAATTAACTTAATATTTAACATGTGTACAGCTTGATTTACACATATGTGAACATACCTATGCTCCCTGTATTATATACGTTCTTTAAATTACTTGTAAAATGAACAGCGCCAAAGACGGTTTCAGCGCTTATTTCCCCATTGTATTTACCAACACCATAAGATGACCTAGAAAATACCATACAGAAATTTCTTGAGCATTTCCTACCTGCTTTTTAAGAGTCTTGTTATATCCAGAAGGCGTTTTAGCATCAGATGTATTGTAACGGTCTGAACAAAAATGTAAGTGACAGAACTAAGGCTCAGACTAAGACTCAAAAAGCTAAGGAATTAAGATTAGGGTTTTATTCCAATTTCAGCAGAGATTCTCTGACATCTTGAGGAAGAGAGGAGAGACCGATCAGATCACAGCTGGGATGAGCTCCTGTGAATTGCTATACCAAACAAAAAGCTCATGCCACTCCTAAGGGCATTTCCACTTCTTACTTCTGCATGGTGCTTGTGCACACATTGGGCAAGGTAGTTATCAAGTACTTATGGGCTGCATTTGTGCCTTTCTCCTTAGGGCAGGGGTGTATCTTTACCTTCAGGGTAGAGGCTGCAAAATGTCTCCATGGACAAGCAAAGAAGGATCCATAACAAGCTGTAGTCACCGTTTCTTTCCGCTACGATAGGAAAGCGCGTCACCGTTTCAAAACAGTGGATGTGATCAACTTGCAACGTTTTCTTCTGGCCTTGACAGCTCTCAAGGCCAGCACAGCACCACATGAGAGCTACAGCAAACAGCATTACATGGTAAACAAGGAGGCCCTTTCATGGGCCAGCTCAGCTCGGCTCCATCCAGCTTCCCAGACCTGGAGTGTCCTGGAGACTCCTGAGCATGGCGGCAGGGTGAGACCTGCGCACGTGGCCCTCCTGGGATGGGGACACAGGTGCCCGGCGGGGTCGGGGCTCCGCCAGCCCCTTTGGTGTGCGGGGCAGCAGGTAGCCACCGGCAGCCGAGAGGGGCGAGCTGTGCACCTGCCCGCCGCGGGGATCAAACGGAGCGGGGCACGCCAGATTTCTGCTCACATCCCAGGCACGCGTCTTCTCTTGCCCGCTCCCACACGCCAAACCGCACGCAGATCCTAAAGCAACTGCGAAGAGACAGCTAGTCAGAGATGCGCTGATTTGTGTCACGCCTAACGCTGGCAGAAGCAAACTTGGAGGTGGAGGCAAGGACGGTTCAGTGGCAGCACTTCAACAGCAGATTTAAAAGTCAGGGCTTAATGTTTCTGTAAATTAAAACACCCTAATTAGTCAACAGGCTGTGAGAGTTTTCCCACTAGGAAAGGACTGTAAATGCAAAGCCCTGCTCCAGGGCCTGAGTTAGGCATCCGGTAACATAACAAATCTCCCCTTGCAGAGTGTCAGTGGGTTAAAATACCGAGAGGTGCCTGCAGATAAAGCTGCTAAAATCCACTCCAAGCTACCTCTTGCTACAAATCCCAGGGGAGTTCACTGAACAGACCTTCTGCCACTATCCTTGCCAGAAAGGAAAATTAAGTGTTAACTGTAAGACTACAGTTGTACTTTCTGTTTCACACTCACCCACCTTCATAGTCTTTCATATCCACCATTAGTGATTCACTTGCCTTGCAAAGGATCTCAGAGTGTAGAGCTGGGATTATGTTCGTATTTTGAATTTAGCATTAATATTTTTGTAGTTTCAAGCTCCATAGTGTCTAGAAATCACTTACTCAGCATGCTTAGAAACACAGGGCATAGAGTAGCAAGAGGCACCCAAATTCCAGCCTATGTCAATGGAAAGCATTAATTTCTTTAATTTCTTTCTTACAGCAAATGTTGCTGTAAGTTTTCAACTCCCAAGCATTTTGAGATGAAAAGAATGGATGCACACAACACAGGTCTGAGATCCACCCTAAAGGCCATGTAATCACCCTGGAGGCCATGGAATCACAAAAACCAGAGCCAGCCTTGGAGCTTGAATGCTCCCTGAACTGAAGAACCACCCCACAGAAAGCCTGTGACTGTCTGTTCCACGTAACTACATTCCCAAGTATTTTCTGTAGCCAAGAGGTCACTCCCATTTTGGCATGTGGAGTAAATTGACCAACCCAGAGCAGAGTGAGTAGGGGGCAGCTGGGCATATGAGTATGTGACTTGCTAAAATAAGACATAAGCCCTTGAAAACAGCTTAATATAATCTTGCAGGGGGTTGGTCAAGCCTTCTAATGAGAAACTCTTATTTTCCCTTGCGTCTGGCTAGAATTGTGCTATTACTAATAATGAAAAAGGACCCTCTTCCTTCATTGTTTTGTACTTGTGCTTAGCATCCAAACAGATGAGATTTCAGGCAGCAGCACTGTTTCCCCAGCCTACATTTGCTGCTTGTTCTTCAGAAAAGTACATGAGGATGATCACAGATGAGAAAGTGCTTTTCTTTCCAATGGTGTGTGAGGGATAAAGAGGGAAACAATTTAGAAACAAAACTATCCCCAGCTGGAAAGCAAAGGTTAGTCCTGAGAAAAAACAAAGTGAAGAGAAATTGCTAAACTTCTGCTGAAAATAATGAAAAACACCTGCGATGTAGCTCCCAAAGGAGGGTAATTAAGTGAGAAAGATTGGTGCTTATTGGAACTTACAGACTCTCAGCAAAATTTAAAGTATTATCTCTCACATGACTTATTTGCTTGCTATTTTAGGAAAACATTTTTTTCCTTTGTTATACTGATTAGATGACAAGACTGATTGACTCCCTATGTTATTTTGAGTGACTCACACATATCTATACTCCTAAATAGGTATTCACTAGAGTATTTACACCTTCTGCACATCATTGCCTGAAAACCTCATCCTTGTGTTCATCTGTTTGTTCAACCTGCCACAGAAGTAGATTTGTGAGCTCATAAATGGCTTATTTCCTTGCACAAATACAAATATGCAATCATTATAACACCTTTTTCTTTTACTTTAGGCCTCTTACTTTAAGTTTCTCCCATCTAAACTGGTGGTATTTACCTATCTCACAGGCTGTTCAAATAATTTTGAGCATATGCAAGGTTCTTTGCAAATACATAAAATGACAGTCTCCGCCCTGGGGGTGTCATATAGAAAGAATTAAAACATATAACAGAAGAGAAAAAGGACAGTGTGCAAGTACACAGAACAATCATACTGCCAATGCATAACTTACTGGCTTGTTCTGTAATGTTTGTAGCATTCATTTGGCAATACTTTTTTCAGTTCACTGTACTGCTTTATTAGCTGGTGCTTCCCTTGCCTCTGTAATCCATGGCAATGTACCTAAAACATATGGCACATGATGAGTGAGATGAGGGAATGGCTGATGTCATGGTTACAGGTAGATGAACATCAAGCTGCACAAATAGATACTGTCCCAATCTGAGAAACAGATTTTGTATGTGACATTAGCTTAGGTCACTCAGACTTTTCAGAGGTGGTCATTAGTTCATTATTTTCCTGGTGCCTGATTTGAGGCTTTGAGATTATAGGAGTTACTGAAGAACTAAAGGCAAAGCAAGCTGGAATTAGAGCATGCAAAGTGCTGTATGTCACCAAGTGCTGTGGAATATGCAGTTCCACGATAATATTGGACACTTGAGTGCCTTCAGCTTCTGCTCTCCATTCTTCAGCTCTACATTCATGAAACACAGGTAGTGCCCTGCCATCTCAGAGGGGAATAAGGAAAACAGATGAGTTAGTATTTGTGAGGCACACAGTTACTATAGCAATAAGTACCACTGAAAAACTCATGAGGAAAGTAATTGCCTTCCATACGGACAGCATGCAGTCAGTAAGGCATGGAGACACCCTCTGAACAATGAAGGAAAAAAATACTGACCAGGTCCTCCTTAAATGAGCATCATCCATCTTGTGCACTGGGTGCAGCAAGGCCCTGTGGAGTGCTGCATGACCTTAGAATAAACAGTGGCCCTTTAACACACACACAGGCATTCTTAATCCTGCTATTTCCAACCACTGAAAGCCTGACTTTGAAATCTTGCTGGTGAGGCCAGAGAGAGTGCAGTACATAATTATTCGGATTATAAAAGTAGAAATTCCCTGTTGTAGCCTCAGACTGTTACACATCAGCTGTGACACTTAGGTCCCCCTACACAGACCTCTGTTACTTAAACCAAGGAAATGACTGACTGTGATGGTAGTCCCTCACCACAGTGATGTGGAGCAATGGGAAGGTGATTGCTTAGAGAAAGAGATTCTCTACCCATTTTTTCCCTCTGTCCCTTCTTTCCAAATTGTCGGTACACTTCCTCCTCTCCCTCTCCTTGCCCAAATTTCTCTCTGAATTTAAGTGTGTTCCTGTTGTCAGCTTCACCCATGTTTTGGCTAATGCCCAGTTTCCCATCTAGGGAAGCTTGTACAATTTTGTTAGTCATCCCAGCCACTTTCTTAGTTGCTTCTCCTAAGCCATGGGAGCACTGCCTCTTGACTGCCTCCTCATACTCTTTGCCAAGTCAGCTTCAGATTCCTCTTCCCCATCTCCTCTGATTCAGTTTTCATGACCACCCATTTGTTTCTATTTTAAGAAGATGAAGATTCTCCTAAGAAGTCAATTGTAGCAATCCTGGCTAACAAAAATACTTGGTGCTGTGAGGTGAATTAAAAGTCACAGGTAGTAGTAGCACTGCAGGCTTTGGCAAACATATTTTTACATACTAAAAATACACAAATAAATACTGAGATCAACTCCCGTTACAGAGTATTGTTGTAAGAGCTCCATTATGGCAGTTTTCTGTGATTTTTTGGTAAGATGCTTTGCATGTTCTAAGTGTGGTGAAAATTGCTGCAGGCACTCAGGTGCTCTGCGTGGCTTTTCTTAATGACAGTTTCAAGGCAAAAAAAGAATGCTTTACTAGAAACTGCAAACTACATTGATACATTTGGGTTTATGGTGTTTCCTAACACCCCCTGACTTGTCTCCTAAGACCAGGCTGGCAGTGATGTGAAAGGGGGAAAAGTGTCCTTGTGACCAAATGGTTCCTTCCACCTTCAGCACAAAACTGTAAGGTGAGGGTGCCAGAAAAGGCCACTGCCTTGCTGTCAGTAAGGGATGCTTTGCAAAGGGCAAGCACAGGGTGATTCTTCCCAAAATACTCTCTAGCAAGCATCAGCTTAAGGACTCCTTCAACTTTGCTGTACTCACATCCACTAAACCACTCCTGACAGACTCTTCTGCCACAAATATAGCCAAGAAATTGGATTTTGTTTGGCTGGGATTTTTTTTCATATATTATTTTTCTTTTTTTTAATCCAGATATTTTTTTAGCATTCAGGGGATACAGAACTCACAGCCACAGACTAATGTCCTATGGTAGAAAGCACTGCTCTCTACTTTTTGAACATGTGGACTCGCTGGGCTTAATACATCGATGTGCATGTTAAATGAATACAAAACAGTAAACACTCAAGAACGTAAAGGGGAGAGGGATGCAGGAACTATAAACTGACCTGAAGAACAATGAAAATGCCCACCATAATGGCTGAGTAGTTCATTACAGAAATCTAACAGAGAAAGAAGAGTGCTTTTGAGTATAGAAACAGTTTTCTGTAAATGCTTCCAGCTTTATTTGCATCCAGCACATTTAATCTGATGCCCTAGTCAGGGTGTTAGAGGAGCAGCCTCCAGAGTTTTGTGCAACCATTCCAGCTGCCAAATTAATTTTTGCAGTTTACAGCTAACAATCCGTCATATACTACCCAGTGTTTAACTTCTTTTGTTTAGATCATTTGGATAATTAAAGTACCACAAATTCCATGGTGTCAGCGGGTCTCAAACAGACCTCCTGCTGGCTCTGCAATCTCTTTCAGAGATCAAAAATTAAAATAATGAATAATACTAGAAAAAGGAGTCCAAGTAACTCATATTTTATATTTCATGCTTTCCTAATGACAAGGTCATATAGTCAGCAAGTGTGATCAATGCAAATACAATATGTGTTTGGAAAAAGGCCAAAGTCTGCCTGTGGAAAGGGCAATGAAGGGAACTCTTTTGCAACAATACACTTCATGGGTAGATAGCAGAGATCCCAAAGCTCTTTAACAAAAGGAACAAAAGATCAGTGCCTCAAGTCACCAAGTCAAAAAACAAGTCTATGGCAAGTCCCACGTGGGCATGATGTCCCATCCTTTGAATGCACATCTCTCTCTCATTCATACTACATTTGTGTCA
The DNA here is from genome assembly GCA_013397315.1 of Donacobius atricapilla. Classification (NCBI taxonomy): domain Eukaryota; kingdom Metazoa; phylum Chordata; class Aves; order Passeriformes; family Mimidae; genus Donacobius; species Donacobius atricapilla. The sequence continues at coordinate 357,072 of WBMY01013598.1, read as the reverse complement.
GCATCATTTTCTATGGCTCAGAAAGCCTATCCTCAGCAAATATCTGGAGCTAACAACTGTTCTGCATTTAGTTGACATGCACATGGCCGTGCTATGCCTGGCCAATCACTGCTATCTCTCTTAAGACGCAGGCAAAAAAAAACCAAATCCACAGATGTTAAATTGTCTCAGCTTGCCTAACCATTTAAAGTAATTAATTCTGCAGACTATTTCCGACTATGTCTACAAAAACAACATCATTTCTTTCTATTGCTTGTTCTTTGCTTATTGTATATATTGTATCTTTCCAAATCATTGCCAGGGCACAAATTCTGTGACACACAACATTCTGAGCAAGCAAAACTCCCTGATTTACTTAGTCCCTTCTGTGTCTTTTCATGATTATGAGTAAGAGGCTTCTTTTTGATTATCCATGTGAAGAAGATTTTGGAAGTAGGTAAGATTTGCTTATTCAAAATGCACATAAACACACTTGATGACAAAAGTAAAGCTAGGGATGGATAAAACAAGGCTGTAATGAAAAATAAAAAGCTAGAGAAAAGTCCAACAGAACTTTGAAAACCTCTGGAAGAAAACTAGGAGTTTGTGATCATTTATAAGACTGAGCAAAGGAACATTACAATAGATTGGGAGGTTTATAATTGTTGGATCAATATTAATAGAAATACACCAGCTCAGTACTTGGCTCTTTTTTTCTGTCCTTATGGCACACGGGACCCACAAAGAACAGGAGGAAGCCAGAGCATTGCCCCCATGCTCCAGCAGGACAGAGCTCAAGTTTAATGTGCTCTTGTGACCTTAAAATAGGGATTCAATATAAAAGCGTGGTAGAGTTTGTGAGTAAATGTAACTGCCCGTGTAGACAATATTTGTAATCACATCTGCACTGTCCTGTCTCTATTGCTGTCCGCAGGCCACTAGAGTGCAATTACACATTAGCATGCTACAGCAGTCGATATGCTTGCTCCCTAAGGACAGGCTCCAAAGTCCAACATTTTCACAGCTTTGTTGACCGCAGGGCCAACCAGCTGCGTGCCTGTGCAAGCCAGGCTCCCAGGGGCTCCAGGGCCACCTGACCCCAGCTCCCAGCCTCAGCCACAGATGTTACCACTGCCCTTGCTACAGGGAGCTGGCAGCAAGCAGCTGGGGCAGCATCTCTCCCAAATCTCCAGCCATCCAGGGCTTTGGGGAAGGACTTAACTCCTCCTGTTTGCTCAGCCCCCTGCAAAATCAGTCATTAGGATGCCTGGACCATTTTCTCATCACAATTTCTAGCTATGGGAATGTTACTCACCAGTTATTCATCTCCACTCAGGACTTCAGTGCTAGAGGTTGTCACAAAAAAGAAGGATAATGTGCTGTTTGCAGTGCCTCACTAGTGCTCCCAGGAGACACTATGCTCTGCTCTTTGTAGTTACTAAGTGATGAAACAGTTATGGGCATCTACAAATAACCACAAATGCTGTTACAGACTTTGGAAATGAAGCTGAGGAACGAGTGGTGTTTGCACTGTCATTTTAAGGTGAGTTCTGAAATCACATGGATTTAGTTGCATTGAAATTAAAATCTGCATTCTTTGCCCTCAGAGTCATGAGGATAGACCACATAATGTGAATTCAAAAAACTCATACGCAGAAATTAAATGGCGATGATTGCCCTCCCTTTTTAAAGTCTCTCCTTTCTTTTCTTTATCCTTTTTTTTTTTTAAGTTTGTATTTGCCTCGCTGAAACTCCTATTCACTGGGCTATTCCCCTAAATGTCAGAAGGCTAAACTGTCCACCTAGTAAGGATGCAAAGGCCATAACTACTGGCAGAAAGGTAAATCACCATGACACTAGTAGTTTGCGGTCAGGATGCAGTACTCAACTTGAATAGTAAAAGAGAGGATGCAAAAACACTCTTCCTTTGATAAGTGTTAGGATCCTGGAACTAGTGAAAAAGTGGTTTTTAACATGAAAAACTGAGATTTGAGTTTAATTTATCTTTGATCCTCCTCACTGTTTTTTCTGGAAAGCTAATTTCTAGTCTTTAGCTCCAACATTACTGGTTGCTTTTTCTTGCATTATATGCAAAGAGCTTTTTCTTGCTCTTTCATATGATTTCTTTTTCATATGGCTGTCTTCCTTCAGCTGTCTGCAAGCTGCAAAGCTGTTGAACCTAGTTCTCCCATCCCCGTGCCTAGTGCAGGCTCATATGCATCTCATAAAGTGATACCGGGAGCTTGCAGCATTCACTTTGGGCAGTTATAGGAAGAGGACAGGATGAGATGGACTAGATAGGTCTAAAGTGTATTTACACATGTTTATAAATGTCTAAGGGAATCCCTTTGACCAGCCAACCATCATGGGGCAGAAAAGCACCAAGAGACAGCTCTGTGTATGGAAGTTTGGTATAGTCTTTGAGCACAAAGGCTAAACAGACAGTGCCGATCCTTCCTGACTAATAGAAAAACAACGAGCTCAACAAAAAATATCTTTGCTCTAGCAGCTGTATCCATTTCTTTATTAGAAACAGGGATCTCTCAGGAAAGGAAACTAGGAGAAGATCTGAGACACATGTAACTCTGCAGAATTAAAACACCCCCCCCCCACCATTTTCCTTGCCTAGCACAAAAGTCACCTTCCAAGGCCAGAGAGGTTTCACTATGTTATTGCACATTCTCACTGTAAATGACTAATGTGTGCAATATCATGTCCAGCGGTCTCTAGCAGATTGCCATGCAGAGCACAATCAGTAGGAACTCCATCCATCCATCCATCCATCCATCCATCCATCCATCCATTGTGTAGTGAAAGGCCATTTGAAAACTCGTAAATTCCATACTTGCAGTAGCAAGACATGCACTAGACACACCTTACACAGGAATGTAAAGCCTGGACTGTAATACCAAGTCCATATATATGTGTTGCTTAACTCCAGCTGGCAACTAAACCACACACTGATCACTCCCCACTGATGGGATGAGGGAGAGAATCAGAAGGGTGAAAATGAGAAAACGGATGGGTTGAAATAAAGGCAGTTTAATAGGGAATTCAAAAGCTGCGGGTGAAAGCAAAGCAAAAGAAGGAATTGTTTCACCACTTCCCATGGGCAGGCAGGCACTCAGCCATCCCCAGGAAAGCAGGGCTCCATCATGTGTAATGGTTTCTTGGGAAGACAAATGCATGACTCCGAATGTACCCCCTGTCTCCTTCTTCCTACAGCTTTACATGCTGTGCATGGTGCCATACCCTGTGGGATATGCCTGTGGTCATTTGGGGTCAGCTCTCCCAGCTGTGTGCCCTCCCAACTTCTCGTGTTTCTGAAGCCACTGGCTGGCAGGGTGACACAAGAAGCAGAAAAAGCGTTGGCTTTGTGTGAGCACTGCTCAGCAGTGGCCAAAACAGCCCAGTATTACCAACACTGCTTCCAGGACAAATGCAGAACACGGACCCATACTAGCTGCTGTGAAGAAAATTAACTCTACCCCAGCCAAAAGCAGCATAACATGTAAGGAGGCTGCAAAGCGAGAGTGCTGAGATTAGCTCCATAGCAAGGCCTCATAAGTGAAGTGGAGGAGTGAGGATCATCCTGTCACCCTGAGCCAGCCCTGCTGACCGCCACTGAGAGAGAGACAGGCGAGCAGGAAAACCACAGTACCCTCACAGCCAAACATCCTCCTCCACATGACCTCCACAGCACCAACAGCATCTCATGATGAAGGTACAGGAAGTTTAGTAAGCAATGTGGTTGAAATTCAATGCTGACTTGGCACAGTGAGCACTCCCACCTGGGTGCTTCTTGTAGCAGTTCACTGTGTTTCTGTCCTTGCAAGCCTTCCCTCTGTGCGCCTGTGTGGAACAGATCAGCTTCTCCTGTGAGTTTCACAGGATGCTGGGTGTGGAAAACTTTGCTGGGCATACTGAACCACAAGTTACTGCTACTAGGCCAAAACATTCTTTTTTCTTTTTGGCGGAAAAATCCATTGGAGAAGGCCAGGAAAACTGTGTGGTTTCTGCAATAGCTTTCTGTCTCACAATTTTGAACCATTTTCCCTCTCTCCTGAGGCTCGCAAGCCGGTGGAATGAGATTGCCACGAGTTCTGCTTCTGGCCACTGCCTTTTTGGAGAATCATTTTAGGAGGAAAAATAAGGTGGTATTAATTTGAAGCAGATTCCCAGCAAGTGTCCAAAAACAGGAGCCTATAGTTTGCACCGCAGTCACCACAGCTCTTTCTTTTACTGGATACCTTATGCTGCCCAGTGGGTGTAGGAAAAGGAAAAAGAGCTGCAGAAAGGTGGCTGAAGTCCAGGTCTCAGAGACTTAAAATTTCCTTATTTCAAATTGTGCCTAGCAATTTTGCATAAATTCAGAGTTTAGACCCTTCCTGTTGAGCGTTATTTTTCCACAATGCTGAAAAAAACGGGTGGCTACAGAAGTGTCAGGCAGGTTTTCAATTTTGTGGGATATTTTTTCCCTTTACCTCATTTGAAAAACAGCAGTCACCAGAATAAATGGCTAATTCAGTCTTTAGAAATATCCACATATCCCCTGATAGATTTTTCAGGGAATTTTGTGCTGTTTGGATAGGCACATAGCTGCAGTTTTGTACCATTAGTCCTGACATATATATAGGAATACAGACACCCACCATGTACCATGAAATGATTTCTTCTCATCACAAAGAGGACTGAGATCGAGGCTGAAAGGTACTGTTTTGCTGCTATGTAATGTCCTGATGCATCCATAGCAGCTGAGTGCAGCTTAGCTCTCCACATCTCAGGAAGGATGTTAGCAGAGTTAGAGAGAGGCAGCTAGAACAACTATAATAGGATAGAGAAGCTGACTTAAAGAGACTAAAAAGGTAAAAAGGCTTGTGTTCCTCTCTTTGGAGAGAAAATCAAGGTGGAATGTGATCAAGACCTATAAAACTCTGTAGACAGCTTTTCTTAGTGACCTGTTCCAGGGTCTGACCACCCTTATAGTAAAGAATTTCTTCCTAATATCTAATCTAAATCTATACTCTTTTCAGTTTAAAGCTATTTTCCCTTGTCCTTTTGGAGGCCCTTGTAAAAAATCCGCCTCCAAGTCTCTTGTAGCCCAACTCAGGTAGTGGAAGGTGCTGTAAGGTCTTCTCAGAGCCTTCTCTTCTCCAGGATGAACAGCCCCAGCTCTCAGCCCGTCTTCATAGAAGAAGTGCTGCAGCTCCCTGGCCTTCCTCTGGATCCGCTCCAACAGGTCCATGCCCTTCTTATGTTGGGGACCCCAGAGCTGGATCAATCACTCTAAGTGGGGTGTCATGAGAGTGAAGTAGACGGGGAGATCCCCTCCCTTGACCTGCTGACACTTCTTTTGATACAGCCTGGGATATAGTTGACTTCAGTTTGCCTGGCACATTACCAGCTCATGTTGAGCTTCTTGTTAACCAACATCCTCAAATCCTTCTCCTCAGAGCTGCTCTCAATCCATTCTCTTCCCAGTTTGTTTTTGTCCATGTTTTAATGCCAATACCCTTAAGGCTTTTAAGCTTCCACCTCATAAAAATTTGCTTTGAATTCTTCTCCAATAAAAAATTACAAGAACAGATTTTAGCAGATACCTCAACTAGTCTGTTCCTAATGAATATTAAATTAATTAAAAATCAAGGCTCTAATAGTCAGGGAAAGAAGTAAGTAATATAGGTTACTGAGTAAAAAGAGATCCTTCAACAGTCAGACCTCAGCTGAAATCCTGCAATAATACAAGGTAAGCCCTTTTGAAAGGTCTCAGAGGAACACACATCATTTTCAACACAAAAACATGCTTCCAGCAAACAAATTAGAGACCCTGTGCTGCTGTTGCTGCACAGAAAGGGAAATAAGTGTAATTCCTTTGGGGGTATTGGTAAGAGAAAAACAAAAAAAAGAACACCAAAGCAGATGGCCTTGGAGAGACTTTTAAACCAAACCACAATCTCTATGAAGGTGTAAAATGAAAACCAGGAAAAGGTGAATCAGTAGGCCCCTGGGTCCATCGCTCTGCCATTAAAGTAATATCCAACTATATGCATTGTATAGCTGCAGTGTGTCTGCACTGATTGACACATCTCTAGACTGTATATTTGTTAGAGTTTACTGCATTCTTTCTAATCTTTCTAATGTATTTCTCAGCAAAAATCTGGGTTCTAGGTGACTCTTATTCACTTGAGACCCCTCTGACTTGGGAGGGTACAAGCTGACCTTACCAACTTCATGCTGCAGGGCAGGAGCTTGTCATTGTTACTTGTCTACAAAATATCATTCTTTGTTGTTGTCATGGTATTTCACCAGTTGCACAAGTAATTAGCTCCCTGTAGACGTGGTATTGCCAACCCCAGCAATCTTTAATGGCTTAATTAACAGTCTTAGGACAAGATGCATGGTGTTCTTTGCTGTCTGAGCCATTGTGTTTTGCCTTCACTTATGTCGATGTTCAAACAAGCTTGGAAACAAGCAACTAAAAAAAACAAAAAAAGGCCAGGCATTAAATGTATTGTTTACAAGTATATTCTATGGGAGGATGGGAGGTTTAATGGAAAGAGAGGGAAATGTAAACTTTTGGATCCAAATCAGAAAGAAAGATCGATCAGTACATCCTCTGTCTTACAAAGGCGCATTGCTTTCAAAAACACAGACTGCATTCTGTTCTTCATTGCTACCTGTTCCTTCCTAGATTTTAAACAACTGCATGTTTAGTAAAGCTTTACTGCGACATATCTGTATGTTTTGTTCTTACAGAGACTGCAAAATACTCCCCTAAAACAAATTTTAGCTTGCTATCCTCATGTTCATTGCAAGGAGATTAAAACCTGGCCACCTCCTTCAGAAACAAATCAAAACAAATCAAACGGGGAGGGGGAACCCAAACCATGAGTCATACATACCCTTGCCTTCCTGACAGCATTGAATCCACTGTTATACACTGCTGCCTTAATACGGGCTATAAGTAGTTAATCTGTCTTTGCATTAGGTAGCATGATATTGAATTGCTGGCCAGTGTATTCCCAGCCCACCAGAGAATCAGTTGCAGAAAAAATGAATAGACCCCTCACCTTCTTCATAAACTCAAATGTCTGCTATCTATTCCAGAAAATTCATCTTTCTCTGCTGTAAACTACACATCACCTGTATCCCACTCAGGTAGTAAACACTTACTCACTGTAAGGAAGAGGATGGCCTCTGGCAGATTAATTGCTCTGACTCGCCTCCTCCTTAAGTAAAACAGATTTTCCCATTTTTTTCTGGATATGTTTTTTCAGTACTTCACCCAAACCCTTGCCAGAGAGACAAATGCCCTAGACACCCCTTAAAACCCTGAGACCAAGCTCCTCAGTTTAGTTAGTATTTTTGTAGGTTTGGGGTAATAAACACAGACCTATGGTTTCAAGGAATTCACTCTGTGTTTTCGTTTTTAACTATTTTGCTTAATTTCCTCCTTTTATGTTTTGTCAAGCAAGTTACATAACACAAACCTTTCCTGAAGATATTTCTGTTCTTGCCTTCTGCATTTTTGCAATACCCTCCCAGCAGCTGCAGTTTGAGTTACTTATGATCACATTGCTGACCTTGAGTGAGCCTGGCACCCATGACAGCAGAAATGCTGTATGATCCACACCTGCCCTGAGCTCATTTCCATGCAATACAAGGCCTAGCACAAGTCACAGACATGTAGTAAGCTTTTGATAGTACCATAGGAGAACATGCTTATCCTTTCTGGATGCTTGGCAGAAAATTCTGGGAAAGCTGTGGAAGACCACAGGTGGTCTAAAGCATTAGCCTGCAGCTACCCGACGAAGCAGTGTGTGTGGGATGTCCACTTGACCATCTCAGCCAAGAGATCCAAGCTACAGCAAGGTTTTGTGTACAGATGGCAGCTAAAGTAGGGCAACACCTGTGCTCTAGCTCAAGCGAACATTGCGAAGAGAAACACTTTTGAAGTAATAAAGGAACTTTGAGAAGCCATATGGTCAAATGATGACAAAGGAACTGGGTAGTAGCATTCGGATTATCCATCATCAGGCCCAAGTGGGACGTGGCCTGGTGAGTTACAGGAGGGCATCCATGTGGCTTACTTTAGTGCTCAGCAGAATGGTGCTGCCATGTTTGCTTGCCTTGCAACGTAATCAGGGAAAGCTAATACAGCAATGCAGGATTTGTAAATCTTTTTGAAACCTTTGAGCGGCAGGTGCACTCTGACACACATAACATTTGTTTCCTGTTCTCAATATTGCCAGATCATATGCATGGGTAGCCTCAAGTGATGGTGCTTTCTCTTCAATGACAAATGTCAGTTGCACTTCATCAGTTCAGGATGCTGGCTTCACCTTGAATACAAACCCTCTTCCTAGTCCACTCACCCGAGCATGGCAGGCAGGCTCCAACACGGGAGACTGAACAACCCTTTCCCTCTGGTCCCTCACACCAGCACAGCCATGGAGTTGATAGCCTAACCACTAGGAATCTGAATGATGGATCCACTCTTCCAACAGCATGTGAGATCTCAAGGGGAAGCTGAGGTCTTTCCTGGTTTGACAGTCAACCTCAGGGGCTGGGGTAGTGCTTATCCCTACCTTACTCTCCTATGCACTTATATAAGACCAGTTTTGCTACTGGCTTGTCTTTGCTACTTGCCCTTTTATTTTCATGATTGTTTGTAACCACTTCCTGGGGAGCTGAACTGTAGCCTCTGAGCTTCAAGTGACTCAGCAGAGCAGTTAATACACATCAGAAGTGGTCACTGGTGCAGCAAGCCAGCCTGCCATGCACAGTGCAGAAAGCTGGCTCTGCCAAGGGAGCACATCATGCCCCTGTAGGCAGTGGAAGGATGCCTCATACATCTTCATACAGGGCACCTGCTGCAGAGTCCAACAGCAGTATGGTTTTTTGCCAGTGATATGAAATATTACTATATAGCAAGGAGAAAAAATGCTAAGGACAATTTCTGTGCCTTAAAAATATACAAGGATATCAGCATATGCTATAGAAAAATATTAAACAAGGGGGCTCTTGGGTGTATAGGATAAGATTCAGTTCCCCTGGCTAGTCAGTATACAGCCCTGTGCTGCCTGTCAGTTTATCTCAGCATTTCTCAGGAATGTCTGTGCAGACATTCCTCTCCTCCTGACAAAGAAACAGGTATGGCTACCAAAACAGCTGTGGGAAAAGAGAATTTTTGGGAAAAAAGTACTACTTTGAGGTCTAAGGACCACAGGACATTTTCAGAAGATTCTGTTCAAAAGGTGGTTGGTTTCTGTGAGGTTTCTGTGATGGATTTCCCCACAATCACTCTTGGCAGAGAGGGCACAAACCATGGCACTAGCAGTGCTGCTCCCTGAGTGACTCTAAAATCTTACAGACAGTGTAACAACTACCAGTGTTAGCTGACAAATGAAGAATCCAAGCACCAGTTGGGGCTTCTATGTCATGGACAATGACAACTTCTGGAACCAAGCAAGCTTCTTATGAAGTCCTGAATGTCAAAATCCTCTTATAAAAGCAAATAGGCTTCGGAGAAAGCCCAAGGGCATATTTCAGAGCACTTTGGATTTTAGCCTGTTTCAGCCTCTACTGCCAAGTATCCATCTGTCCTGCTAATGTGCTTAATTATGCAGCTAGGTAATGAGCCTAGAGCTCCTTTACTGGTGGGCTTATAATTGCAAGGGGACAGTGAGACAAACTTGTTATGTGGGTCGCAGGAGGAAAGGTCCATAGGGGGGATTTCTCATTTTTCATTCAAACATAGTCTGAGTACATATCATTCCAGTGAAGTTATCCCCATTAGTAAGAAATATGTCTCTTTTCCTCACCATGGGGAAGCTAAACTCTGGTTCAAAGGACTTGGCACAGGGTCTATCAGAGGTGATGTTTCACTGACATGAAGTGGTGTCTTTGGATCTGGCCATGCAGCCTCAACAAAGCATTGGAACAAGTGAACTGATCAGGGCAAGAGAAACACACTTTTTCTATTATGTTTTCTCTGCACATTAAAAGGCAAAGATTTCAGATACAGAGCTCAGAAATGCTCCAACTCCAGCAGTAATAGCTTGCCTTTTCTTCATGTCTGGAAACTACTCAGCTGGCATGGCTGGCTTCTTATGGTCCAACCACCATGGACAGGATACAGCAGGGTCAAGCTTTGGCCAAGCATCTGCTCCTCTGCAGCTCCCCTCACCTTTCACTGTTCCCCTTACTACCTGAAGAGATCCCTGAATGTCCCACTTAGCTGAGTCAATCTTCCCTAGGGTGCTTTGTGAATGTCCCCTTTTGCAAAGGAATGATAGCAGAAGACACAATTGACCTTTACCATACTCTACAACAGGTAGAAACTGATCCTTGTAGAGCTTTGTGATATAAAAGCTATTATGCTTTCAATTAATTCCTTGATTTTAGCTGCCTGAATCATTGACAAGCTGACTGGTTTGATTTTAGTAGTCTTTGTCTTCCTTGGAATAACGTTGCCCAGTGGCAGGTGGTTTACCATCTAAACGGGCTAAATGTAAAAGAGTTGTTATATGTTGCAGTCATGGTGGAGATTTATTTTATTTTGATGAGTGGTCTAAATATTATTGTATCAGATTTTGACATTTCAAATGCAGAAAGGGCTTCCTTTGAACTCCACTTATCTTGTGTGAAATGGCACTTCTGATTTATGTGGCCAAGGCATCATCTTCTATAGATTTGTAATAAGGTTTGGATTTTACCTACTGTGAAATCACAATGTCAGAGTAACTCGACTGTTTTCATGTATGTGTCTCATTTAAGTGCTTACCTTAGTTTAAAAATAAGAGCTAAGCTGATATTTTTGAAATTTTACATTTCTCTTTGATTACAAGCTTCTTGTGATTATAAAAGTTAATGCTAATATAGCTATGGGAGCATGATTATACAAAGCTGGTGTATCCAAAAATCATAAAGAAATAAAATTTTAAAAATAAAAGGATTATACACATGCTCTATTTCTGGAAGCAACCACGAATAATGGAAGCTGAAAACTGTCAGCAACCTCTACAATAGAAACCAGAGTCTTCAGGAGAGGCATGCAAATAGTGAGACTTTCAAAATGAAAGGTTACTCAGAAAAGAGCTTGACCCCAGTACTTTTCTCCAGGGCATAGGCAGGTTGACCCCACAGGCAGCTCAGATCTCCTGACAGTCAGCAGTGCTCCAGTTTCAAGGTAAGAGGTTCTTTCTCTTACACTATGGTACTTCAAATGGAATTGAGTTTCCTCTAACCTTATGCTTGATGGAGCAAAAGAATGTCCTAATTGTTGAAAGATTGGCTACTGGCCATAGTAACTATAAAAAAATCTAAAGAATCTGAATTCTAAAATAGAAAAAATAAGTTATACTCAGGCTGACTTCAATGCCACCAGACAGTGTTAGCTGTGGCTCTGCCTTTAAATATCAGCCTGTACCTAGCACCATCAAAGAAATACCCCTTTGAGAGAGCCCAGTTCTTTCAAAGAAGGACTACTCTTCTGGGGAAATGTTGGAGAACAATGCTTGGATAGAAATAAAAGGCCAAAATACCTCATGTACTTATCATAAGCCTTTTGAATTTAGTTATCTCCTCATCCTTTATACACAATAAATCCTATGTCTAATGACTATCACATTTCAGGTGGATATTGAGTATCAAATGCCTAGGACGTGTTGAATGGTAGTGACACAGGCACCCACATACCCTGCATTTCTACCCAGTAAGTCCTGTCACACATTCAGCCCAGCTTGTGAAGCCTCAGAAACCAGAGACAGGTTGCTGACACCCCTGGGAGGTGCTTCACATACAGCAGCATCTCGGCTTTGCCAGGCTGGCCTAGTGCCATGGAGGGCTTAAAGAGTCCTTACCCAGCAGGGCAGCAGCTCCCACGCACACTCACACACCCTCTTTTACAATTACTGTGCAAATTATTTCTCACCTGGATGGGGCTTTGCGGGGGTTTTAACAAATGTCTCAGAACTTTGGTGGCCCTTGCACATTAAGGGAGAATGATCTTCACCTGGAAGGATAAAGCCTGGGACTCTAAACTTTAGACCTCCTTTTACATTTGCAGGCTGTTCTTCATAGGAAGCATGAATGACACACACCCACCCTCCAGTCATTTCCCCGTCAGCTCAGGTTGTTTTTTGTCCTAAGCTAAAACCAGAATCGGCAAACATGTCGAGGCAGGTTCTACCACCGTTTCCTTAGTCCATTCAAGCAGAGTTTAGTCCTTCTGAGGAATACCGTAGGCACACTTTAGACCCGTGCCGAGGGCACCAGTCGCTCTCGCACACAGCAGGAAGCTCAGTGCCAGCACTGCGGAGGCCCGATCTGCCGCAGATTTACATCCGACATCCTTTAGCCTTCCCCGCCATTTCCCCCGTGTGCTGTGCCTGACCCTCCCGGCCTCTTCCACACCCGCCCCTCGCCCTGTGAGGCCAGGCTGGCTCGGGGCCGCCGGTGGCACAGTCCGGGCCGAGCTACTCCGGCCTAGCTGCCGGCAGCCACCTCCTCTGTGTGTGTGTGTCTGTGTGTGTGTGTGTGTGTGTGTGTGTCTGTGTGTGTGTGCGTGTGTGTGTGCGTGTGTGTGTGCCTCCCTCCTGCCCACACGCCAGCTCTGAGACCTCTGCTCTCTCTCTCGAATTTGTTTAAAATTAGCCTATAAATGTAAAAGCTGCGAGTGAGTGCTTGCGTGTGAGGGGCAGGGAGGGTAGGGCTGCAGAGACGTAGTTGTGTAAGCATAATTCACTTTGGAACATAGGCTAAAAATAATAAAGCTACATCATCACATTCTTTCACAACGTTTCAGAAAAACTGGAGTAGTGCTTACAGCTGCAACGAATCTCTATTAAAACCAAAGGGAAGTAGGTGAGGATGGAAAAGCAACCTCTGTGTGCTGCTTGCTCTGGCAACAATGGACCAAGGTGCTGGAACCCATCACCCCAGCCCACTCAGCACATCCCTGCTTGAACATTGTTGGCAGTACAGGTGCTGAACAAAATCCTCACCTCTCTGCTCTGGGTGAGCATGCAGAGACCTCATTAAAACCTCCTTTCAGCTGAAGGGATCCCCTGCCTCCTAAACAGGTTTTTGAAGACAGCTCATCAGCCGAGATGAAGCCAGGTGTTAATCTGTGTTTCCCCCAAGCAAGGTGACTAATTAGCTAAATTCACAGGCTGGTTCTCCGGGAGCTCTGCTTGCATTTGTATGAAGGAGGAGCATTCAGCATAGGAAAGACTATAGGAATAGCATGACTGGTCAGACTAAGGCTTTGTTAAAATTTAGGATAACTAAATAAAAAATCATGTGCTTATTCACACCCTGACTTTTTAAACACTGCTGCCCTAAGATGGCTATCCCTGTTATTGCTAACAAAATACTTATATTTGTGATTAAGGAGCCATTGATGATGGAGGTGGCTGACACTTACATGGACGGTTCCTACTGCAAACAGCTGACACACTGGGGAAAAGATAGGACAAAGAGAAAGATACAGATTTGAGTGGGGCTGCAAAAAACTGCTGAGACTGTACTGTCTGTACAGCAGGCAGTGGGCTCAGCACACCAGGAGCTGAATCACTGTGAAACACTGTGTAGTAGGGTGCCGATATAGGCTAAGTAACACGTTCCTCAGCAGAGCCTGCAGAAAGAGAAAGGAGAAGCTTTGGCCATGGGGACTTGGCACAGCCTTATAGGAGAAACCACTTAGCTGGATATAAATGCAGAGGTCAAGGGCTAATGGCTCTGCGGGCAGTTTAGAGGTGCAAGTCTAGCTCTCAGTCAGTGAGTGATGAGCAGGAAAAAAAGGCCACTTGTATGTCTGTACCCATTTTCTGACCCATTCGCATGTGTGGAACTGCCCTTGCAGTGTAGAAAGGGATGGGAGGAGGGCTACGGTTGGGCATCTCCAGCACCAGCTGTGGCACTTGTGCTTCAGGATTTTGTTTTCCCTGTTGAACATTTACTGTACTTAATATGGGTAGACAATTTTAAGACAGGTTACAGCTAATTCCTTTCCTGAAGCTATGTTTTTCTCTAGAGACTGTCATCTGGTCCCATCCCCTCAGCAATAAGGGACAGTGCTGTACAGCAGAAGCATTTATGTTCCTCATTTATATCCATCTCCTGGGGGTGTCTTTATGGCAGGTTGGTTGGTGCAAAGGAATTAAGCACCACGCTTGGGTGTCTGTGCTACATGGGACATGAAGGAAATCAGGACAGATGCTTTCTGGTAAAAAGGGAAAGAAAAGGCTGGCAATTCATGCGGCGCAGTGCTGTGAGGGCTGCAATAAAAAGAGGAATCAACATTTCTTTTTGACAGAGCCACGTTCCAATGGCTAAACAGGCTTTAAAGTCAAGAAAAAGTCACACTGACGCTGCAGTAGAAAATAGAGAGTGTGTACTTTTATTAGCTCATTAACACTCTCTCCCCTCCTCCCCAGGATCATTTGGCTCCAAGACTGGCAGCAGGGTACAATAATGTTCCCAGCAGAAACAGCTGGTATGGAGACGGGATATTGTTTGCAAGGGCCCGAGAGGCGTCCTCAGCAGGTGGCATTTATCAGCTGTATGCAAACGCCGCGCTTCCGCGAGGCGCTCTAAGAAAGGGGATAGAGCCAAAAAAATAAAAGCAAAGTCCAACTTAACAAAGGGAGGATTTGAAGCTGAAACCCCATTTTTGGTATAGATGTAAGGGGAGGGAGTAATAAACAGCCCTGTTAAGCTAGTCTGTTGGCTTTAAACCAAGGTAATGAGGCATGTGGGTGCTTTGACAAGGAGCCAGAAACTGCATTTTGCCACCAATTTGACTTCTACCTTTTTTGTCTCTCTTAATCTGACAGTAAATTCCTCACAGTCCACTAAGCTTATCAAAATGGGGCTCAGGCTAGGTCTTATGCCTTTTAAAGTACTACTAGGAAAGTAATTCACTTAATTAAATATTTCCAGTTGTGGAGACAACCCTCTAGGCAAATTGCACCACTTCTTCCCCCCTTTGCACACACGAAACATAGAATAACAATGGATATGCTCATTTTTACCCTGCACACAGAATTTCACACTCCCTCCCTCCCTCTCTCCCTCCCTTCACTCCTGAGCTGTCCTTCCTAGAGGTTTTTTGTCAGGAAGGAGGACGACTCCAGTGACTAGGTCAGAGAAGTGTGAGAGTCAGCTCCTAGCTCTACTGCCTACTTGTTTTGCAGCCCCAGATAAGTATCTTAACCCCTCTTTGAGACAGCTTCTGCATCTATATGGCCAGGAGACAAGCAGAGTCCTTCCATCCCATCACTCTTCTCACTGGTTAAGTGTTCATCGAGCAGTTTAGACCTCCTTTGGTAGGAGATGTGAGATAGAAAAGGACTAAGAGTTTGTTCAGGCCAGAGCCCTGCCAGTCTGTTCCCTGGATAGGATAGCTCTGAAACGCCTGCCTTAGGGCGTTGCATGCAAACAGCATGACCCTGCCACCTGACCGAAGGTGTAGGACCATACCAGGGAGCCACTGGTGACCTACATTGGCAGAATCTGTGTAGGACAGGAGAACATAGGAAAACAGACCCAGTCTGTTTGTACAAATTTTCCTGACACTTTAAGGAATCTCACCGTGAAAGAAATCTTGGGGTTTGCACAGAGAAGCCTCCTGAAAGGTGAGCCTCAAATCTTAAACCCTCTTGCAGGAGTACTTTTTTCTCCACATGCAGTACTGACACAGCCAGACTGAAAATGTCACCACTGGGCTTCTGGATCTCTTTCATGAGATGAATGCAACCTTACTACCTGAGAACAAAGCATGTTAGTGATCTTTTCGCAACTGTCTCTAACTAAACTGCAGCACTAGCTCTGCAGTAAGATAAGCTCCTTGTATCTAAAAGGTGCCCTGCAGTGAAAAGGTTGAATCAAAACATAACAGTGACTTTGTGCACAGTAGCTGTTCAGAGAATAACCCGTACCAGGTCCCCAGGCAGTTCCTAGTACCTGTATTTTGTCCAAGGGCATGTCTATGCTACCACTGGTAGCTGCTAATGTATCTTCTTTGTGACAGAAAAAAAATCCCTGTCTTTGAGCACTTCACCTGCCTCCTGCTAGGTATTTCCACAAATATTTACAAATGATGGCTTGTAAGTGAGGAAGGCACAACTACTCACACATCAGATATGCTTGTACTGCTCCCAGGCTTGTTAGCCTGCTCTCCTCTGCAAACTCTTTAAAGGCTGGGAGATGCTGTCTCCAGCAACCACCGCAGCAGCAACACAACACAGAGATGATGCAAGCCCTGCTTGGGCTCGGGACATTACAAACACAGCACTGCTCTGGGGGCTGCTGCATATGCCAGGTTTGAAGGTAGCACCAAAAGCATTTTGGGGCATCCTGCACTGTCAAAGGATTGTGTTCCTTAGCTGGAAGGAGACGCTCTCCTTAGAGTCTGTTCACTCTTCAGGATGAGAGCACAACAAGCTGCACCACAAAAACTGCATTTAATTTTTGCTTCCTTAAAACGAAGGAAGAAAGGCTTGGATTTTTTGGTAACCTATAATGAAAACAAAGGGAAAGTGGGGAAGCCACATTTATTACCTGGGTTGACATTTTACTACCCACTCCAACAGGAAGAGCATTTCCTCACAGGCTCTTTAGGACACCTGCTTTTCACAGCAGCACACCTCCCAGCAGTGCTGCCACTATTGCTCGCAGGTGTGTTTTGACAAGGACCTGTGTTCCTTCTGACACTAGAAACTCAGGAGAGGCCAGAGTAATCTCTTTGCCTGACCTCCTGCCTCCTGCAGACCACACAAGAGCTCAAGTTCTTTCATATCTGAATTTATTATACATGAAAATTAGTCTGGACTAACAACTGCAAATTTTATCTTGAACTGCCCTCAGAAGTAAAAAGCCTTCAGAAAGACACTGTTCTGCTGTTTCAGCGTAACAGTAATTATTTGATCACAGGGGACATTTCAGATCCTTCCATATGTGGCTGTTATGAGTTGTCCTACCTGTCCCTGATTCTGAGTGAGCTTCCATAAGGAAAATGTGATTCATTTGGCAAACCATCTGAAGTCAGTTGTGGGTCTCAGATCAGGCCACAGTGGAGAGGTGCCAGTGTCACAGGTCACTCCCAAGTCCTCAACCCACAGTCTAAAGGGCTGGGGACTCCTCCTTTAAACGAGACCCTTGTTAGAGAGGTTTATGTGACATTTGGCTAGATGCCTCTGGTCTTTGACCCTGTCACTGTGATGCCTTTCAATAGCAATCAGTTGAAGCTATTTTAGGATTCAGTGGGGAAACAAACCTTACAGTGGTCTCATTGCTTAATTTCTCTCTATTGCCTTAAGTAAAATGGCTAATAGCTAAAGTGGACTTCAGAGTGTTTCCAACAGAGCTCTAAAATGGTTTCTTGCATTTTTCTTCTACTTGGAAGCTATTTTAAGTTGTTCTACCTTCCTTGGACTGCCCAAGAGGAGCTGTGCTGTGCACTTTCATCAGCTGATTCTGGGAAATGTCAGTTATGCTCTTCTTCTGTTAGTAATATGTTTCTTGAACAATTTAAAAATAGCACAGTATGAAACATTTCCATCTTCTCTCTCCTGGAGGAGAACTGAGGGGGAGTTAACTCTTTTCTGCTTCACTGGAGCAAGAAGTCATGCAGTGCTCAGGTGCTCTGGGACTGGAGCCAGTTACTGGTGCTAGGAGAGGCAACACAAGGAGGATCCCTGCTGTTGTCAGAGCTGCCAGCAGACCTGGCACATGTGGCAGCTGTGTCAGTGCAGGACACAGCAGGACTGGGCATCCGGCTGCTGTCCTGCCTCTGCGGCTTTTACAGCTTGCTCAGGGAGCTTCCCAGACAGTGACCATATGGCCAGGTGATGGTGCTCATGTTAGAGCTCCTCTCTGTGTACTGCTCCCACACACCCTCACCCTAGACACCAAATGTAAGCTGGGAACATCTCCTAGGCATCCACCTCAATCCTATAGTGCCATTCCATTTTTACTCCCTGCTGGAGCACGTCATCACTGGCTGCTTGGCCTACGTCTTGTGTTCATTGGCATCTCCTCCCTCAAGCTGTTCAGTTTCCTGCTGACCTCCCCTCTATTTTCCTTTACCTTCCAGCATTTTTTCCTTTATTTTTTGGTCCTTCTCGCCCCAGCTTGTTACTTTTTCTTCCCCCATTGCTAACATTTCCTCCAGTGGTATCTTCTCCTAAACTTCCCATCTGAAGACAGCTTGGAAGACAGTCATTTATGGTGCTGTTCTAGGGAGCTGCTTGGCAGCAGCCTGCTGTGATAACCCTGTAGCTACATGTGTTAGAGGCAGAGAAAGAAGAAAGATCCTTTTATCATCCAAGCAGCAGAAGCATATATTCATCAGACACAGCTTCCCCTACTCATTTGCACTTGCCATGCACTTTTCCTCTGGTCTGTAGGCCCTCTGGGATTACTCTGGTAACCACAATGTTGGGAAATACTGTTTCAACCACAAAATACAGCTTCCTCTTTCAGATGACAATTAACTTTTCCCCCTGTGGACAGCCTAGAAACATTTGAACAACAACTGGCCTTGTGTTGCCCACAGCATCTGGAGCTGGAGGAGGAGTAGAGGCTGGTACATGGTGGCAGTGAAGGGGAGAAAGAGTGATGCAGTTAATTATGAATGACTTGTCTTAGTTCTGGCCAAGGTTTAGAGCTGCAGGAAGGGCTACACAAGAGAGTGTTTGCTTTGGACCCCATTCCATCAAAAGGAATACAAATCTTCCCATAAGTCTGGAGGCTATGGGGCATCTCTTTTCAGAATGGTATCTAGAGGCACATCAGGGCTTTAAATTGCTTCCAGAACTGGTGTGATCTCATTCTAATTTCTTTCTATTCTTATGAGAAAGTAATACTTGTGGGATGTCACCCTTGCTTTCTCTGCCCATAACTGCTGTAAAGCACTAATTAGATGGTTATAAATCACAAGGGATCTGTGACGTTTTGAATGACTCCAAACCTTGGCATTATAGCTGAGGTCTTGAATGCATTTGCAAGCAAATCTACTCAACACTGGTTTCTGTTGATTCAGCAGTGATGTCGTATCAAACTTTCCTGAGCACTCTGACAGACTTAAGTTTATTAAGAGAAGTCTGGATATCAGAGCCAAGTTTAGCTGCAGCCAAGTTATTCAGTCAGACAGCAAGTTGAGTACAAAAGCAGGACAACTCTCACCTCTGTGCTGGTGACTGGTTTGAGAGCCTACAATTGCTTTGTCTGCAAATGCTGCCATGTGCAAATGTCTGGCCTAAACAGGAATTTTCTGCACCCACAGTGACCTATGGTTTCAACCTTAGGTCATGTTAAGAAGACACCTATGTGCTGTTTATCTCCATTGGAAAATAACACTGGGTAAAATGCATTTTCCACCAAATAAAGGCCCTACAGACATAAGGGGAAATAGTAGTAAATCTTGCAAGAAAATGTTTTCCAGTGGAAAAATACTAAGTTGCTTGTAACTCTCAAACCTTATTTTCCATGGAATTTAGAACATGAAAGAAGATTTCCAAAGGTGCTTGGCAAGCAGCATTGCATTAATACCACACATGGACTTTCTCCACAAATTTCCTGGCTCCTCAGGAACCCACCACAATTTACCACACTTCCGCAGCCCTCACCAAAAGCGATGTGATAGCTGGGAATGCAGCGCTTTTACGCTCCCTGATAAAAATGTTTCCTGGGAGACATGGACTCAGGAAGCTCTTGACAACTGCTGACTAAAACTGGCATGGTCCTTGTCATCTCTACCACTCTCTGAAGCTGAATATGTGCACTCAGACCTCTCTACTGTAACAGCAGAGATCGCATCGCTTCAAGGCAGCAGCTAGCCCAGGTCTGTGAATTGTGACTCACCACAGGGAATGCAAAATGTAGCTATGTCTGCCATCATGTTTCTGGTTATTTCTGGTTCCTGGGGAATTCTGGAAAGAGTATCTTCATTAATGCATTGGAAAATCCCCAAGAACAAGGGCTTAATACAAACAGTAATCCCCAGGTTTCAAGAAGCCCTTTGCACATGCACATACATGTTCCCTGCCATGCCTGATGCCACCTGCCTAGCCAGGCTGGAGGACGATCTTCTCAATCCAGCTTAATCACTAACACTTCTCCAGAAGGGTGGGAGCTATACAGAAAGGGGTAAAAGCAAAATATTTTAAATGACTTTTTTAATACACCTAGGACAAATGTACTGGGACGAATTCAGCTGCACAGTTCTATGAGCACAGCATTGTTTTCCCAGTAGCCATGAGTTGTGCTGCTCTAAGAGGTTGAGGTATGCTTTAAAGGGCTTCATATTTGTTTGAAATCCCTGGAGAATGCCATGAACTGGTGGGCTTCCCGTGTGTCTGGGAGGGGACCAGGGGCTGCTACAGGCCCTGTTCAGAAGACCCTCCTTATGGAGGCTTGTTGCACAACCCTAGCCAAAGCACTATGGCGTTGCCTGCCAGGCTCTTGAGCAGTGAACTAGCAATAGCACAAGCTGCCTCACACAGGGCAGTCAGGTGAAATTCAATGTTTATAAAGAGCAAGCAGAATGTCTCTGGGCAGTGTAAAATATTATCTTTTTTCCTTTATTGACATTCGCAGGAACAGTTAATGCTTGGTTTGGATAGAGCTGATGACACTGCTGTTGCTCATCATTTATCATCTCTAGATTATTGTGGTTACAAATCATTTGGCAGATTTCTCTTCTTTTTCCGGCTCCACAGATGGCAGTGTCCATGAAGCATGACGCCCTTGCAGGCATCTGACTGTGAAGCTGGAAGCTTGAAGACCTTTGGGGGTAAAATGCCTCTCAGTATTATCTGACCTCTAATGTTCCTGGACTGATGCGCTGTAATTTGCACAGTTCTCTTCGACAAAAACTCCCTCTGCTGGGATCTCAGGTTGCAGACTGTGTTGCTTCTGAGAGGAGCCTGTGCCTGTGAAGGGCCATCGCACCTTAGAGTGTAATTTTATTGCTGTGCCACTAAATGTTCACGTTTCAGCACCAGCTAAACCTCTTCCAGGGTGGGGGTCTAAGGCACTTAAGCTGTAGCTAGACTAAGGGAGCACGGAGTAAGCCCACTGCTGTAATTTTATGTGAAAGGAAACATGCAGAAGCTGCACTTCTCCAGCTGATGACCTGGTTTGTTTGGTTTTTTTTTCCAACTAACAGAGCTCAGCAGCTTCTGCAGCTGCAAATGAGGGTGTTTCCAGTCCCAAGACACACTGAATCAATCAATGTGCTGTTCTCCTCTGCTGGCCTATTAGCAGTTAAAAACTAAGAAAACACAATGTCTTGCCCAAACACCTGCCTCATTTGCCTTCCCCTCAGCACAGCAACAATCCCCACCATGGACTAGCCCTCATTTGGCAGCTGAGGGGGAAGCACAGGTCAAATTCTTTTTGCACGATGAGCTGTAACCCTGTGATCTTTAATAGGATTATACTGGGGGAAAAGGACAGGACTCAGCCTTGTGATTGCAGAGAACTTATGATTCATGGACATTAGTGTAGTGTCTGGGGACATCCTGGACACAGCTGATGCCTTCTCCTTCTTGCATTAAGATTTCTTTGTGCAGAAACATGGGGTTTGTTCAGCTGTCCCTAACCTCAGTCCCTGACCCTACATGGCCAGCACTGTCCAGCTGCCTGGGGCTGGGCCAAGTCCAGAGCAAGGATGGAGCAGCCAGTGAATAACAGGAGTGACCAGCCATGCTCTCTCTGGGTTTGTGCCCCGAGGTTAACTGGCTTTCTAAGTGAATCACAGTGCAATTCACTCTTCCCTCCTAACCCTTCAGCTTTTTGTGCCTTATAGCTCTACCCATAAACATACTTTGGTGATAACATGCAAGCTGGCATGTGCTGCAGCACTGTTGACTCTCAGAGGAAATCCTGGGAACAATTTCTCTTTTCTCCTGCACGCAACTTTTTTTGGTGAAACTTAGAGGACCGGTGCTATTTTTGAAGCCCCTTTCCATCTGAAATTGGGTAACAAGTTTAATCATAAGGGTGACAAAGAGGGTAGTCCACAAGATCCCATGGAAGTTCCATAAGAAACATACCTAAAATTAGGTGGAGTGTGATGTATTAGGAAGCAAGGCAGGTTTACAGAGACAGAGCACGTGTAGCAGCACATGCCCCTCTCCCAGAGGCATCCTTCAGAACTGCCCTCACAGCCAGATAGCCTATTCCAGCCCTCAGCTAGCAACTCTTCCCACTGTTTATGATGGGCCTCTGCTGAAGGATAAGGACCCAGGCACCGCTGAATCATGCATTTTCCACCTCCCACCATCACTAATGCACCATAAACCACTTAGGAACGAAGGTTTGGGGTTTCTAGAAATAGAGTGAAATAAAATATCATGTCATCTGCCTGAAGATTCAGCAGCCCACATGTTCTCCCACACACGCTGCTATGAAGGTACCACACCAGTGCTTTGGGCAGTCCTCAGGCTGTTCCTTTGGGAACAGATTCGATTCAAGCTCCAACTCCTGAGCACAAGTGTGCTGCAGAGACAGGCACTCACACCAGCAACATTTATCAGGGATAGTGGTCCTTTCTGCATCAGGGCAAACCCTGCAGGAGATTGGGACAGAGGAGTGTCACCAGTAGTATTACAAGTACAGCTTATTTTTTCTCTTGCAGGAATAGGATAATCTTGCTGAAACCAAATCTGAATTCAAGCCCCTCTTCTCAATATACCCCATCCCATCACTGCAAAATACAAAAGCTGGTAAATAAAATTCCCAAGGTATCCTAATACAGAAAGTATCTATTTAGATAATCTCTGCAGTGCTTAGATACCATGGAAATTAGTAAAGAATAATATCATAGTGAGCCTGCTGCACTGCAGCTTTATGTATCATTTACTGTTGCCAAGATTAAAACTCTTTTGGGGTCCCTTCTCTAAGGCTTGCCCTAGTAAGTTGACATATTTTGGGATCATTTTGCACTTTCCACAGATTTCATCATCATACACTTTCTAACCAGCTTTCCTTTCCCTGAACCTACAGCTGCTCGCTGTCCAGCACTCTCCAGGAACAGCTTCCAGGTAATGCCCGTACCCTCATTTGGGTCCTGCATGGGGATTTTTCTGAATACAGATTGCAGACTATTTAACATTGCATACCTCATCATCGCTCCCCGATTCCCTTGTGCTCTCCACTGATACCTTGCTGCCAGCTATCCTATATTAGCAGAACCTTGGGCAGTTTTAAAAATGCCTAAGTCTGTGTCAGAACCAAGGCAGTTTGAATCATCTTTGATGAACTCTTTTAAAATGCTTCACTAAGACCCAAATATATTCCACCTTATCACATGCTCCTTGAATCTACTAAGCTTGCAATTCTACATGGTAGGTTCATTTAAAATTCATTTTGCTGAGGCATATGTACATTTGCTAGACTGCTTATCCTATTTTCTGAGGAAACTGCCTTTTAGGCAAGCTTCTGCTGCTGGAAAGTCTGAAGACCAAAGTCCAAAAGGGTTTAGTTCACACCCAGCCCCTGCAGTGGTTCACTCATTAGAAGCAATTTCATCTCATTCTCCAACTTCATGCTGCCTTCTTGATGGGTCACAGGCATAGTAGAGACTTGTCTTCTGCTCCTTTTCTGTGATCAGTTGATTGTAAATGCAAGCTCCCAGCCCCAGTACTTCCCTTGCCAGAGTCATGCAGGAATATCTGATTTCTTCACAGCCCTGGCAACTACAGTGGAGCTCAATTCAGGCAGATGGGCAGGATCCAGAGGACCTGCCTTGTGGGATAGAGACTAGGCTACAGATTTACAGGTTTTCTGGCATATTCATCTGATGCAAAAGAAGTAATGCATTGTTTTCTTTAAGCACTTTAGGTATTAGGAAAAAGCTTTGGACTGTCTGTAAATATGTGCAAAATATTAATTATTCAGCCTTGCTAAAGACTTGGGGATTTTTTTTCTCTGTGGTTTTTTTTTTTTTAATCTGTTATTTAGGAAGTAGCCCAATTCAAAAACCTCTCCAGATGTAAAGAAATACCAGAAAAGACACTAATAATGGATGATTTAGGCTATATAAACAGTGAATTATCAAAACACATGGTAGGTTCTAGCCCAAGGGCGGCTGGCCATGCATGTTGAAGTGGCAGCTGCACACCCCACAAGGTGAGAAGTATTTGCTTGCCTTGTGCTCCTCCCACCTTGAGGATTCCTGATCAACACAATTCTGTTTGATCCTTGACCTTTGTAATCTATTCCATGTGCCAGTATCTACATTTGCAGATCTTTCTGAAGCAGGTATCTCTGTACCATGCAAGGTCAGGGTTTGTCAAAAATATGGGTATCCTGGTTGGGAAGCAACAGAAAGACTGATAGGATTCCAGAAGGGAAGGTGTTTTATTGATAGAGAAGAGCAGATCATAAAATACTCAGATTCAGAACATGGTAAGGGTGAACCATCAGTGACAAAAGGAATCTGTCTCTATTCAGACAGCAGCTGGTGATATACCACAGTCAGTCATGGAAGGTGACCTTTTAAATACCCCCAAGTCCTCTGTTCTTCCCCTACAGCAATTCAGGGGATTTGTTTGAATAAGCAGATTTGGAGGTAAAGACCAACTCTCCCAACCTGCCACTGCAGTGAGTGTTTAACAGGAACTCCTGCACCCTGAGACCCCTGGTGCCCCTCACCCCTGCCCCATGAAACAATGCACAATGCACCACTGCAGGGATGTCTTTCAACACATGCCAAAAGCATGTCCTCAAAGTATTTACAATCATCTACTGTGGCTTCTAAAGCAACAAAAATGCAAAGGAAAGCATTTATGCTGTAATCATCTTCAATTGCTACAGTATAATACAGGACTATTAACCTTCTTACTTTTGGATGCTGCAAGTATTTAAAGATCTGCCTGGCTAAGCAACCTTTCATTAGCTTATGTAGCTGGAAGTTAGCGGAGGTAGATGAACAAATTAAACTGAATGCAATGAATGACTGCAAAAAAGGTTGAGATAGACTGCTAAAAACAAAGCAGCTTTATTTTGCAATTTCTCATCAAAAATAACATTGATCACATATGTTATTTTTCCAAAGGAAGCAAATTTCTCTGTTTGTGCTGACATTTTTCCCCTTCTTTTTTTACTGGGGTGGTTCAAAGAACCTAGGAGGCAGGTTTGAAGATTTGCGGTGTTGTCTCCTAAGCTTGGCAAAACTTTAATCACTTACAAACAGAAGACTAAAGCTCAAGGGGTTAATGCTTGTGGAACAGTCAAGTGATGACAGGAAAGACCTGAGAGGCTTTATCTATTATGAAGAGCAAGGATACAATCAGCAAAATACCCCAGGATAGAGTTAGCATTTAAGGGTAAAGATAGGAAAGGAAAACGTGGAGTTTGAGGAAGGACTTTTTGGCAGTGAGGTATACAAAATGATCTTGCAAAAGTAACATGACAGAAGCTCTACTGCGTGGTACATTTAAAATTAAGTTGGACAAAGTGATAGTGAGTGAATGAGAGATAACAGATCTGGTCCAGCAAGACGGCAGACTCAGGCTATTTTCATCCTCAACTTCTTGGAGCTGGCTATTAGCATGATTGTTTCCAAGCAGGAAACTAAAAGCCTTCACAGAATAGCAGGTAGCAGAGAGCTATACATGTATCTACTACCAGCTCTGGCAATTTTAGGACAGTTTGCCAGACAGGTCTATGAAGAACAGGAAAAAACCACGAGGACTGAGACTGCTTTTGAACTCAATGCTCAATCCAGAACTATCAAACACAAAACAAAATTCTGAAATAAAGAGTGTGTGAGGGAGAAATTCAAAAGTACTTTTTTACTTTGCCTTGTAAAAGAGATGTGTCAATATTTTCTGGAGCCAGACTAAATAAAGTAATTTATTACAGGAGATGATGAAAAAAAGCTGCACTCTTATGGCAATTGAAGAGGCAAGGCTGGGCCGTGATGGGTTCTACCACTGATTTCCTGCAAAACCCAAAGTCACCTCCTCTACCTTCCCCAGAGCAACCCTGATAACATGATAGCAGATGGGACTGTTTGCCAAGTTTGCTTCATGTTGTGCTTCTTGCTCAAATCCCTCTGAAGACAAACCTCTCCCATCTGGGCTAAATATTAGTCATGCACAGAAACAGGGACTTCGCTGAAGTGTGGTCAGCTACTACAAAGCCTACTATAATGAGAATTTAATGTAAGTATTTAAACTCCTGAAGGCTAAAACAGCTCCTTTCAAAGGTTCTCAGCCAGATGCTGAGTTTAGGCAGCCTGAACATAGTGGTGAGCCAAGAAGTTGAGTGGGAGGCAGAGTCAAGGGCAGGTCACTGCAACTGCTCACAGCAGGATCTGATTGAAGGCATGATGTGATACACTGTGGGTCTGGCTCTGTACCTATTGCAGGTTTGGTGGATCCCTGATCCTGCATTGAAAGACAGAGACAACCCTCAGGAAAAAAGGAAATTGTTGTTGAAAAGCCTGTCATAACTCCTGAAGACAATGGGCAGCTTTGAAATGGCACATAACAGAAGTGACCGACTCATTTCATTGATCTCCTTCAACAATAGCTGAGAACTACAAGGCCCAGCTGCACAGCACCAACACACCATCATACAGCCAGTGATACTTAGAGATCTGACTTCAGCAAATTAGGCAACCCATTTACTGCCTATTTCTGCTAATACTGCAACTTGCACAGGGGTTGTACATAATAGGAGGAAAAAGACACAGCAAGTTGGATTTGTGCCACTGCCAATGACTGTTATCACAGGAGGAGCATTGTTTAGATATTAGTCTGGGTCTTGAGATCTTGGTCAGAGTCATCCCAAAGCTGCAGGGTAACTTTGATCAGCAGTAGCTCCCAGGACCAGCCAGGCTGACAGCATCACTTGCTTTACAGGGAAAGGACTGACAAAATGGAAGTATATTTTATGCTTGACAAATGGTAACAACTAACAGTGATTGTCATCACTTTTTCCTCAATCCACACTTCCAAGTCTCAGGCTCACGTAGCAATCTGGTTAGTGCTCACAAGGGAGAACTAGTCACACACACACACACCCCTATGTATTTTTCTAGGAAAAGTCACTCAGTTGTAACAGGAAAAATGGGACAGAACTGAAACATTTCTGAGCTACAAGCCCTGGCCAAGCAGGGAGAATGATGAAATTATGAGACAGTTTTCAGGCAGAAAGGACAGATCCCAGTTTCATGCTTCATTCAAAACTAGGTTACGTAGAGCCTTGGAGAGGATACTATAGGCAACAGTCTTGAAGGGAGTTCAGAGGACAAGCAAACAAAACAACAAAAATTCACCATATACACCCTTCATTTCAATTTCCTAAAGTTCCACAAAACCATGTATAAGAACACCTGGTTTATGCAGTAGAGGCAATTTTGTCCATACCATATCTGTGCTTGATCTCCTGGAAAACCATCTGGAAGTAGCTGGTACTATGTTTTCCACTTGGCTTTCATGGCTGAAAGATTAGAAATACATATTTGTCATATATATTGGCATTCTTATTACCTCTGCAATTAATCTCACTCTGGCTAAGCAATTGCTTTCTGAAGCAGCTGACTGTACCCAATTAAGAAATAAGCTGTGTTTATGAAATCACACATTCTCTCAGGAAAGGGGATTTTAAACTAAAGTTTATACTAAGTGAGGTTGGAAGGAAATCTATCCTGGCTTTTATCTTAATGGTCTTTTGAATGTCACCTTTCCATTTAGATCCTCTTGTGATAGTCAGGGGCTTCCCACTGATACACAGAGGCTTTGGCAGCTCTTTTCATAATACCTGTCCCTTCAGGCAGCACTCTAATTCAGGCAGTTTAAGCTTCTATGCAAAGAAAAGCAGTGCTTATTAAAAAGAGCACACAAACTTCATCCACTCTGAGCCTCGTACATTAACCCCTGGTGGAAAGGATTTCCAGTTCCTCTTCATAGAAGGAGAGGCTCATGAATACAGAAAACCCAGTGGATCAGTCTGTTACTTAGGCCATGTCCCCTAGCCTTCCTCTAGGACAACAGAAAGCTTCAATTAGGAACAAAATGAATCAGTAAAATATCAGAAACTAAAATGATCAGACATCAAATATCTATGTGAAAATTATTAATGACACGTGAATAATTTCAGAGTCACAGAATGGGTCAGGTTGCAAGGGACCACAGTGGATCATTTGGTTCAACCTTAATGCTCAAGCAGAGTTATCCTAGAGCACTGTGACGGTTTCAAGTGGAAACCAACAAAAGCACTTGGCACAGGATTGCATCCAGGTAGTTCTTAAATATCTCCAGTGAGGGAGATCCCACAGCCTCTCTGACAACTGGTACAGTGCACACTCACCCCCAGAGTAAAGAAGTTTTTTTCCTTTTGTTCTGCTTGAACTTGCTGTGCATCAGTTTCTGCCCATTGCCTCTTGTCCTATTGCTTTGGCACCCCAGAGAAGAGGCTGGCTCCATCCTCTTGGTACCCTCCCTTCAGATACTTCAATACATTGATGAGGTCCCCTCTCGGTTGTCTCTTCTTGAGGCTGAACAGGCCCAGCTCCCTCAGCCTTTCCTCGTAAGAGAGATGTTTCGATCCCCTCTTCATCTTCATAGCCCTTTGCTGGAGCTCCATGTCCTTCTTCTACTGAGGAGCCCAGAACTGGACACAGCACTCCAGGTCAGGCCTCACCGGGGCTGAGCAGAGGGGCAGGATCCCCTCCCTCGACCTGCTGCCAGTGCTCTTCCCAATGCAGCCCAGGATCCCATTGCCCTTCTTGGCCACAAGGACACACCACTGGCTCAGGGACAGTTTGCTGTCCACCAGCACCCCCAGGGTCCTTCTCTACAGAGCTGCTTTCCAGCAGGACTCCAGAATGAGGTACTCTTTCCCTTTCCAGGGACTAAGGTGAGGCTGAATGGCCAGTAGTTCCTTGGGTTCTCCTTCTCACCATTTCTGAAGGCTGAGGTGACGTTCACTTTCTTCCAGTCCTTAAGGCACCCCTCCTGATTGCCACAAAGATGATGGTGAGTGGCTTGGTACGGTATCTGCCAGCTCTCTCAGCACTCATGGATGCATCCTATCTGGGCCCATGGACTTGTGGACGCCCTCTAGCCCAACCCTCTTCAGCCAAGGGAAGATCTTCCGACATTCCTTTACCCTGGGCTCCCAGGTCAGGGTTTCCTGATGGCTGGTCTTGTCAGTGAAGACCAAAGCAAAGAAGGCATTCAGTGCCTCTCTTATCAGGGCCCTTCATTTGCCAACAGGCCCATGTTATCCTTTTTTCCGTTTTGTTATTGATGTATCTTTCCTGTTGTCCTTGACATCCATGGCCACAATTAATTCCAGATGGATCTTGGCCTTCCTTGTCTTATTTCTGCTTATTCTGCCAACCTTTCTATATTCATTCCAAGTGGCCTGACCTATTTATTTTCATCTAGAAGGGTGCGTCCATTATGGTTGCATGGCATTACCACTCCTGTCTGACATAACCTTTCTCGACCTTTAAAAATTCTGCATTCATCTGCTTTTTGAAGGTAATTTTCTTCCTTTTCCTCCCACAAAGACAAACAGCAGGTACTACCTTTTATTAATGTACCTATTTTAGTATGTCTGCTATAAGATACATTGAAAATGCATCCTCACTGGTAGTAACAGATCTCTTCATCCTGTCTTAACACTCTTCACCATCACCTGCTTCCATGACTTCTGAAAAATATAGCAAGTAAGCAATGCAGGGTAGGCAGTAAATCTTTTTACATTCCCTATCCAATTTTCTGCCATTACAAAAACAAGGTTTCAGGGATGAGTGCTTATGCCAAAGAGGGCAACGAGGCAAAGGAAGAGGCACACATGTTATTCCTTCAAACGGTGGTGGCGTTAGAATGGCTTCCCCCTTTTTCTCTTCACAGCCTCACCTCAGAGTGATTGCATTGATCATAGAGAGCTGTGAGCAATTAACTGTCAGGGCAGCACTTTGAAGCACACAGCATTTGCAGGGCCCCTCACCCAGCATAAACGATGTAGCTCTGTTGCAATGTGATGGTCTGGCCTAACACAAATGAAAAAGTAAGCATGGCTGCATGTTGAATGGAAAGATCAAGCTGAATTGCAATGTAATCCTTCTCTAATACTGATGTGGAAGCACAGTCCCAGCTTCACCGGGTACAGACAACCAAGAGCACAGAGTTGCTGATTAAACAAATAAACCAGCTCTGATGAGCAGAGAAATGCTGAACTCTTCCATCAGCAGTTCACTGAAGCGAGCTCTCAGCACACAAATAAACAGATACCAGATGCCCGCCAGAGCAGTGCAATGATATCAAGAAAAATTCAGGTGATGGATGGAGATCTAAAGCAGATTAAAAAAACCCCTATTTCCTTGTACCACTTTAGAGCAATAAAGGAAGTACATCTGACACAAAAACTGGCTGGCAACACTGTAATGTTGCACTTCTGCCTGCTTCCTGCCCATTTTAGTTCATCAGCAAGATTGTCATGAAGGTCAATGCATTTTAATAATGTTGCCAGAGAACAACCAGTTTCCAAATTTCAGTAATAGCTTTGTAATATCTCAGGATAGGATTCCTATCCATTCACAAAATTGTCATTTTGTGGGAGAACCTTAAATTGTGTGAGAGATTCAATGATAAGCTTATGACGAAAGCTCACTAGACACAATCTTCGTTGCTCTTTGCAAGGAGAGCAGAGCATTTCCTGCTACTCCTATACAAAAAAACTCCTAGGGTGAAGCTGGCCCTGCAGCACATCAACCCTGCACTGCTGCTTTCACCGGCTGCCCCTCAGCCCTTGGGTTGCCTCATCCTGGGCTGTGCCAGTGCAGCTCCAGCTCATCTCTGCAGCTTCAGTGGGTTGTCTGTGTGGAGTAATGATTACATGGGCTCCAGTCTTGCACTTCTCACTGCACCTTGTGGCATAAATTATGCCAGCATGCTACCACTCCTTCCTATCATTGTGCCATGTCCTTTCCCAAAAAGATTTACTGCCAAATGCTTTCCTTTTTTCTTGGTATTAACATGCGGTAAACATCAATTTATCAGAAACTGTCACCAGCATTTGATCCAGCCCTTGGCAGCAGTATCTCTCTAATTGGCCTGCACTGAGTATCAGCCTGACAAGTTACTCTCTGGGGTTTTTGAAAGGATTTTTGTATGATTTGAGATATGAATCACACATATGTGATCACACATATCAATCACACATATGTGTGGTAACATCATTATGTCACCCCCAAGTGGCATAAGTATTTCAGTGACCAGTGAGAAGAAGCACAATCTCAGTTAGCAAACCCAGGAATTTTATAGGTGGAAATAAGTCATCCCTTTCCAACCTCAGCTTTCAGGAGAGCACAGCTGTGAAATGACACCTTCAGTATTTATCCACATGGAAGACATTAGCCCAGCTTTCCAAATAAGCTGTCACCTTGGAGCAAGGGAAAGAAAAACCCAGACTGACAGACATACAGACTTACTCATTGGAGGTGTTCATACCTGACATGTCCACATAGCCTCTGTTTTTCTTACTCATTGACATTTTGTTTTAGTACAAAACATGGCAACAAGGATAAAAGATCATTTGAAAAACCCTGGACATTTGAATAGGTTTAAATCTTCCCATCAAAGGAAACAAATTCATCCTTGCGTAAGTCTCATTTACAGTCCAGTCTGGGGGAACAGAGTCCTTATTCTTTTGATGAACAGCTTGCATTATGCTTACATGTTTGAGTTAGCCTTATGAAGCCTAATCACTTCACCTATAACGTATTAGATATAGTATTTAGTTTAAATTGACAAAATGCTTATAAATTAACAAATCCTAATACAGCTACATATCCAAGTTCATGCAAATCTTTCTCCATTAGCATTTCTCCAATCTTTCTCCACAGTATAAGCATCCTCATGCACAAGAAGCCCATTTTTCCAACCTTTGCCTTGTGATAGAAGCACTTTATGCAAAATGTATGCACATAAAGGTACATATGTAGATGCAGCATTGGTGGCATAGGTTAGTTAACAGAGGTGCATGCATCTGAAAATTGCACAGGAATGAACTGACAGCTTTCTGTGGTACCATAATCCTTTCTCCTAGTGTGTGTCTCGTGGGACTCTTAATGAAGCAGAGATCTAATGGGGGAAAAAAACCCCAAAACATCTCTAACTGTGTCATTTAAAATGTGATGTCTCGGTGCACAGACAACATGTAGAATCCAGCCCTGACAGCTATTGAGCCTGGACTAACACCATGTGCCTTGCAAGACCAGCTGTGTTACCCAGCAGCCAAAAGCCCCTTCTCTAAGAGAACGAGAGTTTGAAGATGGTCATGGGGAGCATTCTCATCTCTCTGCCTGCTGACAGCTGTCAGGATGCAGGTGGGTGCCTCAAACTGGATTGCAGAGAACTGCTGGGCAAGGCTCTGACTTATGAAGTTGCTCATGTTGACATGCTTTCTGCTCAGCATTGAGCTCATGGTGGGTTGAGTTTTGAGCTACTGGTGCTCTGCTGCTCCAGAGAGAGGAGAAAACTTTAACAATTGCATTAGGAAGCCCCCAGTTTTCCCTTCAGCATGTACACCATTTGCTTTAGAGAGGATGTTTCCCTACCCTCAGAGGGTACATTTGGTTTTGTAGGAGACCATAATTTTTCTAAGATATGCAAAGAAAAGCAGGGAAGTCATTAACAAGCTCAGTCTACCAAAGCAGAATTGCATGGGGCAGGTGAGGGCTTGTTCATACTTCCACAGCACAGCTGGGAGCTTCTCAAAGAGAGAAATCACAAGAATGGTTTGTACTGAAAGTGAAGGCACCCTGAACATGGAGGTTGTCATGAGACTGGACACCCATCCTTCTATTCAGCTTAGTTAAAACTCATTTACAAACCATCAAATAACAAAGGGGAAACATGTTACAGCATTACACTGAGGAAATACTGGTTATATTCCAAAAGTGCTAAAGGGTCATGGTAGAAAAGAACACAGGGCTAAGCAAATGCATACTCAACTAAATTGCATCTGTGGGAAGGTAAAGAGGATGATGCCTGAGGGGCAGGATGCCATCCAGAGGGACCTGGATAAGCTCAAGGTGGGCCCATGACAACCTCATGAGCTTCAATGAGGCTGAATAATAAGGCTAAATGCAAAGTCCTACACTTGGACTGGGGCAACCCCCAGTATCAATAAGTAGGCATAAATTATGGCAGCATGATACCACCCAGGCTGGGGGCAAAGGGTTTGAGAGCAGCCCTGTGGAGGAGGACTTTGGGGTGCTGGTGGAAGAAAAGCTGGACGTAATGGACAATAGTGTGCCCAGGAGGACCAGGGCAGTAATCATCCTCCTGTACTCAGCACTGGTCAGGCTGCATCTCAAATCTTGTGTTCAGTTCTGGGCCCCTCCTGACAAGAAAGACATTGAGGTGCTGCAGTGTGCTGAAGACTTCACCTGCAGTGCTGCACCCAGCTCTGGGGTTCCCAGCACAGGAAGGGCATGGACCTGCTGGAATAGTTTCAGAAGAGGGCCACAAAAAATGATCAGAGGGGTGGAGCACTTCTCCTGTGAGGAAAGCCCAGAGAAGAAAAGGCTCTAGGGAGACTTCACTGTGGCCTTTCAGTGCTTCAACAGAGCTTATGAAAAAGATGGGGACACACTTTATACTAAGGCCTGTACTAATAGAAAGGACTAGCAGTTTTAAACCAAAGGAGGGTAGATTTAGGCTAGATGCAACAAAGAAGTTTTTTTACACTCAGGGTGGTAAGACACTGGAAGAGGTTGCCCAGGGACATGGTAGATGTCCTATCCTGGGAAATATTCAGTCAGGTTGGACAGGTCTCTGAGCAACCTGATCTAGTTGATGTTCCTGCTTATTGCAGGAGGGCAGGATTAGATGACCTTTAAAGGTCTCTTCTAACCCAAACTCTTCTGTGATTCTATGACTTTGTTCTGCTTGTCTCCCACCACTGACTGCAGAGGAACCATAGAGAACTACAGATCACTGCTCACTGCAGCAATCTAGTAGCTCATGCTGAGCTTTGAGCTTCACTGGTTAACCAGACAACCAGCTACTGCTACCCCCAAAAAACATATTGGTGCCTGGGGTGTGTAGGGGAAGATGAGTCCCTCAAATGTCACTGGGGAAGAGCCTGCACCATTCAGTGCAGTTACAGGATTTTCTCCAGAAGGTTTGGGTTTTGAAAGCCTGCTGTAGCTGTCCCTTACTTGGGGAGGGAGGGGCCATTCAGAGAGAAACAGCCTCCTGGTGGCAGGTTTGTCTGCTCTTCATCAGTGTTGGGTGAGTGTCTATGCTGCTGCACCAGGACTGCGCACAGAAGCCCTGTGGGCAAATAGTTCTCTCACCCAGAGCAGGCCACAGTAGAGCGGGGAAGTTCATTCTGCAGGCACTTCATTTTGTGCAGAAGAGAGTTTGTGTGTTGTAGTTTGGGCAGTTAATTAAGAACTGAGAGCATTTTTCCTGGGGCAATGTGCTTGTTCCTTAGAAAGGGTGGTTGATATTATTTATGGCTTGCATTGACCTAAGAGCTTGGTGCCAAGGAGAGAAGTCCTACTTTTCCCTCCCTGCATTGACACTAGCCCTGGCAGCCCTCTGAGCTGGCTCTGCCCAGTGAGCTGGCAGAGGCAACCTCCTTAAGTCCCAGGGGAGCAGAAACTGGGAGCAAGAGGACCCCTTGACTGGGAGCCGTGACGCTAAACAGAGGTGGAATGAAACCTGCTTGAAACACTGATCTGGCTTCTTGGCTCACACAAATAACAATAAGCTGTTTATGGCATTATTGTCCTGCAGGACACCTGCTTCATTCTCTAGGCAGAATGGGCTGTCCAAAACTCTGTTTCATTCACTGCACAACATGAAGCACGTTAGGCAAGAAATGTGGGCCAAAGAGACATATAATTAAGTAATGAACCACCATTGTAACAAATAGGCACCAACTGTCAAAGTTAAGGAGGAAAGCACAACTTTAGTTCTGTAAGTGCTTGAATTTGGAGCACTTCCACTAGGAAATATATCCTTTTGCATGTAGCTCTTACTGTAATTTTGGTTTTACTACGAGAAACTGCCTCAAACAGAATTATTTACGAAACCAAACCAATGCCCAGTTGTGCACAAGTTTATATGAGGGTGAATCAGTGTGGCCCCCTCTGTCTTATAAACAGTCAGGCATTTTAGCTAATTGATCTTGGGTTGCCTGCACCTCTTTAGGGCCAAGGAGTGCTGCCAGCACCTGCTGTAGCTCTGCTTAATGGGTATGAACTTCTTCACATGTGCTAACTCAGCATCTTGGCACTGGTCTTGAGGCCTGAGACTTTAAACTGAAACACTTGTAGGGCCCAGTAGTATCATGTAAGTACTTCTGTGGAACAAATTTCTGCTCCTGTTCCTATTTCTATGACCTAGAAAGCATGAGTTTTGTGCACACACAGCATCACTGAGTATCAAGGTTCATTGGTTTTTTTCTGAATATTTGGTATTTTTCTTAAATCTCTTGCCTGTGAAGAATGGGAACATCTTAAGTTCCATCAAAACCAAAAAAAGTGTGGATTTTTCCAAACCCAATTTGGTTTGGTTGTAAAGAAAAACTCATAGCTGGGGTTGCACCCTCTGGGTGCAGTAGCAGAAGGCACCACTCCCAGCACCCTCTCTCCCTCTTCAGCCACTTGCCTCAGTACCAAATAACACAAAGTGGTTTTAACACCTCTGCACAAATCCAGGATTTAGAGGCAGGAACTCGGCTGATGACAGGAAGTACAGATTCGTGCAGGCACATCGTGGCACGACCGTGCCAGGCAGAAGGTGGGTGTTCCGAGGCAATGAATGGCACCCAACAAGGCACCTGTCCCACACCCCCGCCCTGAGGAATTATTCTTCTGGAAAGCCCCACAGCCCCACGAGCCGGGCAGGACCTGCAGGCACTGGGTGTGGATGAGCTGGGCACCAGACAGCTGCTGCAGGCACGGGCAGGCTGTGCCCTGGGCGACGCTCCAGGCAGATGCGGCAGGCCCAGATGTGCGGGGTGCAGAGGGGCCTGGGGTGCACTAATGAACCAGCGCACGCCTTTGCTGGGGTTCTGCTGCAGAGGCTGTGAGTGCCCTTCCAGCTTGATCCATCACCACAGACCATGCTGCTGCTAGAAAGCTGCTGCTTTAAGCCTGACACTATCTAGAAGTCCTGACAGGCATCACCTGTACTTTGGTGCAGCTTGTATTTAGAAAAGCTGGATAACATGGAATCGTGGCTTTGCTTGTGATCCTGATTTCTTGCAGCAGTGATGCTGTGACTTGAGTCTGGGGGCAGCAGTCAGAGGCTTTCTGAGATGGTGCTGCCTGCACTGCCTGCTCCCAAAGCCTCTGCCTAGCTCCTAGACTGTACTGGCTTCCAACCAGCAAGGACAATACACGTCACTCGTTTTTAACACAGATGGAGTATTTATAGTTTAGGGCTTTTTTATTCTCTTCCATTGCTTAATTAGCAATATAATTTCCTGTAGCTCTCCCTGTACTTGTGGGAATGGAGGAGAATGGCAATTACTGTGGAAAGCCAGGGGCAGCGGGGGGAGAAGAAGAAAAACAGAGAGAGACACACAGAATCATTTCTTTGCAAGTGGCATAACAGGGCTCTGAGCTGCTGCCAGTGGAGGAGACTGTCTGCAGTGGGTTTATGAGGGAGTAATGACTCATTTCTTCTTCAGGAAAGTTCCCATATTGCATAGGAAGAAATCTCATACATATTGAAATAAACTAGCTTGAGTCTGCATTACCAGCACAGCCTGCATTAGCAATACTTTCACATTTGAAGAAAAAGGATCTAAACAATACTATAAAGGAAATCTGAACAGCTGTCAGTGCCCTAAAATAATCATGTTACCATAAGTGTTCAAAGGCCATATTGTCTAAGGAGCTGTACAAACATAAAAAAACCAGATTTGTGTGCTGAATGTAGCCTACAGCAAAGTACAGCAAGGGAAGTGAAGGAAAAAACGAGAAGCAATAATACAGGGAAGGAGGTCCACAGCAAAGGGCTCATGAGGCANGATAAAACTGTTTTCATGTATGAGAAGGCCTGAAAAGGGAGGTGGAAACAATTAAAATTAACTAAAAGTCACCATAGCAGCAGAGTTTTGACAGCAATTCTGCACCCCATGCCTTACTTCTCAGCTTTAACCTCTGCACAGACACCTTCTCCCACAGCATCCTTGGCCCCTGCTACAGCAGCTGCCAGCTGAGTTAGAATTCATATTTTAAGCAGTTCTTGTTCAAGCAATTATGTGTTTTACTTGACTGTTTTGGAATTATCTGCACAACGAAGGCACAGCTCCCTTCATTGCTGCCTTTCACATCCTCCCAAGTGTCATTTAGAGCACAGTTTAGGAAAGGTGAGCCATTTGCATGTTTATGAAAGAGAGAGAGAGAGAGAGAGAGAGAGAG
The DNA here is from genome assembly GCA_013397315.1 of Donacobius atricapilla. Classification (NCBI taxonomy): domain Eukaryota; kingdom Metazoa; phylum Chordata; class Aves; order Passeriformes; family Mimidae; genus Donacobius; species Donacobius atricapilla. The sequence continues at coordinate 319,670 of WBMY01013598.1, read as the reverse complement.
AGAGAGAGACCTGGTAAAGCCATGCTTGTCCCCAGGCATTGTTTGCAAAACAATTTTCAGGATGAAAATGAAAAGGCAGTTGTAGTGCAGGTGTGAGTGCCCTGTAGCAAATCCTCAAGCTGGGCTCAGGCGGGATGAGTTACAGCTACAATTTTCTTCCAGCTCCCTGCTCATGCAACCCACATGCTTTGTGCCTAAATCTGTATGCTGCCTGGTTTGCTGCAGACATCCAGGTCACAACTCTGTAAGGCAGTCTTCATTTCAGAAGTGTCTGTACAGATACATATGCACACACTTATTCAGAATACTAAGTCCTGAGAATGCTTTAGCAAACTTGGGACTGCCCCTGCACTACTCTGAAAGGCCCAAGAGACAAACCACAAGGCTGAATGATTGTTCCCCCTGCCCCAAATGCCTTCTGCAGCTGGGCAAGCAAAGGCTCTCAGCTTGAACACACTGTGCAGTTTATGCTTTGCATGGTGCGTGGGAACTCCCTCTTCTTGTCCTCCATCCTCCCACCACAACCACGGAAACACCTCAGCCAGCGACACACTAGAGCTAGAGGCAGTTTCCTGAGGCACAGACAGGGACAGATGCACCTTGGGCACATCACGCGTGGAGATGGCATTTGGGCATCTTTAAGCAGCAGCACTCAGGCTGCAGGTCCTTTTGGGGGNGTGCAGAGGGGCCTGGGGTGCACTAATGAACCAGCGCACGCCTTTGCTGGGGTTCTGCTGCAGAGGCTGTGAGTGCCCTTCCAGCTTGATCCATCACCACAGACCATGCTGCTGCTAGAAAGCTGCTGCTTTAAGCCTGACACTATCTAGAAGTCCTGACAGGCATCACCTGTACTTTGGTGCAGCTTGTATTTAGAAAAGCTGGATAACATGGAATCGTGGCTTTGCTTGTGATCCTGATTTCTTGCAGCAGTGATGCTGTGACTTGAGTCTGGGGGCAGCAGTCAGAGGCTTTCTGAGATGGTGCTGCCTGCACTGCCTGCTCCCAAAGCCTCTGCCTAGCTCCTAGACTGTACTGGCTTCCAACCAGCAAGGACAATACACGTCACTCGTTTTTAACACAGATGGAGTATTTATAGTTTAGGGCTTTTTTATTCTCTTCCATTGCTTAATTAGCAATATAATTTCCTGTAGCTCTCCCTGTACTTGTGGGAATGGAGGAGAATGGCAATTACTGTGGAAAGCCAGGGGCAGCGGGGGGAGAAGAAGAAAAACAGAGAGAGACACACAGAATCATTTCTTTGCAAGTGGCATAACAGGGCTCTGAGCTGCTGCCAGTGGAGGAGACTGTCTGCAGTGGGTTTATGAGGGAGTAATGACTCATTTCTTCTTCAGGAAAGTTCCCATATTGCATAGGAAGAAATCTCATACATATTGAAATAAACTAGCTTGAGTCTGCATTACCAGCACAGCCTGCATTAGCAATACTTTCACATTTGAAGAAAAAGGATCTAAACAATACTATAAAGGAAATCTGAACAGCTGTCAGTGCCCTAAAATAATCATGTTACCATAAGTGTTCAAAGGCCATATTGTCTAAGGAGCTGTACAAACATAAAAAAACCAGATTTGTGTGCTGAATGTAGCCTACAGCAAAGTACAGCAAGGGAAGTGAAGGAAAAAACGAGAAGCAATAATACAGGGAAGGAGGTCCACAGCAAAGGGCTCATGAGGCAGTGTTCCTGTGGTGAAAACAGCCTAAGCATCTCCCCTTCCCCTGGGCAGGTATTTCTCACAGAATACCCTTTTCCTTTCTCCAGCCCTGTCACAGGGAACCTGACTTATGCTGGCACATGGGATGATTATATCACTCCAAAGGCTTTTCTCCTGACCCCTGTGAAATGCACAGGCTGCAAAGAGGCCTCCACCTCAGAGCTGTGGCTCTGCTACTGTAGGGAAAGGTGCTACATCTACAGTTTGGATTTTCCTTGGGCATGGCAGTGTTCATGGAGCTGGGCTGCTTTTCTGGATGGCTTCTAGCTCAGTGTTGACTGAGTTAATTCATAAATTGTGCCTCCCCCCAACAATGAGAAAAATCTAAAGCCTCTATCCACATTAGTATTAGAAAAATCTTATAGCATGACATATANCATTGTTTGCAAAACAATTTTCAGGATGAAAATGAAAAGGCAGTTGTAGTGCAGGTGTGAGTGCCCTGTAGCAAATCCTCAAGCTGGGCTCAGGCGGGATGAGTTACAGCTACAATTTTCTTCCAGCTCCCTGCTCATGCAACCCACATGCTTTGTGCCTAAATCTGTATGCTGCCTGGTTTGCTGCAGACATCCAGGTCACAACTCTGTAAGGCAGTCTTCATTTCAGAAGTGTCTGTACAGATACATATGCACACACTTATTCAGAATACTAAGTCCTGAGAATGCTTTAGCAAACTTGGGACTGCCCCTGCACTACTCTGAAAGGCCCAAGAGACAAACCACAAGGCTGAATGATTGTTCCCCCTGCCCCAAATGCCTTCTGCAGCTGGGCAAGCAAAGGCTCTCAGCTTGAACACACTGTGCAGTTTATGCTTTGCATGGTGCGTGGGAACTCCCTCTTCTTGTCCTCCATCCTCCCACCACAACCACGGAAACACCTCAGCCAGCGACACACTAGAGCTAGAGGCAGTTTCCTGAGGCACAGACAGGGACAGATGCACCTTGGGCACATCACGCGTGGAGATGGCATTTGGGCATCTTTAAGCAGCAGCACTCAGGCTGCAGGTCCTTTTGGGGGGGCAGCTGGGCTGTGGGCAGCCCACATTCCTGGAGGAGGGCAGGGGGTGCTGAGGGTGAGGGTGCTGGGGCTGGGGGCTGGGTGGCATTTTCAGCTTCCTTCAAGGCATTCTTTATATAGCTGGTTACATAAGGCTGTGCAATTTGGCTCCTGTTGGGAGAGAAACGTGGGCGTAGGAGTACTGGTACACCAAACCTGACTGTAAAAGTCATCTGTGGGGTTTGGGTTTTCTTTCCTGTCATTCTCTGCTAATCTCTAGAACAGCCACTGCTAAATACTTAATAAAAAAAGAGAATACCTTAGCAATAAGTCATGGTGTGCCTCCAAAACCGTAGCTAGCAGCTGGAGAATAATCCCTATACAGTTTTCCAGATATGACTATGCCAAGGGCTCACAGGGGCAGCACCACAGCATTCATCCCCACTCCTGCAGTGGGGGTACTAGGCATAGAAGAGGGTGACAGGGAGCACCGGGGGCCCATCTCTCCCACACCTGAGGAGCTGTAGTAACCAGGGATGAGAGAAGCAAGGCACTGTTCCCCTCCTGCCTTTTCCCCTGGTTCTGACAGCTCCTTGGGCACCGAGAAGGGTGAGCATGGGTTTTTGGGCTTGGAACAGCAGCGGAAAAAGCACTTCCCCCAGACTTGACACTGGCATGCATTTACATGGTGTGTTCCGTGCCCAAGAGGAAGCCCAGCTCTGCTGTGTCACCGCGCATCACCACTGCCGTCTCCTTCGGGGAAGGCATTTTCCTTAATGGAAATCAATTGTACTGAAAATAGCTAGGGTGCTGTGCAGTGTACCATCACGTACAAATGAACTCGCAGTCGCGGCCAGCGCTGCGCTCCGAGCCAGTGGCTCATGGCACGGGTCACTTGCAGCCCTCATTACGCACCAGGGGCCGCACAGCGCCCAGCAGCCGGGCGCTCACAGGGGTGGCCCAGCACACACCCAGGCCTCCAAGGGGCTACGACAGCACGGTTCAGGCAGAGATGTGCAGGGCTTTCACCAGACCACCCTCAGGCAGGTCCTGCTTGGCTGTTTGAAATCAGTCTTGGTTGATGGTCAACTTGGCTGTTTCTGATGTCTAGTACCCCTGATTTCTCACACCCAGCAGGTACCTCATCTTTCATTGTATTAAGGGGGCTTATGAGAAAGACAGAGACATTTTACCAAGGCCCTAGTGAAAGGAGGAAGAGCAGCAATTTTAAGCTAAAGGATGATAGATTTAGATTAGATTTTAGGAAGAAATTCTTTATTATGAGGGTGGTGAGGCACTGGAGCAGGTTGCCTAGAGATGCTGCAGATGCCCCATCCCTGGCACGGTTCAGTGCCAGGCTGCACAAAGCTCTGAGCAACCTGGTCTTGTGCAAGGGATGTTGGATTAGATAACCTTTGAAGGTCCTTTGCAACCCAAGCCATCCTATGATGCTACCCCACGCAGGTACCCAACCAGTACAAGTTATGCAGGTGCAAGCTCTCAGGTGGCATCTAATCCTTACTTGGGCTGGAGGGTCCACACGACAGATGGAAGACCCGCCCATGCAGAGGGTGCTCACTTGACTCAAATATCACCCACAGAGGCATTTTCATATGATGTTAGGGCTGTCTCTTCTCACAGGTGCTGGCTTCCTTGGTCCTAATGCACTCTGCATCACACCAAACTGAAAAACAAGGATGTCTCAGACCTCAGACGGGGCTCTCTGTGAGCTGGCAGCAGGCAAATGGGCTGGCAGGCACTCTGGTCAAGTGTGCTGGTGGGCAGAACAAGCAGAGGGGTCCAGGGGGAGGTGGATACAGCATGTGCAGCTGCAGGGTGGAACAGCAGCAGGCTCCCTGAACGGCAGTGAGCTGTACCTTACCCAGGTACTTCCCTGACAGCAACTAACCAACCTTGAAATATGAGGCATTTTCCAAATACAACTTTTTTTTTTCTTTTTTTTTTTTTTCTTTCCTCGTGTAAGGTACCAGGAAAGCAGATCACCCAGGCCACAGTCAAGAATTATTTTCAGGGATCATTTTCATAGATCCAGTGACACAAAAGACAAGAGCACTGCAGCAAGCTACCACCCAGAGGTTTCCAAGCCTTAGGCAAAGGTAAGTGAAGAGCACTAAAACCAGGGTGCAACGAGGAGGTTATCTTGTTATTCATAGGAAAGATGAGAAGGTAAGAAATAGAAGCTCTGGGCTCTACCACGGCTGGGAAAGTGAGCTTGGGAAGGAGGCCTTTGCACCTCTAGGGAGGAAACAAGCCCAGTCTTGCTGCAGATGTACACAACACTGATGGACCAAAACTCTCCATTAGTAGCAAACAACAAGAATGACAAGAGGCGTGAAGCTGTGGATATAATTGCCCAGAATATATCTCAGCACTTCTTCTTCCAGAGACAGCTGTTGTCTTTTTGCCTGCAGAGGGATGAGCTGCTACCACTTTTGCTTTCTGCACCTCTGAGTGACGGGCAGAGCTTGCTAACGTGCCGGCAAGGACAGATGATGCAGAGGGCACTGGCTTTCCCCCTCCGAGGAAGTCAGGGAGCACAGAGAGCTGGCTGCTCTGGGTGCTGGTAAACACAAACGGTACAAGTGAGAAAAGTTAATGTACCACAGCAATGACAGTGCAGGGGAGGGGGAGCTGGTCTGTTCCAAACCTCTGATACTCCCACGTGAAAAAGGAGGAGGGCTGGAACAATTCCTGTTGCTGGGGAACATCGCTAAGGTCTCTCTGTCCCTGTCAGCCACTGCTGACGCATGTAAAATGTGCTCCACTAGCAAGGTAAAAATTGTTTTCTACAAAGACAGTGTTGACTTCTGGCAACAATCTCCTGCCTACCTTTTCTGGCATATGCATCAGATGGCACGGTTAGGCTAGCAGGAGAGCTTCACAAGTGCCCAGGTCCCAGGCATTTCTTCCCATACCTGAAGTAAAAAAGAGATACTGAACTCTGTGCAAGGTCACAGTACACTGCTCTGAGCCATCCTGTAATGCCTGCCACAGAAGAATGGATGTGGGGTCTAAACAAGCAGGAGAGACTACTTACAGCTCCATCAGCTGACATTTCTACTGCAGTTGCAGTATGGATACTTATTTGGGTTGCAGGAGTCAGACATGCATTCCTAAGAACCAAATGTGGAAACAGCAGCCAGCATCACAAAGGGGCAAGAACACAGGGGCCTTAAACCAAGGTTTGATTGTCACCTGAGTGTGACAATGCACCACAATATATGCAATACACTGAGTAAAAGAAAGGTGCTCCTTATGAGGTTTTTAGTAGCTTCTAAGACTGATGTCTGCTAAATCAGAATACATTCCAAATTAATTTGCACTTCTGAGGAATTCACCTCTGGTTCACTTTGACATAGGGGGGATTACTAGAAAGAGGCTGAAAAATTATAATGAAGCTGCCTACTCCATCTCCTTCAGCTTCTGGAAAGACAAAAGTGGTCTTTCTCTTTCCTCATGTTTCTTTTCCCCAAATCCTTGTCTTCCTCTTTCTTGTTATTTTTTCCCCTCTTCCTCTTACTCCCCTGGCCATAGGATTACTGACATGAATGAAAATAATTAGGTAGGTGGGTGTCTTCCTTTCTTTATGATACCTTAACAGACAAGATGAAATAGTGGCAGTGAGGGGGGCTTGGGGATGAAATCACACAGTCAAATTCATTCATGCATCCTTCCCTCCTGTGCAGAGGGAAGGACACGGGGCCGCGCGGGTTCGCGGGGCGGCCCAGCAGCGCGCACTCACCGGTCGGTTCCGCGGCAGCAGCTGGATGCTGCGGGGAGGCTGGGGATTCCAGCGGCGTCCCCGGGAGCACAGGCGCAAGGCGAGGCCGGAGCAGAGGAGGCGGCGGCAGGCAGGGCGGGCAGGGCCGCCCCGGGCCCAGGCCCGCAGCAGCGGCGGCGCTCGGCAGCGCCCGGCCAGGACACGGCGCTCTGCCGCGGCAGCTCCGAGAAACCCAAGCCACTTCCTGATGAACAGAGGAAAATCCGCACAAACTCATCCGACCCGAGGAGATCTGAAATGTGCCAATACCGAAAGAATCATTTTTTCTACACGAGAATTATGGGCGATAGGAAGTCCGGTTAAAAATAGGCTAGAGGGCCGTCTTTGGCAATACAGGGAAGCCGCTCTCCCAGGCCAGGTGTGTGTTGTAGAAGCAAAAACACTGCCCCCAGGTCCTAGATAGGCTCACAGGGATACACTGTCCTGGAGTAAGTGAACTGGACTTCTCTCAGGCCAAACGACCCTAAGAAATAGCCTCCAAATACTAACCAGGGCTCGGGCTCCTCTATTTTTTTAACAGTTGCAGGCCTTCAGCTGACACCAACAGCAAGAACCAGTGAACTACAACAGCCTTACCCTTTGCCACCCCTAAATCAGGCTGGAAGTACTGCTGAAAGCTCAGCTGCTTCTTATAAACACAACAGTTACAGAACCTTTAATCTTTTCACTGAGACCCACTTGCTCACATTAAAAAATAAAAGGACTTATTTTCCTTAGGAACACACTTGCTCTATTTGTGTTCTCTCAAATTGAGGCCTGAAGCAGCTATGGATCAGGTGTCAAAGGCAAGCAGAAGGAAAGTTGCAAATGCTTTGTTTAGGTTTTATACAAAGGAAACGTCCAATCTTTAAAGATACAGGGCTGTCCAATTACCAGTGTTTATATTGGAAGTGTTTTTTTCAAACTCCAAGGGGCAAGATAACATTACCTCTGTACAAGTGTGAAATATTTGAGAGAATGGAGAGACAGCAGCTGAATATTTTTAAACTATTATCACTGTATCAAAAAGTGTTTCACGTAAGCACAGTTGTCATGATGACTCCACCCAATGCTGCTCTTGTCTGTCAGATCCAGGACGGCAGAAAATTAGAAATGATCGATCAAACCACACTAGGTAGGGTATTTCCCAGCAAAGTATGACAAATGAAAAAATTACTGAGCACAAAGTTAGTACAAGAGTGTTCTGGGCTTTGAAACACATTCAAGAGAAGGGAAATCACTGATAGAGAAAATGCTTCAACAAAGACAAAACGTTTTAACTGTAGAAGAGAGGACATGTGGCACTTATTCATATAAAAGCATGAAAACAGGGATGATGCTGGCAGTAAAATAGGAATAGCTGAGGTTATTCTTTGCATAGCTACAAAAGACAATTTTTAAACCAGAGAATCCTTCATTAAAGGATGATTTGAGTAAACTTAGAACAGTCCTTATAGGGAATTTGTGAGAATGACATCTTAAGAGAATGTAACTGTGCAATAAATGACAACAAGTGAAAAAAGGTTTTTTTATTTCTCAGTGTTTCTCCACTGTCAATACTGTCCTTTTGCTGCAACATGTTGCAAAAAAACTCTCTGCCTTTTCCACTTTAAACAGCTACAATATTTACAGGCTGTTTCCAATAACACACGCAGACACATACACACTCACAGACACGCAGGTACATATATCCCTATCCCTGGCAAGGTAACCGTTTGCTGGTAGAGGCAATATATATTTTCATTGTCCATTAAAAACCAAAGCCATCCTCTTGTTGATGCTCTACTCTCCTCATCATTCCCTATCCAGCAGCTACTGTCCAGCTCTCAGGGGCATCTGTGTAAGAAGTTACATATTCAGCTATTTGATTGCCATCTTTCAAAGTTGTGGCCTCAGTGTACTGGGCTTATCTATTCAAACTGTACATACCAGAAGTCATAAAAATTGCTCATATTCAAATGTTCATGACCAAGTGATGTAGGTATACTCCCAAAATCTTTTGGGGCAGCCATCTTAATCACCTTTTTAGAAATATGCATATCATGCTGGGGTGAAACAAGTCACATGGTTTACCTTCCACCAAGGTGNACTTCTCTCAGGCCAAACGACCCTAAGAAATAGCCTCCAAATACTAACCAGGGCTCGGGCTCCTCTATTTTTTTAACAGTTGCAGGCCTTCAGCTGACACCAACAGCAAGAACCAGTGAACTACAACAGCCTTACCCTTTGCCACCCCTAAATCAGGCTGGAAGTACTGCTGAAAGCTCAGCTGCTTCTTATAAACACAACAGTTACAGAACCTTTAATCTTTTCACTGAGACCCACTTGCTCACATTAAAAAATAAAAGGACTTATTTTCCTTAGGAACACACTTGCTCTATTTGTGTTCTCTCAAATTGAGGCCTGAAGCAGCTATGGATCAGGTGTCAAAGGCAAGCAGAAGGAAAGTTGCAAATGCTTTGTTTAGGTTTTATACAAAGGAAACGTCCAATCTTTAAAGATACAGGGCTGTCCAATTACCAGTGTTTATATTGGAAGTGTTTTTTTCAAACTCCAAGGGGCAAGATAACATTACCTCTGTACAAGTGTGAAATATTTGAGAGAATGGAGAGACAGCAGCTGAATATTTTTAAACTATTATCACTGTATCAAAAAGTGTTTCACGTAAGCACAGTTGTCATGATGACTCCACCCAATGCTGCTCTTGTCTGTCAGATCCAGGACGGCAGAAAATTAGAAATGATCGATCAAACCACACTAGGTAGGGTATTTCCCAGCAAAGTATGACAAATGAAAAAATTACTGAGCACAAAGTTAGTACAAGAGTGTTCTGGGCTTTGAAACACATTCAAGAGAAGGGAAATCACTGATAGAGAAAATGCTTCAACAAAGACAAAACGTTTTAACTGTAGAAGAGAGGACATGTGGCACTTATTCATATAAAAGCATGAAAACAGGGATGATGCTGGCAGTAAAATAGGAATAGCTGAGGTTATTCTTTGCATAGCTACAAAAGACAATTTTTAAACCAGAGAATCCTTCATTAAAGGATGATTTGAGTAAACTTAGAACAGTCCTTATAGGGAATTTGTGAGAATGACATCTTAAGAGAATGTAACTGTGCAATAAATGACAACAAGTGAAAAAAGGTTTTTTTATTTCTCAGTGTTTCTCCACTGTCAATACTGTCCTTTTGCTGCAACATGTTGCAAAAAAACTCTCTGCCTTTTCCACTTTAAACAGCTACAATATTTACAGGCTGTTTCCAATAACACACGCAGACACATACACACTCACAGACACGCAGGTACATATATCCCTATCCCTGGCAAGGTAACCGTTTGCTGGTAGAGGCAATATATATTTTCATTGTCCATTAAAAACCAAAGCCATCCTCTTGTTGATGCTCTACTCTCCTCATCATTCCCTATCCAGCAGCTACTGTCCAGCTCTCAGGGGCATCTGTGTAAGAAGTTACATATTCAGCTATTTGATTGCCATCTTTCAAAGTTGTGGCCTCAGTGTACTGGGCTTATCTATTCAAACTGTACATACCAGAAGTCATAAAAATTGCTCATATTCAAATGTTCATGACCAAGTGATGTAGGTATACTCCCAAAATCTTTTGGGGCAGCCATCTTAATCACCTTTTTAGAAATATGCATATCATGCTGGGGTGAAACAAGTCACATGGTTTACCTTCCACCAAGGTGTTATGTTCCCACTTTTTTACTAAGGCACCAGGAATTACCAGGATAATTTCTGAAAAGAGTCCAGTGCCACTGAATGTACTGCATTAGAGTATCAAATAGCAAGCCAGACAAGAAAAGAATAGATGCCTATATAATAGGTATAAAATTCCTTAATAAAATTAAGTACATAAAACCTGTGGTGGTACAACCCCAAATCCAATATAAGTTGAATAATATTGTTAATGGTAAGAAAAGCAATTTATCCAGCTCCATTTTGTGAATGGAGAGTTCTGTAATTGAGAAAGGTCTTTAAAGCAGTGTCTTTGTTATCTATGCTCCTAGGTTGCACGGTGGCGTGTGCATTATCAGAGAAGGCTGAATCAATCATAAGGCATCTCTTCCCCCCTTGCCCAAATCTGGACAAGGCTTCATGGACCTGTGCCACAAGTCTTCATCTGTCATCTCACCAGTCATCCAGGCCTCTCAAAGAGTTCTTCAGTTCCCAAAGGCATTGTGACCATGGGATGAGGAACAACTGGTGATAACTGTGCTCTTGACTGGAAAACTGACATCACCACTCAGAAACATGCCAGATGTCCCCGGCAAGGTGGCTGTAGGCTCATTCAGCCTGCATGGAATTACCTCAAGAAATAATCATCACCATCATCTTCCCCAAACTGTAAAACCATTTCACACATGTTGGACCACGAGAGAGATCCCCAGAATCTAGCACTAGTATCATCCACTGCAAGTAGCACAGAAGTCTAGGTGTCATCAGTGGTGTCATATACACAGCTCTAGGTTTTTGGGTTTTTTAATCAGAACATTTTAAAAGATTTCACGGAGAAGTGAAATGGGACAAGGTTTTAAAACATCATGTAATAGTCATTTTTACTAATGAACATTATCTGATTAATGGGGTTTTCAAACCCTTTTCTGCAACTGAGTGTTTTAGGGAGAAGTCCTTACATATGTACACATAGATACCACCTCCAAAGAAATCTGAGAGAAAAAATAGATTGGGATCTACCTGGAAGCTACAACAGTAGGATGTAATTGGAATGTTCTTATGGCAAGAGAACATCACAATGCAAGAGGACTGAGTAAAAGCAAATATCTGTAAGGGTTTTCATGAAAGTCTAGAAAGATCAAAAAAATTCTGCTTTATGGTAAGGTTCATTTTGGACTGACAGGACCAATTAGAAAATACCCATTTTTCCACCCTTAAAACAGGAAAAAAATATTACACATCAAGACAAAGGCCAAGAAAATAAAAGACAAAATAATTTCCATCTAGAACAGAGGTTTCTACAGACAGGTGTACCCTGTGGGGAGGTGTGCCCACATGGCCAAGAAGGCCAATGGCATCCTGGCCTGTGTGGCCAGCAGGACGAGGGCAGGGATTGTCCCCCTGTACTCGGCACTGGTGAGGCCCCACCTTGAGTGCCGTGTCCTGTTTTGGAACCCCCGATTTAGGAAGGACACCGAGATGTTAGAATGCATCCAGACAAGGGCAACGAGGCTGGTGAAGGGTCTGGAGCACAAATCCTATGAGGAGGCTGAGGGAGCTGGGGTTGTTCAGCCTGGAAAAGAGGAGGCTCGGGGAGACCTTATCACTCTCCACAACTCCCTGAAAGGAGGGCCTAGCCAGGTGGGGATTGGCCTCTTCTTCCAGGTAACCAGCGCCAGGACAAGAGGACCCAGTCTTAAGCTGTGCCAGGGGAAGTTTGGGCTGGACATTAGGAAGAAATTCTTCACATAAAGGGTGACTGAGCATTGGAATGGCCTGCCCAGGGAGGTGGTGCAGTCACCATCCCTGGAGGTATTTAAGAAAAGACTGGATGTGGCACTTCGTACCATGGTTGATGAGGTGGTGTTCAGTCATAGGTTGGACTCTATGATCTCAAAGGTCTTTTTCAACCTAGATAATTCTGTGTGATTCTGAGTTACAAGAAAAACATTTTTGTCACTTGCACACTGGAAACCAAAGACAAACTCTGTACAAACCAACATACAATCATATGAATCTTAACGAGTTCAGGAAAAACTTTAAAGAGTTAATTTTCCAAAGCCTTATGGAAGAGTGAAATTTCAACTAGGTGGCTTCTGTTGAGCAGATGTGGAATAGGTATAAGCTCTATGTGAATGGCTTCACAACAGATGTTAGCAGAGTACCTAAAGGAAGTGTTGACCTGTTAGCCGTCCACATTAAAATCCATCTCCTGAAGGCAGCACACCAAAAGCCTTATTTTTATAAAAAATAGAAACATTCATCAATTCTCTTTGCCCTTAAAAAAAGTCCTCTCTCTCCCCTATCTGCTGTTTTCCAATCTAATTCCAGGCAGATACATACATGTGCTAAAAGTTCCACATTAACAAGCCATAAATTCCTATCATGTCTTTTACCAGCAATGGACATTGTCCATACCGTGCCCTGAAGAGTGAGAGATTGCTCAGTCAGGGTTAACATACTGAAAGTTGTTTCAGTCAGCTTAAAATAAAAAAGGCAAAAAACCCTAAGTTATATATTTTGGTTTTCAGTAGAAGGAAAAAAACCAACTCTGTGCAACTAATGTAAAATAGGGGCTTATTTTCAAACAAACTTCTCCCTTTTAAACGAAGCAATTTTCCTAGCAATACAGAAAACATGGAAGGTTAATTAATTAAGGGGTATTTACCTGAAGGGAAGGACATAGAATAAAACTTTAACTAAAAGGTCTTCAATTCAAAAATTACACATTTTCTTCATTCCTGATAGCAGCATTACTAGACCGCTACAGAAATTTCAGCTACTGTACTATGTTTTCACATATGCAGGAGATTAATTCAACTACTCTATAATGTGATACATATGATAAATAATTTTGCTGTTCCACACAGTTTCAAGGGTGGCAGATCTGTGCATTTATACCATGATTAAATAGGACTGTGTATGAATAAAAGTGAATACTAGTATACAACTTTTAGATGCACAGCATTTTGAGGACAAGTTTGCATAGTCTATGATGCAAGCAAGGTCCCAGTATCATTCACTGGGAACAGGAACTGGAATTGAGGAGCTACCAGGCACACAGACTTACCCTTTCATGGCTAGATGGCATGCAGTGACTTGAGCTGGAATATCAGTGTTTCTTAGGTAGCTGTTTCTTCCTTTTTTCTTATCCCATGTAATTTCATTCTTACATTAGGTACATAATGGACAATGTTTCTCTGATGTCAGAGAATTAATTATAATAACCTCTGTGGTACATCAGAAGTCTCTCTTAGTTACAACACATATAAAGAAGTGGAGGTGACTGGGAAGAAGATGGCTGCTCCCAAAAGCTAGAACTGTATGTAAATTCCCCACAGAGTCCTATATAATTACAGGTCAGAAACAGGAAACAATCACAACAGGTACATTTCTTTCTTATGGATTAAGAAAAGTGAGTCATAGGAACTGCAAGTCAAGAACAAACCAGTTTCCCTCTCACACTCCCATGATAGTTCTGAGTTACTTGTTTCCCTGAATACACACTTTTAAAAAAATACAATAAAACCTAGGATATGTAACACATGAATAATTCAACTTCACAGTTATAAATACTCAAATTACACTTACATAGAATATATAATCACAGAAAATAAAATTCAAGTCATAGAAAAGAATGAAGACTAAAGGGAAAGAAAAGGCAAGGTGGTAAAAGTGATACAAGTTTAGGGCTGTGCCTTCTATAAAAGATCATTAAAAGCAGAAGTCAAGTTTTGTTGGATTCTTTTCTCATTTTGTTTGGGGAGTTGTTGCTGTTTTTTCTTTTAAAATTGGATAGAATAAAAAAATCCTTCAAGTAGCCATTAAGTAATCATGGACCTACACCTCCCAGTACAAAACTAAAACCACCGTGTTTGCCAGAGAAGAGCCAATGAAACAACACAGCCAGCTCTGGGTGTAAAGAAGCAAAGAACCCATGGCTAGCGAAGGGAAGACAGAAAGTTATACTGAGGCCCACTTTAAAGCTAGACGTGTTGTACACGCTTGAGGTACCACTGCCACCACAGTAAAGTCTGATGTAGTACAGGGATACTCAGGTGCTTTTCTACACATTTGTTATTTTGCCATTTATTGTGAAGAGGATGCAGCAAATGCACTTGTACGAAATACAGAACATAGAACCAAACCCATGGCACAGCCCTTACCATCAACATGTATATGGAGAGGGAGGGGATTAATCCCAAAGGCAATTTAAATAATGGTATTTTATATACTTATATTTATATATATAAATAAATGTTCTCAGCAATCTCAGGGTTGTTTTTAGTGCATTGCTGTAAAAAATTAGTGCAGTTCTCATTAATGTTTAGCTCATAAGGAATAAGAATCTATACATCTGTTCAGTCTCTTCTTGCCACACCTGAAACCCTTACACTGTTTCACCAAACTGAAGGTTTGAAGTCAATTTCATTAAAATAAGGTGGATGAATTCCACGCACTCTGTGACAAGACATGGCAATTTTTGGCAAAACAATTAGAAAAATATGAGGTGCTCTGATCTTAGAACCGAAAAGTTTGTTGATTTAAAGCATTACGCAATGCATAACAAAATTTATAAACAAAAGATATGTCTCAACAAATCTATCCTTCATGCAAGTGTTTCTTCAGCAGCTAACAACTTAAAAAATTTCTTACACTTGTTTATTTGGGGAAAGGGACTTAGACAAATCTGTGTTTCAAGTCCTTTCCTACAACCAGACCAAAGTTTCATGTCCTGGGAGCTGCTTCTTCTGGACCCTTCTCTCTTCTGAACCATTGGAGAAGGGGAAGTTTCAGTCTCAAAGAGATTTACACTTCAGCCCCAAGTTCAAGGACTCCAGTTTCAACAACTGCAACATATTTATCTTCAATTTGAACCAGCAGGATTGTTTTATCTATATGTGACCGACTACTTGGATCTCTGCTGCAAGGCACCCAGCGGTGAATCACCTGGAGGGAAAAAAAAAAAAAAAACCAAAGTATAATAAAATGTAAGCTCCACAGGGAAAGCTGTCATATCAAAGTTGTGGCTGATAACTCAAGACCCTTAACAGAGCCAAAGGAGCAAAAATACAGGTGCTATACTGACTTAGTTGCCCATTTTTCAGTGACAGCACACCCACAGATAAGCTGCACGTTGAAGTCTTGCTGAAGATCTGCAGCTTAAAAATCACATTTATGTCTTTTACAACTATGAGAGCAGCCAGTCTGATTTAGATTTGAGTAGGAACAAACACCTTGACGCAAATCAGAACCAAACAGTTCATCCAAAGTGAGTAGCAACTGAAAAAAGTGCACACAGAGAGATTTGGGATATTTTGATGTTCCATTTGTAATAATCTTAAAATATTTCAGTGTTGTACAGCACAGAACAGCAGTTTACTGGCCGTCAGGAGTAAACTGACTCTTGCAAGTTAAAGCTCTAGCCCTGATTTTGCTACCTATGCACTGTGAATTCAAGGTTGATCTTCTAAATCAAGTTATTCAAAAATAATTTTGAATTAAAATATTACAAAGAAGGAGTTCAGAAACAATGCTACAAATTCTTGTACCATGCTCTCTTGGATCTACAGAATTCAAGTACTTTGATCTGCTACTTCCAAGGATCCTGCCTGATACTGACTGCCAGGAGGTCCCTTTTTCATACTTTGTATGTCTCTGTTCATCTGCCTCCTTAAAAGCACACCCGTAACTTCTGAGTGCCTCAAAGGAACCATAAGGATGCTCCATTAACATGAGTATAAGTATCATCAGCTTCATAGAAATAGAATTATCTAGAATTTTCTAACTGTGGTAAAACAACCTTTAATTCAAGACAAAGTAAGTCAAAGACAAAGTAAAACTGATTTTTACAAATTCCACAGCAGTAAAGTTTTCAAGAGTCTTAAAGATATAAAGGGAAAAAAAGTCAGAAAACCACAATCTTCCAAGATCAAAACCAAGAGACTCACTTAATCTTCATTATATACAGCTGGCAATTTCTCTTAACATTGGTGAAGGACACTTAGCTTTGTCCATTGCATGAGATCTATGCTGCATAGATACAGAGAGAGCATTTCAGCCAGGGAAGCACAGCATCTTTAGTTCCTTTTTGATGCAACAGTGTGATATTTAAGCATCTGTTCAAGTCTGACATCAAAGTGTGTCCATATAAATTTAAGCTCCTGTATGGAATGAGACCAGGAATATCCTGTCCCCAGACACAATAAAAAGTTTTCCAGTGAAGCCCTAAGTACTACATCCTTGTTGTTCAGTTTAACACTGGTACCTTTGAGATTGGTACAGGCGTCAATATCATGGCTCCTTAAAAACTGCTTATGCAAAGAGCTGTATACAGATCGAAACTCATCACTGCCATATTGCCACAACCAGTTTTACCATCTCTTCTATCAATGATGGGCATTTATTTGGTACACGCAAAATGTTGTCACTAGATAGTAAAGAGCTGGTAAGAATCTCTTGGAGGAAAAGGGTTCTTCTACACCCCACTATCATGTATCACAGAAAGATAATGCTGGGCATAGCCTCTCAAAACCTGGAAAAAGTAGCTGTGATCCAAAGAGGACTGCCAAATGCAACTTCTTGAAGAAACCTTATAATGTCTTTCTGCCTGGCATACACATTGCACTGCATACTTCACAAGAGAAAAAGCTAAGTTAGGAAAAATGCTTTTTTCTATGTAGCAGCAAAGTTTTAAACTACTGAGTGGTGAACTTCATACTGAGACCAGACATAAGGTAAACTGCTTAACGAGCAGCAGCTCAGCAGGTAAGAATAATTTTTGCCTATTTGCAGAAAGGACCACAGCCACAGGATCAGAAAGGGAAGACTGTCCTAAGAGCTTTACTGTTACTAGTATGTTTAACCACAGGCAGCTGAAGCAGGCAGTGGAAACTGTCATCAAATTAAATCCTTTCCTCCTAATCACACACAAGATAATCTCGTGCTTACCCCCCTTTCTTGTTGGGTTAAAAGATGTTCTAAAAAAACTGCCAATATGCTGTACCAAAAATAGATGAGAAGCATTCAGAACAACAGCTTCCTCTGACCTTTAAATCCTCCTGTTTTAATCTTTCTAATAGCATCAATCACTGTACATGTCAGTATGCTGCAACTGAAAAAACACACTCACACACAAACGCCTGAAAAAAAATGTCCAGTGATGCCAGGCAAGAGGACGTTTCAGTACAACCCTTTACATTCATCATCTTTACCACATTCTTGATCTGCAACACTATGTCTAAACCCAGCATAACTGAGAACATTTACAGCAGCATTCTACTCACAGGTGCTACTTACAACATAACCCTGCTGTCCTAAGAGTGGACTGTCAACTCTCGTAGATTCCCTCCATGAATAATTGTGTTTCAAGGCCCTTTTCTTCGTGTAGATGCAACAGCAAGGTAGATACAGCATACACTGTGTAACTGCCATTTCTCCATTTCTTACCTGAAGTTTGCACATATATCCACAGTGATGTGGACTTTCAAATGGCAAAATCTATCCCTAAAAGCAATTTATAAATAATGCCTCCAGCTAAGGTAAACAGACAGAGAAATTTCTTCAAAACTGCTCTATTCCAAATGAAAATACAGCTGTATTGATGAACAAATGCAGACAACATCAGTGACTCTTCCCTCTATCAATGAAAGAATACTGGAGCATCTTTACAGACATCAAGATCTTTTAAAAAAACTACATCTCAGTAAAAATCAAAAAGCTTCAAAGACCACACTGGGTTTTTTGCTCATAAAAGGAACCTAAATTGGGAAATAAGTTGTATAGCCAATGCAGTAATTTTGTAAATTTGGAGCAGGTTTGTAAACTGCAGATGTAGCATCCGTAGGGAAAAGAGAGATGGAAATTCAAGTCATGGGCTTTCACAAGTTTTAGTTAGAACAGATTTCCTTTTTAAAGGAAAGTAAACACCTATCATGTATCTATTATATAATAAAGAGACATCTAAAGGCACTCTTATTTTGATCAGAATAATTTTAAAGCAAATACTGTTAATCTTTCAATTAAGGACTTGTTAGTAAATTGATCTTCTTTATTTGTTCAGGGATTGACAGTTTAAAGAAAGGAAAATGAATGTTGGATGAATGAGAGCAAAGCCTGAGAGATCATGACAAGCTGAAAGAAGGGAAGAAAGGAGTGTTGTGGCTGACAACATTTGAAACATCATCCTGCATCTTTTGCACCGAGTTGCAGAAATATCTTTGCCTCAAATTAAGATTCCAGACCTGCTCTTTCAGCAACAGTGACTTTGAGGACAGCTGCTGACCTAACTTACCTACTACAATCTTTGCATTGACATACAGGCAGACTGCCACAGAATCAAGTCACTGCCTTTTTAAAGGTTAGCTTCTCAACTTCCAAGAAAAACTTACATGGCCTTCCATGCCTTCCTGAGGACTCCAGTCTTTCCAGCTGTTTCTTCCAGCTTTTAGCCGTATCACCTCATCTGGCCACTGCAGCTCTTTCCTTTTTGACACGTTGATCCCTTCCAGTACTTGACTGGGATCCATTAACTATAAGTAGGAATCGAGTTTTGACTGTTAGTTCAGCCAAACTTTAAAAAAAACAGATAAACTGTAACTTTTTGCATAATTCCAGGTAACTGACTTGAACCTACTGAAATTGATTTCTGACCAGATTTCAAGCTTGGAAACTTGAGCTCCAGGCTCTCCAAGCTCAAACAGCACTGAATTTAGAAGTGATGCCATGGTTTCAGACACAGCTGACAATAATGCCATTTCACAGAAGCAACAGCTCTGGTTCCCTTCCCCACTTCTTTCAGTTATACTAGCTCATGGCAGGGCTGGGGAGTTGGCACAACAAAAGCATTGGCAGCATACAGTCTAGTAGCAGGGAAAAGTTAAGTGATGATGAGCTGTTAAAATCTGCTCATTACTTCTTACAGATTATCTAAATAAACTTGGGGAATTCCTTGTTAGGCAGAAGAAGTATTTATCTACTGGCATGGTTAGTTGAGACACACCCTGTGTTTTGAAGTAAACTGGCCTCTCCACAGGGTAAGCAGGAGAAAACAACTGAAAAAATTCTTCCTATTTAAGGACAGAGAGAACTCCATAAAGTCCACCATCCAAGGGCACATGTCCAATTTAGCCTCCTCACACAGAGGAATTAGTAAGCAGCTTCATAAAAGGGCCCTTGCCTGCAAACAAAAGCTACTAAGCACAGACCTGGAAGGTTAATTTAACTTTGCCCACTATGATGCTATTTACTAAGGATGACTCTAAACTGAGGTTGTATCAACAATGAAATCATGTTTATTATGATCTAACCTCTTAAATAGGCCTCTTGAGGTTTCCCACAAGTATAATGCCAAAGACATGTATCTAGGGCTAACAAAAGCTACAAAAGCAAGAATACACATTTCTGTATTTTCACAAAACAAGTAAGGCTGCCATGATTAACTTAGTCAATAGTGAAATGTTTGCTGTTCAGTAAACCCTAAAGTGGATATAATAAAAGAATAAGTATATATGAAAGCGAAAGCAAGTATTTTTGCACTTACTTTTGTGGAAAAACTACTTGACTTTAAAGAAAAAAAGCTTTCTATCCTGCAAATGAAGCTGTTTAGGTTTCCCTGCCGTAATGTATAAAAGGTAAACTAAATATGAAGTGGAACTGAGTTCCACTGACATTCTCAGAGCTGCACTACAGCAAAACATAAAAATCATGTAAACAACGAACACACAGGAAGGCTACTTGTCCAGAAAACCTTTTCTTTAGATTAATTCTCCAAACATAACTGCACAGAAACTGTATACCAGATATTCCAGAATGTGTATTTTTAAGTAGCTATTTCAAGAACATACAAAGGAACGACTAATAAAAGCATGTGGAGACATAAGTTAACTTGTTCTTCTAGACTATTCACCTGGATTCTGTAAATAACGTCATCCTTTTTGGCTTGCATTTGATTTGCAGGGCTTGCACTGCCACCTGACTGAGTTTCAGCTGCATTACTCCCTCCTTCTGTCCCTAGAAAGCCCACAAGGGCATGCTGTTTACAGGCTGGGATGCTTTGGCTGGAGCTGCTGGAAGAGGGCAGTCCGTGCTGCACGCTGACCCCAGTCTGGCCAGTAGGTTCCATTTGGTTCACCATAGACAGGCGGGACTGGATGGAAGATGGGAGGTTACGCAGGGAGATCTGACTGGTGGAGGAGCGCCGGCAAGGCACAAAGCCTGTTGTGGATGTGCGAAGAGACGAATGACGGCTGCCGTAGCAGTAGGATGAATGGCTAGCTACCGAGGCACGGGCAGGGGAATGTCTGACAAGGCTGGACTGCACAGAGTGAGAGCTGTGACTGGTGCCTAAAAGTAAAAGATAAAGAATCAGGAGAGTTTGATAAAGCTTCCCACACACAATAGATGGCCAACACACTAATGTTTTAGTGCACAGATATCCAAAACCGATTGGTCTAACCAACACCGTCGGAAACATGTATGGCAGAAGATCTCTGCTGGATTTCACACAGCAGAACATTTCAATACACTCCATTCATCTTATCTCAGAATTTCACATTCTGTCCAATTCACAATCCCTATCAGACAAGTACCTTGAAAAAGGCTTCAGTCTTGCACTTGGTGCATTGTCAATTCCTTACTTAATATTAGCACTTCAATTTACCATACTTAAGGCAATAAGAGAGGTACAGATGCTCATGTTTCAAAATACTGACTATTCTTTCTTAATAAGCTTGATTAAACATTTACATTAGGGTCAGAAAATCTGCTAGAACAAAAGCTATTTTAAAACAAGTTCAAATTTAATACACTGAAGTTAAAACCAGAAACTGCAGTTCATGAGCATTGGTGTAATTGCTTTTCCTATACTAAATATTAGCAGATACCTCTCCTCAGCTGATAGACCTAGTTATGTTAATTCAAATACATACATCTACATTTTCTTTGTGAGTAATGGGAATGTTTGAAAGACTTTTTCTCAGCTTTAGTGTTTGTTGCCTCCTTAACTACAGCTCACTATGGACCCTTGGATAGATTCATCTAGAATACTATGCAAATAAGAGTATTTGTTTCACAGTATAAATAGAAATACAAATATTCCCAAAAAAGGATGAGTCCAGCATTTGCAAACAAGATAAAAAAAGTTAAAAGATCCAGTCTGTAGAAACCTGCTATAAAAAGTTATTTAATCTATTTTGTCAGCACAACTATACCCCTATTTATCAGATCTGTTTGGGAACCTTGTATTGCGTAAAACAGTAGTGTAGATTGAGATGAATCCAGCAGCTCTTAACATAACATAAAATCACATCACTTTTGTTCGCTTTTTCTTTCAACTCGGGCCAAAGAGCTGAAAGGCCTGCTCTGGCTATAGGACTGAACTTGTATGAAGTTGTTTCTTTGTTTTAACTTTACCCAGAGTGGAAGGATGAGTTGGTGGATGAGCTGCAGGAAAAGTTGTGGGATGAGCTGCAACAGGAGGGTGCTGTACTGCTCCAGGTCCCTGCCCTGTAGTTGCATTCCCTCCTCCTTGTGACATGCTGCTCTGTGACTCGTTGATAGTTGCATTGTTACTTGTGCAAGAAGTTCCACCTCCGGCATCTGAATCTTCAATATTTCCACCACTATTGCAGCCAGCTCCACAGCCTTTCCTTAGTCTGGAAACATAATGCAAGTGATCCATTAAGGCACACCTCCTAATCATTAGGATACCTAAGAAATTCTTCATGACAAGCAAAAGGCTTTACTCAGCACGATCCACAGTATTTCCTAAGAATCAATTAAAACTTGACTTTATTTTCTCAGTATATGCTTTGCAAATATAAACACTGCTAAGATTGCTATTTCCTTCATGACAGATATTCAATAACAGTTATTTATGACAAGTCAAATGATCATATAAATTACCTTTTTAAAAATTAAGCCACTTCTGAAGTACAATGAACTGATAAAATTTCAACTCAAATGCTCATAGAACATCTTGGTTATTTTGGAACAGTTTAGTAAAACTTATGCTACTTAACACACTAGTCACTTGTAATTGCTACAAAGAATGTTTGCTGGATTTTTAATGTATTTGGTTTCTGTTATCTTCAGTAATGCACTTACAATTGTTTGAAGCACATACTGAACATTCAGACAGTGGGCTAGCCACCATTTTCCAGTATACATAACCATACAGTTTTTTCATCACATTGTTTACACTAATGAACTTCAAATGGATGCAACAAACACAGCACATTTCCTCCTCCCTTCAATTCCTACTTTTTATTTTTCTTTTCTGTCACACTCAAGTACCCTGAGCACGTCTTTCCAATTTGTCCCAGGACACAGAATCCTGAAGTATAAAGACCTTGGATTCAAACAGTGTTGTGTGTTATGCCTTTCACCTGTTATTCTATCAAGTCTGACAAGCTGATGGCAATAGGAGACAACCACAGACTGCAGTAAATGTGGCATTTTGGGCACTCTGGGTGAAGCAGCATGTTCTGTTCTGATACGCTGTAGATGTCTAAGATAAATACAGCCATCAGAACAGCTACAGGACTGTTCAGACTGTAGCACCAGCTCCTGGAACTAATAAGAACTGGGATGCACATTTCTGAACGCCACACAGCTGCCACAGTTGCTTGTGCCACCACAATCAGAGGGCTAGAAGTGCAGTAAAAGTTCTCACGGCCTATAAAACACAGCACAGCAGGAGTTTGTACTGGATTACCTAGGGGTCACAAGAAGAAATAATTTTATCATTCCAGTTTCTTGATCTGGAGCTATCATACAGCATTACATAACATATAAACACTTGTGAGATTTTGAACAACAGCTAAAGCTTGGAAAACTATGTATGAGCATGCACTAAAACATTAATATAGGCACTTTCATGCTAAATATCTGCCAGACAGGAACCCTACCAAACAGTCCTGAGTCTGTAAGTATGGTATTATAGACTGCAAAAACCATCATACTGAAAAATACAGCGCAGAAGTTGCATTGTCTCTCATTATCAGATCTAACATTAGATCTGAAGTTGCAGTTCCTGCATCTAGACTTAGTCCTCTTTCCTCTGAGCCCTCACTCTCATTTATATAGTTTGTGGTGTATTACTCAGCCTTGGAGATCAATCCTGTACTGAAGCAGTTGCCATATGTTACTGATGTGCCTAAAATAAAAGTCAAGATTTATTTATTTTAATGTGACTGAATATTATAAATCATGCTGTGTTGGGCCTGTGCAAGACTAGTTAATGGAATATGAGAGCATGAACACATACTAATGAGAACAGCTTTCCTCAGCTCACCTGTGCCATGTCGACACTATGAAGTTTCTGATGTTTCCTAAGCTGATGGCACCCCCAAGAATGTCCTTCAGCTGTTCATGACTATCTGAATAGGAAGTAGTCAAAGGTGAGACATAGATTGGGTATCCAATTGGCTGGTCACAAGAGGAGTTGATCATGTTCCTCAGAGCTTGTTTAGCATTTTGGATACTTCCTCTTTCTGGATTACGATTACGCAGGAAGACAAGCTCCTGCTGTTGTCCTGCCCACAGGCCACGTACACACTCCTTATTGACCTGCAAAAGCCAAGGAGAGAGGCTGTGTCACAAAGTGAAGCAATGAGAGCATGTGGTGTGTATATATATATATCTATATGAAAAAAAACATTGCAGTGTTATACCAAAGCCTTTGTGAGCACATGCAGCACTGCACTGCAGAACTGCCAGCACTCATATGCAGTTCTTTTACAAGCTGAACTTAGGGACACAGGCTGCAACAGTGAGGATAAAAAAATCTAAGAATGGGATGAGAAATAACATTTTAAGTGAGAAGTGATATTCTGATACAATACTTGCACTGTATGAGAAGAACTAGCCCTATTAATAACAAAACCGTAAGGATCTCAGTAGAGGCAGCAGTTTGGTACAGTTATTAAAAGACACTCCAACTTGCTGTCACATTGTGAAATGTGCACAAAGCTTACCTTAATGACCCTGAAACTGAGATAGCGCTTATTGAGCATAATGATTTTATATTCATTGGTGCCATCATCCATCACGTGACGCAGAGCAAGAAGGGACGGAGAATTGGAAAGAACTGCGCTGCGCCAAGCAGGGTCCCCTTCATGTGCTATTACTAGATTTTCTTCATGGGTTGTTATAGCTTCATAAAGGACAGAAGGATCATCATATTCATCTGGGGAAGTGAAGTGATCCTGTTTCAAATAACACAAGTTCAATAAGGTATGATTCACTTTTCAGATAGAACATTTCACATCTCAAACTTTTGAAATTATCAATGCATTACACAAAGTTAGCTATCAGAAGTATCAAATACCTACTTTAGAACACTGTTAAGGATGACTTCTTTTAGAACAAATTGGTTCTGTTTGCTTGTTTTTGCTTCTTTTTTAACTTAAAACCAAAATGATTGAAAGGATCTGCCTATCACTGATTCAAGTAAATTTCTAGGTGAATTTTACACTAGATTTATATTTATTTATACTGTTGGCAGAAGCTTTTTACTTTTAGCTTCTCTTCTTACTCATAAGCTTCCAGCTGTAAAACACACTTAAGTAAAGCACTGATTATTCAATGAGACTATTATATGAAAATAGCAATAAGAAGAAAAACAGTATTTACTGTTAAAAAGTTCACATTCATACTTGATGACAAAGTATCATCAAAGCTTTTCAGCATCAGGTACTATCAAGACAATTTACATTACTGCTAGTCAAATAAAACCACAAAACCTGCAAGTTCAATTCAGTATTGGGTAACATTACTTTCTGGTTAAAAAAGGATTATGGTTAATAGCTAAATTTCCAAATTTATTGAAGCCTGGGCATGTTCATGCACTGTAAATGAATAAAATAATCTTTCATAGGTTAACAGACTAATGTTCAGAACTTTTATTTTTTCATTGTTAGTGTGATCTGTTTTTTTTCTCACTTTTCATTCTCTGACTTCTATCAAACCCATTCTACACAGTACTCCTCTGAGAATACTTAGAGAATTGTTGAAGTGGTACTTCTACTGATTTCAACAATAATTTGGTAATTATTCTGCTTTGCTACATGTACTCCTAACACACACATTCTCCTAAATTCAAAGACTTTGTGTTACATGAATGAGTTAATTCAATGACTGCCAGTTTTAGGGGACTCCAGACTGCAATTAAAGCAAAAAAAGAAACTTTAATAATAATTTTTAAACTGTACCCAAGATTTACCATTTTCAAGCAATCTGTTCTTCCTGAGTACCAACACTTCTCCCCCCTCACAGAGTCCTTCTCACTAAGTACATGTTTTCTTGTACTTGCTAAGTTAATATATGCACTGGGCAGAATTTGAGATCGTTCATCTTCACCTGCACTTCACTACAAAGACAAACTCTAATTTCAGCTTATGGAAAAGCAACCTTCTCATTCTCACCTGAAACCTGTGATTACAACACTTCAAAGTAAAAAGAACAAGAAAAACAACTCCCACCGGAGGAGAGGACTTAGAAAGCAGCTTTGAATGCATAACCTTTTAAACCAATTACATATGTGTAGGGAGGGAAGAGAGGGAAAATATCAGAGAAGCTGCTCATAAGGGAAATCTCTAGATAGGTATGAAACAGGGCTTGACATATTCTCTGATCTACAGTCAATGTATTTGCAAGCTCTGAGCATAAACACATTCCCTTTTCCTCTGTACCATCTTCCACAACAGCTGTAATAAATCAAAGGACAAGACATGATACTCCCTCGTTCTCAGCTGTCAATTTCTATCATAGTTCTTTTATTCTCATCCTCTTTTTCCTTTCTCCAGCCACTAATTTTTAAAAGAACAAGTGCACAGAAATAAAAAACTGGACACATCTTTCTGTGTAATCTCTCACTTGATGTAGCTTCAGTGACATCCGTATTCCAGGAACCACTACTTTCCTCAGCAATTCCATGTCAGCAAAGATCCATTCATCTCTAATTGAAGATATACGGAAGTCACCCTTAAATAGGGCATGCAGGCCATACAAGAAGGATTCCAGGTTACTGTTGAGGGGGAAAAAAATGAAAACAACGCAAATATTGAGACAGAAGTACAAACATATCCACAGTTATCATCACTGAAAAGAAACTAATGAGCTGCACAGAAAGGCACACAATTCTTCTCTACCAAGGTAAGCTACAGGATAAGACAGGGAAAAGACGTGTGTAAAAAAATTTGGTACATCAGATGTCTACCTGCACTGAACAGGTAATGAACAAAGAATACGTGCAACAGACTACTGACATAGACTAAAGCAAACAAATATCATCAAGAGTGCCCGATTTCATTCTGAAGATTTTCAAAGGCAAAACTTCTCAGGGTATGTAACACAACAGACCAGTTAAAGAGGGTATGCAGCAATTTCAGTTGTCCATGCTTTAGTACAAAATAAAAACCTTGTCAACTTTTCATGCTTAAAAGGCACTGTTTTCAATTACTAAGCTAACTTAAGAGTGAAAAACCAAATATGCTCCGATGAATCTTGCAACTCCATATGTATACAACCTTCAAGAGGCAATTGGCTGCTACTTAGAAGAATTAAACAACAGTTGCCCTGAAATTGAAGTAGAACAGGTTTTATAGTCAGCATACAGCTGACCAATAGCTTACACATCCAATTCTGCTTCTTTTTAAGCCATCACCTTGTGATTTCCTGAACATTATAGCTGTATCTTACATTTACTTCCTAAAACGGAGGCTGTCAATCTGCAAGAAAGTTGCCATATGACAACAGAATTGAGCTGAAGATTTGTTCAAAATACAGCTGCTTGCCACAGAGCCAACTAAACTGTGAAACTTACCACAACAGTCCCATCTAACATCCACCAAGGCTTATCAGTTTTTCATTTTAAGAAACTTTCCTCTTTTTCTCCTTACTTCCACATAGTTGGTGCAGGAAATGGAGCTTGCTTTTACAACTCAATCAGTTCTAAACTGGTTATAACCAGTCCTTACCCATACCAGAACTCCCGTCTTGAACTAGTTCAATAAAATAATGTGCTTAGCTGCAAGTTCTCCTTCATTTGCTTTTCTTTAGTTACATTTCACTGGCTGTTGTAATGAAGACAAGTTACACGGCAAATCTGCCCAGTTAAAGGAAAGATGGCATTAATTATCTATTTCTTCAATGAGAAGATACTCATCTAAAACCTAATCTAAGAATTCAGAGGGATTTTGAGGATAGGAAGCTTACAGCAACAACATTTTATTACCTCGACATATGATGCGAAGCTGTTCCCAGTGCTCTCCGGCCCAGAACACACAGTCCATAACACAACGTCACTAGGGGTGAATCTTTACTTGAATCCAGTGGCTTGTAGTAAGAAAAAATAATAAGTTAGGTGAATGGAATAAAGAAATGGCCTCTGAAAAAAGATTCTG
Organism: Donacobius atricapilla; assembly: GCA_013397315.1. Lineage (NCBI taxonomy): Eukaryota > Metazoa > Chordata > Aves > Passeriformes > Mimidae > Donacobius > Donacobius atricapilla. The sequence goes on along the minus strand of WBMY01013598.1, from coordinate 292,056 downwards.
CCAGAAGGAGTAAAAGACCCAAACATAGCAGTTCTCAAGTGTGTGTATGTACCTACCACAGCAGTCACTCTTAAACAATTCTGATTCAAAGCGTGAGCAAGAGTTATACAAGTACCTAAGAATACTTGTAAAGGTAAACACACATATATTACTTGAAATAATACAAATTGTAAACTAAATAGATCATTGCTACATTCCCAATGGTGTGTATCTTGCAGGCAAACTGCTGATTAGCTAAATTACAGGGTTTAGACAAAAATATTTTCAGTGAATACAGTAGATTATCACTGGTTAGGAGTATTTAAGTCTGATTTACCTGACAACTTCCCTGGACTACAGCTTTAGTCAAGGGGCTAGTTAGGGGAGACTTACCCTCATTTCAAAGCCAGTAGTTTAGCCAGGATATGTAATGCCTTAGCAAATGGCATCATTCAATTAAGTGATTAAATCTGACTTTCAATACATACACAAAATATTTCGTGTTAATTTCGTGGAGGGAAATCATATTCTTTGCCTGTTGTTTGTCCTTTGACCCCTCATTAAACACATAAATTCCACTTATATTCCTGTCGCTTTAATCTAAATCAATTTCTGCTTATTCTCAAAGGCAACACTAATTTGACACAGTCATTTTGTAAACAGTAAAAAGTCAAGACATTCCTCTCCAAACATACACTCCTGTTTAAAAGGTGGAAGGATTGTGGAAAGAAGAAAAGGTTGAATGTAGGATAATTGTTTTCCCAAGTCAAAAATTCCAGCGGTCCAAAGGAAGAGTATAATGTGGTCACTGGGAAGGAAGGAGTGAGTCTGATAAGCTGGAAACTGGTATCTTGGGTTTTAGGGATTTTTGTTTTGGTGTTTTTTTGTTTAAGTAACGGTTGACTTGTGAACACTGATATCTAAATACAAAACGTCAATTCTGCAGACATACCCTTCTGCATGTGGGTAAATGTCTAAGATTCAACTGGCTGATTTGAGCTGGCAAATAAAATTCATTAATGAACTGGTTAAACCATACACTACTTACTTAATGTATTAAATTCACGTCTCAAAACTGGAAGAGTAAAACTATTTCAATCAAAATACTTTAATTTAAAAAATCAGCATTAAACCTATCTGTAAGTCAAACCATCAGGAAAAAAGTGACACCATCCTATAACAGTGAATGGCTTTCCTCACATACTTACCTTTTCTCTTCGAGAGCAGCAATATTCTATCCAGTTCAAATATATCATACAGAAGCTCTCTCGTGAGATCCCTGCCAGACGGTGGTCATAATCCTCATCAATATTGGGGTTAAACGTTGGGTCTACATCCACATAATTGCGGTCTGTGCACAGCCGCAGTCCTTCCTGCATTGTCTCGTTAGCCAACCACTCCTCTAGCTTGGGGGATGTCGTGACGTAATAGATGATTCCCTGAAACAGTAGCAGTTAAAAATATGAGTCAATATTGCAATTAAAAAACCCCTCAGTCAGCAATCTCAATTGTTTCAACTTATTTGCATTATTTTTGTGAAAATGAACAAAACTGATACACAGCAGCATTTGCAGCACTCACAGGTACAACAGATTTGCACAGAAAACACAATACAGGTGGCATATAAAAGTATTTCTCAAAGACTATCAGAATTTCTGAAGCCTACACTGAAGGAATCAGGAAAGGAAAAAAGGATGGGATAGGATCCTCACTGTAATTTTTGCAGAAAACATACATAGGAATTTTTATTTCATTAACATTGAGGTTTAGATACCAAATGTCTAAAGAATTCTAAATAAAAAAAGCTAAAACACAAAACAGTTTAAGACCCCTGTGCTAGGGAACACAATTTGTATGCGTGTGTGAAAAGTATCTTGGAAATATTTTAACCTGAAATTTTTCAGCTCTCAGAAAGAGAGTAGCTTACGAAAGACCTCAATTAGTACACTGATTATCTGAAAGGATCTGAGGCCTACAGTTGTCTTAAAACTGGAGGAGAGGGCTTGTTTCTTTTTTAAGAACCAAAAATGGGTTTAGATAGCTTATGAAGACCAAAGCAGCTTGGCTTTCTCTAAAGAAACAAACTAACCAGCTTTTCATTTACAACAGAGCTATTGTATTTGGGTAACACTTCTAAAGTTTCTATTCCAGCTTCAGCTAGGAGGTGTCCTCTCTTTGACCTGGAGTACAGGGTCATTGTCCTTCTCATGCACCAGGGTACTGAGTCACCATCAGCACAACCAGCTGTGTCCTCCTTTGCAGAAGGAGCTCATACATCTGGAATTATCACCTCACGCTATGATGCTCATGTGACAGACCTTATGAGTTCAAGACACAGAGCAGTTCCGGGTGCAGCCCAGCCAGCCTCCCCCCAGGCTGCACTGAGCCCAAGCACACCTTCACGTAGTAGGTGGTGAGAATTTTCCGGAGATCGAAGACTTGAAGCATGGAAGCTGCGCTGTTGTCAGTGATGCTGTAACCCTCCAGAACATACTTTGTTACAAGCACTTCCCAAGCCAGCCAACGCTGCCCAAAGGCAGCATTAAAGGAAAGCATGTGAGGAAGGTGGCCTGGTTCACAGCAACAAAAACCTTCATCTTCCTCTACACCTTCAGTGATGGCCTCTACTTCTCGTTGCTGACAGTAAGTTCCTTAGGAGAAAACAGAGGAAAGAAGAGTTGAATGCTTGATACGATCGCTTTAATGTGAACTTGTGCTTAGAAGACTTTAAAATTCAACCTATTTCCAATTAAATTCTTTAAGAACAAAGTGAACAATCTGCTAAGAAACACAAAATATTTAGATGACCTAATTTATCACTCTAGGATCCCATTTTAGTTAGGTTTCTCTAACAAGTAGCCATGTTGCACTAAAATGGAAAGAGGGACTTGGCATCAAGACACAGGAACATCAAGAGGCCCTGTAGCCCATTTTCAAAGCACTTTATTACCAGGACAGAACAGAAAATAACTTCAGTTTCCAAAGCCGAAGCCTTCTTTTTAGTGCAGACAGCGCTAAGGACATCTAAGCCACTCACCTCTGAATTCAAGCCCCCTCAGCTGGAAGGTGACCAAGCCATTTCCTATCTCTATAAGGTGTACTAGTGCATTGAGGTAGTCAGAGGCTAGGATGAAGCAGTCCCCAGTACTGTAGTTTCCCCAGCGACCCAACAACAAGTCTCCACATAAGCTGTGCTGAAGGGAACGGGTTAAATGCTCATAGAAGATAGAATTCAGGTTGTTATCATCTGAACCTGCAGGAAGATTGGATTTAGGTTATCTGAAACTGCAGAAAAACATCAAGCTTGAATGTCAATTATTACTCCACATTGAATCCTATCTTTTCTTGACCACAATGCTGTTCCAAGGTCATACTCCATTCCCTACTTTCCTCTTCTTCATGAGACAACTACTCCAAATGACCCTTGTATTTTGAACCAAACTGTTTCTTAGTCACTCCTCCATTTTCCAAATTATTCCTTCAGTTCCACTCATGCATCTCCCACCAACCTATTCAAGATAATAAAGTGCAAAAGCAAATGAACACAAACATATCTCAGTGATGTCTGTTGTACTGGTCTCGTTACTGTCACATTGAGACACCCTCAAATAATACTTGGCACTTTTTAAATACCTCAAGAATAAAAAGCAAAACAGTTTAATGGCTCCTACAATTATAAATAAAAAGATAAAGCAGGAACACAAACCTAAGAGTGAAATCAAAAAACTTATAGGAGAGCCTAAAGAATAAAGCAAGAGAGATGATGGAAGAAAAACTGACAGGAGACAGAGCGACAGATGTTGGGCATGGCTGGACAAGATCAGAGGGCAAACTGATCATGAATCCTATAAAAATCCAAGAGAAGCCATTTACATTTGAAAAAAAAAAAAAAAAAAAAGCCACAAGAAAAAAAATTACTCCCAAAAAAAAAAAAAAACCCCAAAAAACCAAAAAAAAAAAAACCCCAAAAGAAACCCACCAACACATTTCTCAAACTCCCCCTTGCCCCTTAAAAAAACCAACACCAAAAAAACTCCAACTACCAAAATCCAGCTAGGAGAGCTACCTGGATTCCGATCCAGCTGCGAAGCCAGTCTAGTATTTGAATGATCCACACGTTTTGTGCTGAAAATAATAAAATAAAGTACACTTAATACAAAATATATTACTGTAAGAATGTCCAAGGAAAAAAACTACTAATATAGTATTAAATATTCCCAGCAAAATAGCTTCAAAAAGTTAAAAATAATTTTAGATGCATATTAGCTGCTCTTCTCACATGTATAAAAGCATTTTTTGTGTATGATAGCATTATAATGCCTAATAAAGTTGGTCCACAGTATACAGTCACAGAATAATCTTGCATTTTAGATTAAAGTGCATGTATTTTCTTAGGTATCATAAAGATTTAGATGTGAGAAAAAATTCAGACCAATTAAATTAGCACAGCTCACATTTCAGTAGACTTTAGTGAAAGATTAATTTTTAGACAGTTCTTTCATTGTCTGAAATTACAACTGTAACGCTTTAATCTAAGATTTAGAACATTGCATTTAAATTGTTCTAATGTTAGAAGGGAAACAAGAAATAGCAGAAATAGCCATTCAACTTGCCCTATGCTGTTGATACAGTATTTTATTGGTCTGATACACTATCATGAGATTATAGGGACCTTAAAAGAAATAAAACAAAAAGAAACATAATCTGACCTGAAGATTCAGTTACTACTGATTCCATCTTGAACAAAAAAAATACTTAACTTGACAAGATTTTTGCATTAAGTTTAGCCAGTTTTGCTGTGAGCAAAACAATAACCAACACAGGTAAAACACACCTATGAACGATTCTCCAAAACCTTTTTATACATAAATTCACTTTTTGATTAAAACTGCACTTCACAATACCATAAATTCCATGTTTAAAAACACCAGGATGGCACACCTGTAAGCAGAAATCAGTTAGGCAGCTGAAGCAAATGATCCTAGTGTAAAAAACAGCTGCTACAGTATTTCAGAAACAAGTTCAGTGAAAACTTTCAGTGCTTTATACTAGTTTTCTCTGAGGGAAAAAATAGCAGAAATTTGCAAGTTAAAAAAACCCAACCAAACAAAACCTCAAAACCAACACTTCAGACATATCCAATCTATTAAAAACAAATGTTTTAAAACGTTATTATTTCACCTACTTGTAGTCTCTTTCCCAGAATTTGACAGGCCTGGCATATGAAGTGATGAATATTGCACTTCCCAGAAAAGGATTCAGTGGAGTAGAGAAGAAAGCTGACACAGCTGCTTGGACAAACAACATGGCAGAATCTGTAGGATAAGAGAATTAAGGAAAGCAAAGCAACATCTACCTTTTTTTGCTTCTGTGATGGTGTTCAATACAGACAGCAACAGCAACAAAGAGCAAAACAAGATCTCTATGAATTCCTATGCAGCAAAGATGTTTGTAGTATTTCCAGCAGTAAGGGGATTCTTTTTGTTTTTAAAAACAGAAACAGATGGAAACCTGGCACTAGGCATGACAGTCATTCCCAAAAACTCTGTTGAAAATACTAACTCAACACTCCATTCAAACCAGCCTACAGAAGTTCAAAATGCAAAACTCAAGAACTAAGTCCATAATTAGTGACTCCAGTAAAAGGGAATGACTATCAAAAGAAAAGCTGTATGATTTTCAGAATTACTTCTGGTCCATGTTTCTTTTATGTCAGGATGCTGTTCCTACCATTACTGCATTACTGCCAATTCACAGCATTGTACCAAGGCAGAGTTTGCACAGCTACTTTGTAAATACTCACTGGACAAACCTGTTCCTTCAGCACTTTCACCCCGTAACACAGAATCCATTATAAGGCAGGACTCAGAAATTATAAATACATGACTTCAGCAGAAAGTTTGCATTTTCAAAGGATACGTGGCACAGCAAAGGGCTGGGCAAAAGCATGGAACGCAGACCCCCATGTGATCTGCCAGGGAGCAATGTAGGTATATACAAATCTCAATTTATAAAAGAGTTCCCAAAGCTATAGGAAAAAAAAAAGAGAAAAACAATTCAGTACTTTGGCTAACAGTCAACATGTTTTGCATCCCGAAGAATTTACTGGTCATCCTAGAGTTCTTATTGATCTACCAGAAGCTTTGAGACTTAGAAGAAGGATGGACTTATAAAAGCAAGTAACATAAGACACACTTCATTGTTCTACATACAAACTCAGGAGATGTTTAGAAAGTTACATATGGTTTCTCAAGCCAACATAAAAGCTTCGGGAAGGAGAAGTCTTAGTTGCCTTACAGCATATCTATTACAGTACAAAAGACTGAGAATCTGCAAGATTACCTATCAGATAGGACTATCCATCTGTTTTCCCCTTTGGATGAACTGAAACACCTAAAAATAGAGTTAAAAGTTACCTTGCTGAAGAGTATGGACATGAAGAAGAGATCTAGCAGCATGGTCTCAGTAAAACTTTTGTAATCAAAAGTAAAGAAGAGCACTGTGAAAATAACAGTGACATACTGGCACGTTGGGCTACTGAATGATGAACGCAGTAACTTCAAGCCAGCTATTGTGATCATTAAAGCACCCAACCTGTGTAAGGAAGTCACACAAAACAGTTATTACCCATTATCTGAAAGGGGTTTAAAGACCACTTAAGTTGTGCTGTCATGCAATACCAATCTCTTCAAACTTTGATTTGGGTTTGCTTTTGGAACTTGGGGGGAGGGGGGGGATGTTAATGATTTGTTGGTTTTTTAAAGACAACTTCAGATTTTTTTTAAAAAAAGGCTACTATCTAAATCTTTTCATCAGTACTCTCAAGCCAATCAATGTTTAAGAATTAGCATTATTTCTAAGTGTGCCACTAAAAAAGAAATAAAAAAATTAGGATATGAAATATCCTTGTAGACTGAAGAGAAACTTGGTCTTTAATTTAGGTTATGAATACTAAAATTCAAAGATGCTACATTAATCATCAAGAGGATGTTAATGAACACTGGATTATCATTTCCTGCATGACTACACTGCTCTAATTTCTATTGAGGTAACTGCAATATTTTTTTCAGACACAGCAACTGACATATCGAAGGGTTATTAAAAAACGAAGTTCAAGTAACATAATGGCAATATTCCTCCCAAAGGCCTCACAGTGACTGTGATAATGAACCCAAAGCAAGAACTTACTAGATGCAGGGATTAAAACTAAGAAAGCCAAAAAAGCCACACGCCACCCCACAAAATTTATCTAACCACTTGCCCCCCAAAGTATTTTCTGTTTTGTTTCAATATTTATACTGTCTTTTGTTCTAAATGAACAGAACTTCAAATCCAAAAAAGACACCTGGTTACTGTTTCTTGGAGGCAAAAAATGCAGGGCCTATTTTTTAGCTATCATTTGCTGAGACAGATACACTGGTCAAGGGATTATAAATCAGATTCAATTTAAGTAGCAGTGTGCAATTTCATCTGGATATGGATTACACTTAGGAGCTAGGAAGCCTGGGGAATTCCTTGATGAGAGAAGAAAGCTACAGAGGGGCAGCACACTGGCACACCAACTCAGGGAGCAAGTCTGAAATTTAGACCCGATAAAATACCAGAACATAACAACACTATCTTGAACTTGCCATCTGGATAATCATATTATAGACTCTGTAGCTCAACAGGCAAACTTATCACACCACTAGGTAATTCCACAACATGTCATCTTCACAGTACATGCTAGGAGTTGAATGATTTATCTTTGTGGGAGTGTCTAGTTTAACTCTCATCAGTTTAAGCCAGCTTTATACAGGCTTTCAAATAAAGAAAAACTTTATTTATTCCTAGCCTTACTCTGAAGACAATACCATTAGGTGTTCTGTCTTCCCACTGACACCAGAAGTTACTATTTAACTTTCCACCACAGCAGACATACTCAAGATTACTTAATAGCCTTTTATACTTACTCAGTATCCAGTTTCTTTGGACTAGCAATATTCTTAGCGCTGCTACTGAGCTCATTGAGGACTATCAGTGGATAGATAACATTCTTCTCTACAAAAAGGAGCCAAATGTGAAGTTTCTCAAACCACATAACATGCGCAGCATCTGTCAAGATGTATTAAATAGAAGAAATCAGATGGCACTGTCAAATCAAAAATCTCCGGTTACAAAATAAAGATTCTTCATCCAATTAACTTGGATTAACCATTTCCTCACAATGGATTTTTGTGGTTTTATTTAACCAAAATAAAGAGAGGCTCCTGTCAGTAGCCCCAGTGGAGTTTTTGCACTGTTCACACAACAACGAAACAGTTTGCAAGCTACTTGCTTACTGTATGCAGAAGGAAACAATCTGGATTCCACCGCCTCAATAATTTCAACATTGCTATTGACAAAGCTGTTTGAAATGATGCATTTTATCTCACACAAAAGGATGTTTTTCTACCCTATTCAATCTGAAGGACTCCTGGTTTACAACTCCACAATACAGAAGAGCCTATGTAACCTGCCAACACAAATGTCTATCATTTGAGCAACTTCTTTAAAACTTCTACAAGGACTGTAAGGTATGTTTCAAATTAATGCAAATTAAGATAAAAAGATTTATTCTACAATATAGGCTAGAAGATTTAATGTCAAAAAGTTATGGTAAACATTGATGCATACATAAAGGGCACCAACTGTAGCTTTTCTAGTTTTAGAGATTAAAGACTTTAAGCATACAGTTGCATTTTTCACTTCTTCCAGATAAAGTCTGACATCATACTACAACTGCTCATATTTATCCATCTTCACATGCAACCATTGCGAAAAAAAATCCCACAAGTTAGACATCAATGAGAAGACCACACTGAATGGCTGCTACAAAGAGAGAAAGTTTCAAATCAATTCTGATAATTCTCTGCTCCTGAAAGCAGCAGAATGCTTTCTTGTTTTGATAACTATTTGAAAAGAAAAGCCAAAATAGTTTCAGTCCAAGGCAGTTTAAACAGGAATTTCTTAAGTCTGCTGTTAACAATAAAACCATTCCAACAGTGAAGTCCTCCCAGTCTACCACAATGTTTATCCTTTCTGGAAAGCTGATAAGCAGTATAACTTCATCTTTTCTGCATCTCTGGGGAGGATTTCATGAAAACCATTTGGCACAAGCTGCAAGCACATACCTATGCAGATTAAGTTGTAAGACTGGTCCTTTGGTGTCTTCATCCATCAACTGACCACTTGCCCTATTTTCTATTGTTAAACATGTCAACAATACTATATACAACCAAATCAATGCCAGGATGAAATCTCCACCAGCATTCACTCTACCTAATCCTCTAAAACATCTGAAAACTTGCTATGTTGAGGAAATACATAGTGAAACACACTCGATCTTTATGAAAAATTCTTGAGGTAATCATACGTACAAACTTTACCACTTAAGATTTTGAAGACTATGTTTTAATGGAACTGCTCTGAGATAATGTTAACACTTGTATTATCATCATCAGTTAAGAGATAAAATGTCATGGAATCAAAGCATGAGGAAGTGAGAAATACATTTATAGGTCAGACATAATGAAATCCTCCGGTGGTGAGAAGAGTGAAGAGATTAAGTATATCAGTAGGTAACACAAGCTGGTCAGCAACTACAGCAAGTTCAAGAAAGTGTTAGAAACAAAACTTACTGCGGACTTCAAACTGATGGTATTCCTTAGTTTTCAGCAGTGGGTGAGAAAAGCAATGCCAAGGAAGCTGCTTTCGGAGTTGAGGCAGAACATAATGGGTCACAAAGCCTACCGTACCCACCAATGCATAGAGAACATAACTTAAAATAGGCTAAAAAGAAGAGAATTGAAGAAATTAAAATTTGTGTTTTATAAACAAAATAAAGTATTACTTTGCTAGTGTATTTTCCAGCATATGGGCAGGTGCTCCTACAATACTAATGTATTTCTTCATGAGAAACTGTACTACCAGTTTTAAGATAAAACAAGAAAACCTGTGAGGAAAAAAACCCTTTGTATCTAACAAATTTTCACTAAGTTGAAATGTACTTTCAAGTAAAAATAGTACACCAATCTTCTTTCACAGTCCATTGCTTCTGACCCATATGCGTTTCATTTTATGAAGGTATTATTCTCTAAAGGCTGAACGCAATTTACATTTCCATCTGCTGGATAGAAGGAGGTATAAGCATAAGCAAAAACAAATCATTAATTTCACATTCACTTGGGAAGGCAAGAAGTCTCCCAAAAGGCAAATCCCTTCCACAGAAGTCACAAAATACTGCAGAATTAACATGGGATAGTGGTCAGATTTTACAATAATGCTTTTTACACACCAGAATTTTCTCTAAATTTCTACATAAGTCTAGATAATTGCAAAACTGGGATCGCATTGTCTTGTCATAATCTCTTTGTGAATTCCATGAAGCCCAAGCCTATTGAAATATACAACTGGTGAAGAGTATAAAGCCAAATCTCTCAAATGTGGGGGAAAGCACTAGTCAGGTGGAGTGCTGAAATCCAGCCACACAATAATGGAAGGGATATCTTCCTCAGAAAACACAAATACACATGCTTAATTAATGCACTTCACCTGAAGACATGAAGTTACCTAAATGCATACACTTTTAAAAATTAGTTTCTTATTTTAACTTTAGGCAGCAACAGGAAGGTAAAATCCTTCTAAAATGCATGCCAGAAATTTTCATCTGCCTTACACAAAGCTATTCATAAGCTAGTCAATGGTTCCATAACAGGAGTACCAAAATAAGAAACTCAGTAATTGCAGCTCTTGAGGGAAATGCTTTACTTAAGTTCAAGCACAAGATCTTTTGAGCACATAAAAGTGAAGGCCTTCCATCATGTACTTGTTACGCTATATGTTTAAAGACCATGTAAAATAAGCTAGAGGACTCAGCAAACTGCCAGACCACACTTTGTATCACACCAGAGCATTTGCACAGAGAAGGCAAATTGAAGACATGAAGTAACATCTTACCTGTAAAACTGTAAATACTGTACTGACATGAATTGCAAAATAGAGGACACCAATGACTATACACACAATCAGGTCAGACTGCAATCGTTCACTCTGCAGAGTCAAAAGAAAATAATTTTAAAAAATACCAGCTTTGGTTGACCTCTTAGAATCCATTCAAGTTGGAAAATACCCCCAACGTAGAGTCCAACCTTTCAATACCTCCTTAATACACAAATGCAGTACAACAACCTGATTACAGATCTTTTAATTATGCCGGTGTTAACTACTTTCACTGAAGTTATTCGATATTTCACAAGACGTATCTTACAGCTAAGAGCATCAGTTCAACCAAGTGAAAGGGAAAGGCGCATACTTATAGTGGGGCAGGACAAATCAATACACCAAATATATTCTCTAATCCTGGACTGTGAGGGAGTGTAAGGATCCCCTTAAAGTACTGATGAAAGCACTGGCAGGGACAATAAGTTCCCCTTTATGTTCTAAGAATTGTTTAAACTACAGGGCAATTAAGAGCTCTGGAAGAGTGCTGCCTAGGCAGAGCTACCAACCAGGTGAAACAACCAGGCGCTTTAACCCTTTTCTGCTCCTTTTACAGAAGGCTAAAGGATAGCTTTGGAATGACCCCAAGGGACGAGTCTGAATTTTCCATTACTACTAAAAAATGAAAACAAGCCGTTGATGGCAGGCAACCTCCCCAAACTAGTAATGCCGGACTCAGCCACAAGGGGGCACTGCGTACTCAGGGCCATCGCAACGCGAAGCCTGAAGTTCAGGCTTGTCCTAACTGTAAAAACAGCGTCAACATTTACAGCCCCGAAAGTCATTAAAGGATTACCTGCTCCAAAATAAGCCAAATAATTACACACAGCAATTATTGCTGCAAAGTATTAGCTTCTTGGGCTATTACTTACTTTTTTTTTTAAATCTGTTGTCCTGATTTTAAAAACCACGGTAAGAAAGATTATAAAAATCCTCAGCCCCTTTGGAAAGTAACACCACAGTTTGAGAGCTAAAGAGGAACTTGCAGCTCCTATGGTCACTCTCTCCTGCTAAATGTTGAAAAGAACTGCAGTTTCTCTGCTCTTAATATTTATTTCCAGTTTCCACACACTGCACCTCATCATGCTTGTAACTGCAGTATAATGAAAAACCCAGCTATACTAAAGTTCAGCCTACAGCTGAGCCCTACAGAAAGCTAAATGAATATTCAACCTTCTTTTGTACAAGTTAAACATACTAAGCTTTTTAAGTCTCTTCCTTGTTGCTACACTGTGTGAAAAAGAATAATGTTTAAATATTACTACTTCCATAAATATTTTGAGTGAATTTGTACTAAAAACTTGAAGTAGTGTTTAAGTAAATGGAACAGGTTACATCTGCTTCCAACAGAAAGCAAACAACAAAATAACTTAGACCACCCAAACAAACCACAAAAAGCCCCAACATACTTTTCATCATTTTTATTTTCCACTTCTGGAACAGCGAGCACAAAGCTCCTCCTAACAATTATTGGAAATACTGAGTCAATATAGTTTTGCCACCATTAACTCTTTCCCACAACTTCTGCACAAAAGTAAGTATCATCCTATTATTATCCATGAGCTAAAAGAAGATCCTCAGTGATACTTCACTGAATCCACACTAGGGAATTCCAACTCTCTGCTTTTAAATAACTTAAAATTGCAATATCAACATTATACTCCATGTGCAGCACATGAGTTCAGCTGCAGATTGAAATGAAATGTTGTGATATCCATTCTAACTAGAACCATGTTAAGTGACAAATGTGAGGCTAAGCAAAATCCAGACAGATGCTATATAAACCAACATAAAGCAAATGCTTAAATGGAATTTTAAAAAATACTATAATTAAAAAGCCTACTTACCACAGAATTTCTAAGCTTTTCAGGTAAAGGATCTTTTACTTCAGACAGAGGATCCTCAGGGTTTTTGTCTTCAGAATTAGGAAAAAATTTTGATTGCACTAAAGAGCTTAAAAGAAAGACAAAAAAATCACACTGAAAAGCATGTATTGTTCTACGTGGTTTTATAATAATAACAAAGTCAGAAGTTCTATTACATATTGATCACAAAAAATTAATTTCGGCACATCAGTGCTTTCACATAGCTGAGCAAATTTACAGAGATACCAACTTTTTAAAATAATTAGTTCTCTCTTGTACAGAACACAACTATTAAAGAGCAGCAGCCAGATGTATAAACTGCAGTTTCTCCAGTAGCAACACAGGAGTAATTGAACAAAAACTGAAATTTAAGCGAAATTTAGCAATCATGAAACAAAAGTTGAACTCATAAATAACTGAACAGAAACGTGCAAAATTTAGAAGTGCTCTATTTGTCAATGCAATTTTAAAAAATCATTAATTCTTTGGTTTAATTCAACAGCGACAACAAAAGAAATCATTCTAGCCTGATTAATTAATGAATTAGCCACACTGACCAAACTTCTAAATTCTTAGCAAGCCTTGCTGATACTAAAGCCCCAAAACCTTGCACTTAAGCTTTTAGAAGCCCATCTGCAATGTTACTAGCCATAACCAGTTAGTTGTCTGGCAATCTCTCAGTGTGATTTTTCTTACAACACCCTACATAGTGCAGAAACATTATTTCATTTTATGGACAGGAAGATCACTACAGAATGAGCCCTAGATCTTCAGAGGACATTACATATTGCAATGTATTACAATGCTTAACTGTGCCCCATCTGGCAAAATGGGTGAAATTGCAGGTCAAACATGCGCATCCAGGCTTCAGCTTTTGGAAAGAACAAAAGAAAAAGTATCTGGGGAAAAGGACCTCATATCAACTGAACTAAGGCTAATTGGACAAGGTTTAGTGGTCAACCCAAAGATAAGAAATTTCATCCAGTGTAAACACTCCTGAATCATTAATTTTGTTGGTCACAGAGGAGGTCCTTTACTATCTACCCCAGGCCACTATTAATCTAATTCACCCAACATTATGGCTACATTTAAACCCAAGTTCAAGCTCTGCCTAACCTAGGTATGTGGTTGAGCTTTTAGTGGCTACTCTGAGGGAGGTGTTTCTCCTACTGGAACTATTTTGGTTTACATGCATTATTATTAACTGAATCAAACACCCTCACCATGAGGTCTCTACTCCAACTCAGAATAACATGAATACCTGTTTCCCCATGCTCATCACCAAAACAGATTTTTATAATTTAGCGTAATTATTTGAACAAGTGCTTGGAGCACACATTCAATACAAGAATACAGCAACAAATGAACTGGAAGTGTTAAAGGAGTCCCCTGTGGACTTCAGCTTAAACCAGTGCCTTGATTACATCTTTAAACACAGAAAGGGAACATGTTATTCCCAACAAATCCACCAGCAGAAAGACGGCACCTGACTGACATTTTGGAGAACATCAGCAGGCAGTTAAATCAGATTTTGGCATGTAAGTGGATTTACCAGAAGCCATAAAAAAAGGTCATTGTCAGAAAAGGAACTAGATGCAAAATGTGAGAATTTCTATCTAACCAGGAATATACTATTTTTGACTCATGCTGGTGAGTACAAGTTAAAACAGTACTAAGTAGTAACATTATTCATAGTTTTTCCTTGCAACTTGTGTCCTCATTTGGGAAGAGATAGAAACTGAGTCACTTACAAAAGTACAGAAGGGTCACTGCTTTGTCTGCTGAGATGATACGATATTGCCACTAACAAACCACAAAAAATGGAGAAGAGAACTGGAATATGCTGCCCATCCCAGGAGTCCTGGAGACAGAAACGAAATGTTAATAAAAAACAGAAAGTACACACCACTTACCAGACATACAAGAATTATGTATATCACCGACAACAGAGAAATTAACTACAATTCCACAAAAATAAGTCAGGGCTTTTTGTACAAAAATATTGTTCCAGCTTTACCTATGTCTAACTATAGATCAGAAACTCTAATATAGTGCACATCCCTCAAGTCTACGCCATCTTAATCATTAAGCAGTCATCATTTCTTGTAACCCTTATGAAGCATTTCCTGCATTTCTTAAGAACACAGCTCTTAAGATCTGTATTTAGTCACTTCTTAATTTTGAATGTTACATGTGTTTGGATTCAAGATTTATTTTTTCTAATGTGCTGAATGCAGACTAAACAGTGGCTTTATTTGTGTTCTGCTGATCCGTACTGGATCTGCAAAGATGAAACAGTTATTCTTTGCTAAAGCTTGTTTGTCTTAAATGAATGTGTTTACAAAAGGCTAATGAGACACATGTACAAATTCACAGAAAGTTAATGATGTCCTGCAGGTGATAGCATCATGGGAGTAACTCCTCTAGGAACATTCCACTCTGTAAAGTGGAAAAGCCAGTCAACTCTGAGCTGGACCCACACATGCTACAATTCATTGTAAACTGAGCATGTCTAATTACTGACACACACCTGAAATGAATAAACACAACCAGCATCACACTCCACACTGTTTTCAAACAACATTTCAAGCAAGGAAAACGGGGGCGGGGCTTGTCCCTTTGTCTGCTAACTCTCCCCTTCAGATTGGCATGCATCTTCACTTTGACACTGTAAACTATTTCTTGGTTTCTTCTCAAGTAAATATTAATCACAAAGTACTGTTACACTTCTGCAGCACCAGAAAAAATTGACACGAGCCATTTTGAGAGGTTAACATACAAGTACATGCAAACTCTGCTGGAAACAGGTCACTTGCATGGTATTTTCAAGAACTGATGTAGAATGGAATGGATGGTAAACATCATGTGTTTTCAACCAAAAAAAAGAGCCTGTTAGAACAGGCACAAATCACACACCTTTCAATAGCACAAGAAGCTGCCTTATTCCTGCATTGCATCTCCTCTATTGACATCATAGCTGAGCAAGTATGAAACCCTAGTAAATCAAACTTATATTTCTAATTCAGTAATTGCATACTTTAGTTACATAATACAGAAGGAAGCAGAGAACAAACCCCAAAACATTAATGTTTACTGTGCATAAAATTTTTCTCACCTTCAGGGCACCATAGCACAGTCCATACAACAATGCTACTGCCACAATACTACAGATAAAACTGTAAAGTGCTGCAAGCAGGCTTGTGGTAGCTGAATAGCATAGAAATGAAAAGAAAAAAAAATGTTATTTTCTTAAGTAAGAATACAAAATATTTCAGTTTCTTCCCCTAGTTTCCTCTGATGAAAATAATAAAAAAAGACAATTCAAACCAGAGCAGCTACTTGTGTTTTCCCCTACAAGTGATTTTTATCAAAAGGATTTTACGTGGCTTTTTTCATCTCCTTAGTTATTAAACAGCTTTACCATGAGAATAGTTAACTGCAATAGAAACCAGCTGTGGAAGAAAGTGACAGTAGGACAGTAATTCTATTTCTCAATAATCAGTCAGAAGGCTTTTAGGCTTTTTAAAAAATACAATAAAGTATTATATGTTTAGAGGGTAGGAATAAAAATAGTGTAACCACTAAATTTTTAAACTAACATACTGATCTTGGCTGCTCCACATCTCATACTTTTGCCACTGACACAAAACACAACACTCACCATTGCCACCGAAGACATGAATGTCCAGCTGTTCACAGAGATACATCACAAATGTATTCACCTGAGGCAGGAGACCGATGAAGAATACTATAGGGAAACATAGTGTAAACACTACAAAAAAAAAAAAAGAAAAAAAAAGGAGTTGAAAAAGTGGTGAATATGAAAAAAACAGCATGGCAAGATATTTTTCAGTTTAAGTCCTAGGGTATCATACACCACATTTTAACTCAACATCACTGAAGTATTTCTATTATAAATTACTAAGGAAAATATACATTATGGAAAGTTCTACTTCAATGACTTGGAACTGACTGAATACAGAGGTCATACAAATCAATAGTACTTTTCTTTTAATTGCTGTAGACAGGCCAATTCAGGCTTTCCATTTTTATTTAGTAAAGATCAGCCAGGAGTGTTTACAGATTAGACTTGTAAGTTTTCACTCACTGTAAGTGAGGCTTACCCGAGCCTGCCTGTCTGGGGGTCCAGGAGCAACTGAACACCAGCCACTGACAGAAGGGAGGCCAAGCACTCCACCTCCAGGTTTTCAGCTACTAATTACATCTGACAATTTTACTTGTTTTCCCACACCACTTCTGAAGGTTCTAATCCTAAATGACTGGAGTTTCTGTTTGTTTGGTTGGTATTTTTTAAGAAGAACAGACAACTGTATGAAACATGAAAACACCTGCAAATTACAAGATTTCAGAATGCAAAGATAAATGAATGCCACCTAATTTCAATACAAAAAATGGTATGTCTCAACCTGTACATATCATTCCCTTTCCATCTTAAAGAATAAAAGATGCAGAAATAATCTTCTACACACATTCAGATACAGTAGTTCAGATCTAATTCACATGTAACAGCATATTATAAGTTCTAAAGGATAAAAGGATCTAATAACAAAAATAATCCTAGCAGATAAAATCTGGCAGTTTAGGGAAGATTTTTTCTATCATCTTCTTGACTTGTAGCTTCACTCACCAAAAGAAGAAACAGACTTTAAAGTACCTTGTAAAGCACCACAAGTCTCAAACTTAATTTTCTAATTTTATATGCACAGAATGGTTGGGATACTGAAGTACATCACATTAGAAATATCTACAGTGAGATAGAAATGAGAATCTGATTTTTTTTCTGTACTCCATAGTACAGCTAAACAACAATATAATTTAAAAACATGCAGGTTGCCAGCCTGGGCAAAACATTTAATTTTATATTTTTTACTAGCACTAATTAGGAAATGTAGAACTACAGACCAGCTCTTCAATACCTAAAGAAAATACTTTTTTAAAATTCTCAAGTCAAACCTCTATTTCAAATCATTACTCAAGGAAGCTGACACAGAAAGCAAATACAGTGTTCTGTCACTGGCAGGTTAAAAAGCTGCTCCCCAAAAGTCTGTAAGTCAAACTATCTTGGTCCCACTGGAAACAAAATTACTACCCAGATCTGGGAATAAACAATTGTTAGAGAGTAGTCCAGCAAAAAGCTAATATTTATGATGCTTTTGCAGTCTGTGACATCATCGTTTTCTAACAGTGACCAACTAGGTGAAAAGATAAAATAATTATTATAAACGTGGAATAGATTTAGAGTAATTAATCAAGTGCAATAGGTGGGACACAAAAAGCATTTATGCTAGTCCTCACTTGTCTGTTGGCAAGGAGACAACAGTTACATTATCTAAACACAAAGTTTGCCTTGCCCTGCACCTGTGTGCTTCCAGTACCTCTGCCTGGGAACAGCAAAAAAGGCAGCTGAGATTTTTTTATCTAATGAAGTATGTTTGCTAGCAGCCAGCTGGGTCTGCACACAGCTTTTACACACAAAGCTTTCTGAAACAGTGCTTCAGCAACATTAAGAGTTGCTCCAAGGCCAAGTGTATCACGTGGGAAGCTAGGGTGGTATGTGCAGAGGAGGTTGCTGGGGCTTTTTTTTGTTGTTTGTTTTGTTTGGTGTTTTATCATTTTGGTTTTGGGGGTTTTGTTTTGGTTTCAGGTTGGGTAATTTTATTGTTGGGGGGGGTGTTTTGTTGTGGGTTTTGTTTGTTTGTTTGTTTTTAATTAAAGTAAGCCGATTTTTTATTGGAAGAACTGCTAAGAAATACAAACCACATGCTGCTGCAAGATACCCCAGAAGAACAATAAAACATAAGGATCAAAATCCACTATGAACTCTTGAACTAAGTGGTTTTAAAAGCTAATCCCAAGATGGCCTGGTGAAAACGCCACCATATCTTTTAAAACTGGTAAAGACTCACTCTTCAGTCTTTTAAAAAGTAGCTCACTTCCACAGGACACAGCACCAACATGTACATTTATGTATTATCTTATGGGGATATGGGTATACTTAGAGCAATTGACTCCATGTGGTAGAAAAGGGAAGAAAATACTTCCAAAACTGACAGAGCATTTTTAAAAGAAATGAAGCTAGTTTTGTACCATGAACGAGTCAAAACTATATTCTATCTTCTTTTTTTATTACTCATACAGAATCAAGTATGCCAGTACACGAAGAGAACCAAAGAATTTGTTCAAAAAGTGCCTTTGAAAACGGCTGGGCAACTTCTGTTCATAAATATGCAGCTTAGACATTTTCCCCCTGGGCATTTAAATTTAAATACAGAATTATTAGCAGAAAGTTGAAAGGGGGAGGCAGTATGAGGTACAAAATACAGCATGTTCCTAAAATCAAGTAATAAAAACTAATACCCAAAATGCTTGAGTCACTAATTCTTATTAATCAATTAAAATTTTTAAAAACCCACACTGAAACCAAGTTTTCATTTTTCTTGGACAGAAAATGGTCTGGGGGCACGCAGACATAACATTTAACTGCTGTAGCCTTTCACACACAGGTATTTTGACACAACTGAAGAGCAACTGCATTCAGTTTAGATGAATTCTTACAGATTTTTTTACCCCACCCAAAGCAGTGATCCGCAGAAGATCACCCAAATACCTTTGTTCCATTAAAGCAATGCACAAAGTTCCCATGATAAGATGGTCTTCAAATGTTTATGTCTCTCTCTCCTTTCTATGGGTTCTGTTTGAGACTACAAGGCTGTCATTATTTTCATTATAGGGGAAAGGATTGTTGTTTTAGGGTTTACGCTGTTTGTTTTTTGCATTTGGTTTAGGGGGGTAATGGAGTTAAATGTCATCAGTATTCTGAATGCACCATGCTGCTCAGAAAACGATGGAATTACCTCAAAATGGAAGTACAGCTCAAAAATTTTATTTTTGGTATTGCTGATAGCCTGTTCTGAGAAGAGACATTAAATAACCTGTGTACTATGTTTTTTAAACTTGTGTCTGTACCGTTCTGCTGAATTCCTAAATACAAAAAACCTGACTGAGGTCCTACTCATTTGCCACAAGCCCCTCCAGAAAATGTGGAAGGGTCCAAATCAAAATGTCTTTTTAACTACTGAGCAGGTAAGTCCAAGCAAAGGGTAGTGTATGCAGGTCCAAGTTAAATACAAAAGTTCAAGCATAAGGGCTAAGATATTGGATAATGAAAAATTTTAGCAGAGGGCATCTCTGCCACTTGTTACAGCAAAGCTACAAAAGGGGAGAATGTTCCCATAAAGTTTGACTGTTGTAAAGCAAACAATTCAAATCCATGAAAAAGCCACTCACCTATAACTAAGTCCCTGGCTGACAGCAGCAGCAATGGGTTGGTGAAAGCCATTCCGTACAACCTGAATCTTGTTGTAGATATGTTTCTGCTGCCATAATCCAACAGCCAAATCAGACCACAACACAAACAGAAATATACAGGCCTACTATAGGCTATGATACGATTGTGACCCTGTTTAAAAAGAAACCACAAAACCACCAACATTTGTAACTTTTTTTTTTTAACATAAGTAACTTTTCTGCTACAGATCACTTCAGAACCAAAATTAATCACTGGTCATCAACTATTATACTGTCACCTCAGCATATCCTGAAGTTTTCTTCATAAAATCCTTAATGCATTGCCTTGCTTTTTGTGGCTTTGATATAACAGACATGACAGTTAGATTAAGTTAGACTAAGCTATATATACCCTTAGTCTCGGCTGTATTTTAGGCTATGTTGCTTGCTGTACTAAATGCTAGAGAAGCTCTGACTGGGCTTTATAAGCAACTGAAAAAAGGGGATTAAAGTTCATTACTCAGATCCTGCTGCTGCTGGAGTGGGGGGACAGAATCTCTATGCTGTTTTTATCAAAACACAACTTCATAGACAAAATTAATGACTTGCTGCAGAGGAATATATGCTTTTATACATCTTATCTAGGACAAAGGTAATATTTTGTCTCAGCAAACTAGTAGACGCACAACAGAATATAAACATATTGTGCAATACTAGAACATTAACATTTCCATGTTCAAACATTAACACTCATTAGAGCATTGCAAACTCAGCTTATTGGAGTGAAAATATAAAGCAGTGTGCACACTAAGACAACTGAATGATCCACGAGACAAACACAACATCAAAGTTGTGTCAGCTCATACCAGCAGAGCAAATTACAACACTAAGAATACTTCTCCGTATAATTACTAGAATAATAATGATGCATCAAAAAGCTTATGACACAGCTCCCTAGAAAAAGCTAGGCTCGGAACAGGAGGACGTGATTTGCTAAATACAAAGAGTATGGCAAGTGGGAAATAATATCAGTTCCCTTCTCGCACACCAAGACAACTACAAGCCTTTAGTGCTTTATAAGAAGGACCTAACAGAAATGCCAGAACAGTCAAACCAAAATGATCAATTCTCTGTGGGAGTTCTGCATCCGTAGGGTTAGTGCAGTGGCACATGACCATGACTTACATGTCGAGGGGAAGAAGAATCTGGCTGAACGCTCTGAAACCAAAACAAAAAGAGAAAAGTTACCCAATCTATAAACAGGGGGGTTTACCTCCCTACACACACCTTCTTGGTTGAAGTTCTTTTAACAATATCTACAACTAATTTTACAGTTGTCAAGCCACGTAAGAGCCTTTAAATAGCAAAATGTCATAAACCTATGTAATAAAATCTATTTAAAGTGTGTAAGTCTATAACCAAAACTCTAAAAAAATCTCCAACCTCCTTATTTTCAAGACTTTTACAACAGCATTAGAAACTTTAATTTTAAATCTAATTTCCATCTTGATAGTCAAATCATAAAAAATAATCACTCTTAGACTACAATAAACCATCAAGAGTCTAACAAAAATTAATAATCTGATTAAAAATATGCTTCAATATAATTGCCTCATAATGCTCTGAGGTGCAGACACTAAAAAAAATACAACCCAAACCAATAAAACTTCAAGTTCAGTTTGTAGTTGGTTTTCAAGGAGTAAGAATGTGTTCCTCTTTATGAAACCAAAAAATGCATAAGACCAATAATAAAGGATTGTTTAACAAGCATATCTAGAACCATTCTAGGGAAGTGACCATGAGGTCAAGTTTACTCATTTCTTTATAAATGATAAGTAGGTACATTTTTCCTTAAAGCTCTAACTACCCTGCACCACCCAACTGGATTTATATCTATTCTTTGTGGAAAGTAAAGAGAAAGTAAAATACCTTCAACAGTGAGTACTGGCAACTGGCTATTACCAGGCAGAACTGGAAGACCCAAATATCCTTGAAAAAGCCCTCTATAAGAAGTACAGAGCCCAGAAATGCAACAAGAATAGCTAGGATGACAGCTAATACGTTTTCAAGGATCTCACGATTCCTGTTTTAAAGGGAGAGAAAAAAAGAAAAAAAAATGAATTAAAAGCTAACTATGGCTAGAAAAAGCTGCAAAAGAGCAGCCAGGGTCAAAAATTAACAAGGGTTATGCTACTGGTAGCAAAGTAGTTAAGAACAGATTTGAACTCCCATAGTCTGCTAGCACACTGTCCTTCAGCAAAGCTAGGAGCTACCACGATTTCAATGACAGCTGAAAGCAGTTGCTATCTTATGTAATTTTACTTTAAACAGCAACAGGTAACTTCAGCACAATTTTAGAAATAATTCAAATGTTTCACCAGAAGCATGGACTAACATAAATCTACATTCAAAGCCCATCCAAGATGATTATAAGCCTATGAAAAACAAGCATGATAACTTACCTGTGTATATAATCTGTCATTCATAATTTTTCTAATGAAGAAACTAAAAATACTCTTGCTTGAATAAGATATGCCAAGTGGAATACAGATAATTCCCTATGATATTACTAGTGCTTCAGAAGAGAATTACGAGTATTCCTCCCTGGGCAGAATCACTATTATCTTGTTTATTTCAAGTAGATTTGTTACCAAAATATAAATACTCTACATATTTCAAAAGCTGGTAACTGGAGGATCACCTTCATTTTATTCTTCTAGGTAAACGTAGCAGAGACAAGTCATCACAGTATTAAATGACTCTTTGAAAAAATGCTTTGAAACACCAGGTAAATTCTTTCTATTTACCAAAACACTAAGTGCATGCCAGGTTGTAGACTCCTTCAATTAATTTTTGGAGAAGGCTGTACTCTAGCTTTAAAGATTGGTAACAAATCTTTCTATTTGATCATTCAAATATGTTACTGCCCTACACAGGCGAAGTGAGGGTTGGTTTCCTTTTTCCTTTTTTCAACTGCTAAAAAAAAAAGGAGGGCAGCCTCCATTATTTTATAAAACTACATTCAGTACTATTCTTTCATTTTTCTGAGTACAGTAAATAAACACAATTCTCTAAGGATAGTTTTATTAATATTACAGTTTAGTAACTGTTTTCACCTTTGCTTTCTGAGGTCTGTTAGCATACAAGGATCTCACCTATCAAATAAAGCCAGAAGAGTTAATCTATCAAAATTGATGCTAATCCAAAGTCTAGGGAGGATCCAAAAGCGATAGTACTGCTTGACTTTTTGAGCTGCTTCCTCTTGAGGTTGCATGTGGTCCTGCAGGTCAGGGCTCAGGTCAATATCCTGCTGCTCCAGCAGATCTGTATCCATTGTTAGCAGCCTGTTCAACCTGATCTGAGGAAGAGAAAGCTAAAAGAAAGTTAGTATTAACAAAAGCTTGTTTATATCATATCACTGTATTATACTGAAAATTGCTTTCAAGAAAATTGCTAGAACTCTTCAGCTTCACTTCTGAGGAATTACATGTTAAGCACTGTCACAGGCTTCTACTTACTTTTTCTGTCCTTATCACAGCACATGAACAGGACTAGCAGCAGTAACAGTTTGCATACAACACAACTCTTTGGCATTTCAGCATATGCCTTATTTCAAATGAATGTGTCTTCCAAGCATATTATCCCATTTACTCTGAAAACTTCAAATTTAAAGGCAAGTAAACTGATACATGGACAACATACACTACAAGAATAATCCAATTATTCATTTAAAGAAATTACAACACATTTCTTATAGTCAGCTAATCTGCATGCAAACCCATGCTGAATGGTTCTTTTTGCATGACAAAGCAAAATACTCATGCACCAGCAGTCAAATCCAAACTTACTGAATCCAGAATACACTCAAATGAACCGAAGAAAAAGCTCTGCCCTAAACTGTCGAGTACTATTTTCAACTGACTATTACTTACTGTGTAGTTTGTTTAGAGTTTTCAAGAAAATCACAGTAATACTAACAACAATGAAAGGTACTTAAGGACAGTACTCTAATGCTACTAAGATACTACAGTCCACGTGCATCGTCTAATCCAGTTTCTAAATTTCATTAACAGGCTAAGAAGCATCTTGATGTACTGCCCTTTATTCTTAGGCAATACAATTGTTAAAATGCCCTTTAATGAAGAAGCTTCACAAATGCGTAATGCAAAGAGTAAAATTTCAATACTCATGCCACCTTCAAGTGTCAAAACTACAGGTTTAGTGTTTCTACAGTTGTCTAAGTTTCACATTCAATTTCTCGGTTTATAAATTTTTTTTTCATCATTCCTTTAATCATGAGTGTACCTAACTATGCTTTTAGCCAGCTTTTGCTTCCTAGGAAAATACTAATGAAAAAACAAGCAGGAACACTCCCTTTCTAAAGGTATTTCAAAAATACCAACCAAACTATTTAATGTAAGCCGTGTCAGAAAACAGGTCCTTTTTTGACAATTTTTAAAAAACTTCATTTCTTAAAAGGTAGAATCACCATAGCATTCATGGCACTAATAATAAATTTCAGTGGAAATTTCCATTTAGGCACATGGGCTGAGATTCTACAGTCACAAATTTGCCATAGAACAGAAACATTCCCTCCAATGGGACTACACTGGCAAACCAAAAGCACAGAGGAGGTAATGCAGCCTCTTTTCTAAAGGCTACATGTTCAAGGGGGACTGTGGAAAGCAAAGCAAGTTCCTCTAGCAGACACCAAGTTTAAAAAGCACATTCTTGATAAAAAGCAGGGTCAGGCAAATGTCGGTCTCTCGCTCCTCTGCCAAATCCTAAAGATGTATTTCATTTTCCCTCTTGATTAGGTCATTAGGTACTGTTGCTGTTGGACACACAATCACACACACATACACACTGCCTGGTGAAAAGGCATAAAACTATTTATTACAACATCTGACTCCATATTTATAGTATTTCTACACAGACCAGGGATTGGAGGAGAAGGTTGACACCTCTACCATCCCATTGGTCAAGACAACTGTCCCTCAGCTGTCCATCCCTCCAAGAGAAGGAATGTAAACAACCTCATTTAACATAAACATTGCTTCTGTTTATAACAACTATATGTGAGAAAGAAACTGAGAACTATGAAAACATTAGAACTGTGAAACACATCAGAAGGCTGAAAAAATCAGGGCGACAAGGTACTTCAACAGCTTATTAGGTACAGCTTAAGAATCATGACCATTTGCACTGTTTTCATAACATATGACTTCAGAATTAAGAGTACAGGTATGTCTGGACTTGACAATAATACAAAAGCTTTAAGATCAGAAAACTAAGGAATTATAAAGTTATTTGCAGCATGAAACAGTGTAAGCTTCTGCCTGGTTTTCCCAGTCACTCCTTGCACATAAATTTAAATTTTGTACAGCAGACTCCAATGACAGATTTCTAAATTCCTTTCAGGGAAATTACTCAAGTGAAGTTTCTTCTGGTCAGAACACAGTATTTAGTCTTTCTGCTGCCTGCTAACTTCAGTAACTCAGAGAAGGAAAACTGTCCAAACTGTACACTTTATCTCTGGAAACTTTTACAAGGTATCCTAGAACATCCAATTTCTATGAGTGTTTTTAGCTCACTAGGTTTTAGATCAGAGGAAACCAACTAAGTTTTAAAGTGCTATGCAAAAGGATTTGTATGTATATATGAAGACACTACAATACTAAATACTTTCTCTTCATTACTCCAGACAAAATTCTTTCGTAAGAACAGAGAACTACCACACAGAATGATTAATCAGTGCTATAAGGTTTGATAGTCTTCTGATTCTTTGCATGCTTTAAAAATAAGTTAGAAAAACTTACTAGATCATGTGGATAAAAGCGAACTGAGGTAGAACTCGATACGTGAGAGTCCGTGTCACTATAAGAACAGGGAAAATACTTCAGATTATAAACTACATTATACTTCAACAGGTCACTCTAATGTTCTTGTGTCCCAAATTAATTTTGATATCTTGCCAATTTTTTTCTAAATATCTTCAAGTTTTTCCTTCAGTCACTTATTATAAATGCAAGTAGTCTTAGTCTCATATATTGTGGTACAGTAATCCAGGAGACTCTTTCATCTTACCCTTAATAACATTTTCTCAACACTCAGTCCCTGAATTGTCTAAAAAGAACTACAATGATAGTCATTACTCCACTTGACAAAACAAAAATATTTTATAAGTTGTTAGCTACTGATTTGTAAACATACACCACATCTCTCAGAAGTGAAGAGGCTGCTAGGTGTCCACATGCAGTTTCTCTTAATTCTATACTGTTTTTATTAAGATCTCAAAACTGTCAAAAATGGTACATACTTAGAACGAGTAAAGTGAGCTACTTCAACTGCTTCTGAAAAATTTAACTTGATTTAAAGTTAAATCTCTGATAAAAAGAGCAAAATTACTTTGTGATTTCCATTCATTAGAGACGAAGAGAAATTTCTCTTACTGTATGAGAGTCCATATCCAACCATTGCTTTTTTCCCCCAATTTTGGATAGCTTTTGGATGTTTGTTTTCCATGTAAATCACATGGTTGTATCAAATTTATGCAACTTTCCTTCAGTTCCTTGCCTTAAGATAAAAACATTCTTTGTTATCCATTTTACTTCACTGAAACTCAAGTGTTCTCTACAGCCGAGATCTGATTATCTGAAGTGGCCAGTTTGCTCCTTCCATTAGCACATACAACTTCAGAGCAGCCATCAGCAAAGCCATTGCATCTGGAACATGCAAGCAGTAGAGGCAGGGATTGGCAGCTTTGTGGAAGGAATGCAGAACTTTTTGTCAGCGTTCAGTTCTAAAAAAGCACTTGCATACTCTCACAGGAAAGATTTGAAGATGGGACATTTTCTATTCATTACTCCATAATTCCAAGAGCTATTCCACCTGCATGTGGTAGGAATTATAGCATTCAGCATGACACAATATTTTCAGAGCAATTCTACACAGTGAAGTAGACTGGGGGCAGGTGGGAAGCCACAGGAGGTTTTGGGTTGCTTTTCTTTCTTCTGCCTCCTATCCCTTCAGAGAAAGAAAGGGCATCTTCCCAACAGCAGATGAACTTTCCAGTATGTAGCTGGCAATTTCAGCTGCAAATCAAATTTTAATCTCAGGCTTGTTAACACTTCCATATACTGTCTGATGCCATCTATGAACTTGAGAATAAATTTATCAGTTTACAATGGCTTCACAACTGGAAGTTAAATAGCCATTATGGTCAACAGCCATCTACTTCCTCAAAAATGGGTTACATTCTTTAACAAAGACCTTCTGTAAGCAAACAAAAAATGCATTTGTCAAGTTCTCAGTTTGGAAGTGTATTGCTTAACCTAATAATAGCCTTTATTTTCTGAGATAATATTTAACTTAATGCCATCTTCTAGTAAAAATCACTTAGGTCACAAAAGTAAAAGTACACAGTCAATATATTGTACTGATTTTTTTGGCAGCCCCTATTAAATAACCTTTTAAAATTAAAATAAAATATCGGGTTGCAGTAAGACAAGAATCATCACTCTTGACTGGCCTTCACACACACCAGATGTTGGATGCTCTTCTTGCAGCTGGCTCAAAGTTCACAAGTGACATGTCGCAGCCCCCTGTCTCGTAGAGCGTAGAACTGAACTTACCTATTAAAGAAAAGGTCAAAAGCAGGTCAAAATTTCCTCATGTTTCATCCCATTGGCAGCAGCTTCTATTGATTAACTTACTACAGAGATCAATTCACACATCTGAATTTACATCGGTGTCAAAATATAAAATGTGATTAAACATGAATGTGTCACCAGTACAGACATTAGCCACGCAGTTGTCCTTCGTACCATTTTACGTAACATATATACTGTAACTGCTTTAGGAGTTTGTATTTACAAGATGTCACCATTAACACAACAGGACACTGTAAGCCTTTTTTTCCCCTTACAGAATTAACACATGAAAAATTTGCAGTGACCAGCTTCCCCAGTTCTTCCCCATCCCCAACAGAACCATCAGTAAATCATTCACTATCAGCTTTTAAGTACATTTAGCTACAACAGAGATAACTCAAGTATCCTGAATAAAATTCTTTTGAGAAGCCTATGCCTATTTGAAAAGAAACACAAAGACTGAAAGAAGTGGCCAGACATGCTTCATAAGTTAATTTAGGAAACTCGAAAAAAGGAATGTGAGGCAGAGATTTATTCTACAAGCTAGAAACAAATGCTTCAGTGCAAGAACAAAGGACTGCAAACTAACTCCTTAGATGAACCATTTGGACTTACTTCCAAAATACATAATTTTAAAAAGCAGCCAAAGATTATAACTCAAATTATAAACTACCTTACTCACAATATAATGTTTTCACAGTACCCTCCTCCCAACATTGGCCTGATCAGAGAGATCAGCTTTGTAATTTTCCCTGAAGGCCAGGTTCAATATATTTCAGTTCTGAATGCAGGGAACCCGATTTGGAAACTGATCTCATATGAAATGATCTGCCAACTTCTCCATCTCTTCTATCTTAAAATCCTTCTTAAGTCATGATGCAGAACGTGCAATATTCCATGATCAGCTTATATAAACAAAAGAAAAAATCCCACTTTGGAGCCCGTGAAGGAAAGCTCAGCTGTACATCTTGCAGCTTTTCCTTCTGCTGATACAAGATAACAAGCAGTCCCCGCAGAAATACCTAACAAGATCAGAAGGTCCAATCTTTCCCATTTCTGTGAGAACATAACCTGCTTCTAATACCATGGATTCTGAATTTTCTTTTAACACAATATAATCCTGTTCAAGCTTCTCTTCAAACCCACAGACAATCAAATTTGATTCAGAAGCATTTGAATCTTAGCAGGTTAAATCCCTCAAACTAGATGCTTAAAACTAATGAAACAAAGAAAAAAATACTGGTATATTGAAAACAACTTCTTAAAGCTTTCTCCCCTCAGAGGGAGCACTTCAGACGAACCAGGCAAACACTAGAGCTGCGCTCAGGGCCACCATTGTGACAAGACAGTCCCCTACATAGCTCAGGAGGCACAAACAGCGTGGGCCAGAGCTCAGTAACGCAGCAGCGTGCTCTCGATGTTCAATTACATCTGCCACGGACAGAAGTACTAAGCTCACTTGTTGGGACTTTTTCCTCAGTGGATAACATTTTAATGAAGTGCTTTAGCTGATTATCTTTTGGTTTTTCAATGCAGTGTGTATTACACAGCTGATAATGAAGCTTGAAACTTAAACTAGTAGATAACATGGGGAATCATTCCACAACTAATAAAGACCCTTGGTTACAAAGATTTATTTCTTAACTGTGTCAATAAAAATTTCAAGTGTAAACATGGAGATACTGGACAATACAAATACACTCCAGGTTCTGTTCAGGACAAAAATGTTAATAAATTATTATGGAAAACTCTCCTGGGCAACCAGCCCTTAAAAAAAAAAAACAAACCCCAAAAAACCAAAAACAAACAAACAAAACAAAACCCACAAAAAAACCCCAACACGTTTGGGTTAAATTCTTTATGGTTTTGCATTACTGAATAGAGATCCTGGAAATTAAACTTTTCAATTTTTAACTTAATGAAATTCTAGTCACAGAAGTTAGAATATGCTACTTGGACATATACCTTCCCCTTCCCATGGGCTGAGAAAACACATCAGATATTTATTTCAGAAGAAGTTTACTGAACTGTTACACTCTCTCATATCTACAGTTCCCTGTCACCCAACTTATCCTTGAATCTATCAAGAGTTACTGCATTTATATTGCTGCAATAAGTACTGCACTGCTGCAGTGGGATATAACAAATCTGATTAACAGAGGTAGCAAACAAACAGAACACTTTATTCCCATTGTTTATACACAACCTACAAAATGGACTCAGGATATGTCATGCTTGCAATTCACCCATCTATTTAAATAAGCTTCCTATTGAAAGTTACCTCCCTGGCAAGCAAAGCACAGTTTCTCATTCAAGCAAAATCTTTTTCTGCCCCCTTTTTTTGTTCTTCTTTTACTTTTTTGGATTTGGTTTGGTTTTGTTGTTGTTCTGTTGGCGTTTTTTGGTTGGTTCATTTAAATAAAAAGATTTTTCAGATAAGCCCCAACTCATATCAGTAGAAAACTTGACAGGACTGTTCATTGCTGTTGATGACACAAACTCCAAAGTGTGACTGGAGATAATGTCTGAGCTCCAAAATCCTTAATAATTTTTAAACTCTGTGAGACAGGAACAGCTTCCTCACAGTACACAAATTCTAACAATTTCAATACTCAAGATTCAATACATATGGATATACCTAGCATTTTTATTTATTCTAGTGATTCTCACCTATTCCTGTCTCCCACAGCATTCTCCGTGGGATACTTGGAACAGCATCACACTGAAAAAGCTTAAGAATGTATTTTCTCTCTCTAAAGCCTGTAGTTTTATGAAGTTGTGAACAAATGGGAGACTCCAAAGATTATGTTGCAAATCAAGAAATAGAACCAATAACGCATTTTCCCCTCTCAACATAAATGTCTGTAACTTCTCTGCACACATACACAAAAAAAGAGGAGACCTGTAAGTTCTTAGCAAATTAAAGTCACCCAAAAATATTCTATTTGGACCACATTACAATAACAAACCAAGACACAGCGATACTCAAGCACACAAATCCAAAACACATCTTCATTCCAACATGGAGAGGAAAAGACAAATGTGTGTTCTTTGAAACAAATTACCTTGCTCCAAAAGACCAAAATATCTCATCACCACAACCAGAGACAACTATGTAACAGTTCACACTGTACAAACTCATATTCCTAGTCAAGGACCTCAACAGGCAACAGCAACAGGTTGATGAGCTTACACAGACAAAACCTGGAAGACTTAAGTGGCTCAGGATCTAGCTAAAATGGTGCTCTGATGGTTTCCTCAGCTATCTTCAGTCTGCTTCTGCAGAAAACTTATAAATACTCTTCTTGTTCAAACCTCTCAGACTAGTTCACATGCAAGGCTTACTGTTACATGTTGTTACATGTTGAAATTACATCATCATTAGATCAAGATATATTTGTCTTCTGCTTCAGTCAGTATTTTCAACAAAAAAATACTAGCTAGCAAAACCTAAGTCATCAGAATTTGACTACTTGGTAGACTGCTAGGAGTTTTATTTCCAAAGGTCAAAATATTACCATTAGCTATGGTATGAAGACATACGTGCTTTCAGTTAGAACGCTTCAAAGTAGCTCATTTTTTGTTCCTATATGGAGCTGGTCAAAAGAGTAACTTACCTATTATACCAAAATCCAGACTACAACATGGATATTTTCCACAGGAATACTGGGAACTATTTATTTTCTACATGGACCTTTGATCATGCTCCCACATCCATCCCAAATAAATGACATCTATTTAATTATCAAAGGTACTGAGTAACTGCTTCTAAATTTCTTTTAATTAAATAAGTAACCAGTGTATAAGTTTATCTTTATGTAAAAGTTTTGATATTCAAAACCATTCAACTGACTTGATAAATTAAAAAGCTTCAATCTGAAAGGTTATTGCTTGTTATATAAACAATACAACCAGAAGTCCACCATAGCAACATAATTGTCTCGTAAAGCTGTAGATGAGCAGTTCTCTTCAAGCACAAAAGCAGTTTAAAAAAATCATCTAGCCAAGGACAAGAGTGTTATTTCACCCCAGCTTCAGACAGTGGGCATCTGTTCTACTAACTCAGTACTTGGATTCCTGACTACTTGACAAATTCTAATTTGAATTTAAACAACTTTCACTGCAAGGGCTGAAAAATCTCACCTACCTGTCTAAAGAATCAGATATTAGTGAGAACAAAAAGCATCAGTACTGCCACACTCTGCTCTGAAAACTGTCATTCACTTAAGTAACGGCTCATGTTTTGCTGCTTTTGAGATTTGTATTCTATCAATCCTGCCTATAATCACGGCATTTAGCTTGCCACCTTTCCTTTCCATCCTGCATTCTTTCTATGATTTATTTCATGTTTAATGCTCCACATCAAGCTCCTTTTCCATCCTTTCAAGGTCCTCCCCCCTCAACCTTGCAACAGTATAACTGATAAAAATCTTCCTGCTTTGAACCTGGAAGACTGAAGGTAATGCCTCAAAGCATCTCATGCCTTATTCCCAGGACAATGCCAAGTTAAAGATAACTGTATCATCACCAGTGGGTGTGGGACAGGTATAATAGAGTGGTGCTTATCCTAGATAAAGTAAGCCACCAGAATCAAATTATCAAGACAAGAAACTTTAAAGCAAACAAAAACAAAAATTGTGTGTCTTGTTAAGTGCTGCAGCTCAACATCAACATATAGAAGAAATGTAGAAGAGATAGTACACTGGTAAAGGAAAACATGAGCCCTGTATGTGAGCGCTTTTAAAGTAAATGAATATGTGCCCTGCTAGCCTTTCCAAAGGATTTGAATTAAGGAACTCCTATATGCACTGGACAGAGATATATAACACCATCTACATTTGTCACTGATATTTCCAGTTGGTGTAAATCGAGTCTTGCTTCCATATATTTCCCTAGCCACTTTTTTTCCACACCCCCCACACCCCCACCCCGGGCAGTCACAATGATTTCCACAGTGACAAATAACTGGTCATACCTCCTTCATTGCTTTAATTTTTATTCTGATGCTGATCAAGGAAAAAACAAACTACAACCTTCTCCCAACCCAACCCACACACAATCTCAAGTAACAGTCATCTTTCACTGTAAGGTATCTTGGGATAACATAGCAAAACTAAGAGCCTTAGACTCAATGGAAAGAGAAAAAATACTGTTACTTCACCACTGACTAAAGTAAAAAAAAAAAATAACCCAACAAAAAAAAACCCAACAAACTAACCACATACCACTTATAAGGAAAGATGCTTTCTTGTCAGGCCTAATTAAGAAATTACACACACGAAAGCTTGCACTATTTTGCCAAGTATTTTACTCTTAACAAAAGATAGCACCTGTTCCACAAAACCTGCTACACAAACCAGAAAAATTTGTTTTCCTAAAATAACACAAGAAGATCCTGCCTATAATAGCTCCTTTCCCTCAAAGGATTCTAAACTAGATGCTCAGGGTTTCAAAACAGGAAACAAATCCCTACTATCAACAGATTTCCCTCTAGCAGATCCCAGAAGTTTTGTGCCTCCTAAAGACAATGCAATGCCCCATATAATTGTAAGCACAGACAAAGTTTCAGAAGGATTGAGTCATATGAATTTCTGAAGACTCTAATGCACAAAAATACAAAGTATATTGACTTTTTAGAGAGCCTAATGCCACACTGAATTTTATATATGATCTACTTTGATTTCTGCTAGAGAAAGAAAATAATCTCTTAAATAACGTAGCCACAGATTCCATATTAAATGACAAATTTTACAGAACTCAACTGTATTATTTTGGGTAAGATGAACCAAAGCCTTCAAAAAATAATGGCAGCCTCAAGAATATAGCTCAACATTAACCTTGGACAGATATAACCAGTATAACAATTTCAGAGTTATATTTCAAAAATATTTTTTTCAAATAAGAAATGAGTCTAAATTAAATAAAGAAAATGGGGTTTGTGTGACAAGCTTTCATAGTTGAGAGACACACACACAAGCACTGAGATTGAAACAATAACAATTCTATCTAGAAAAGAGCAAAGCAGCAGAATCTACAACAAAAATTATTAAATAACTGATCATGTGTATTTAGTACATCTGTAGTTAAGTTTTATAAAACATCTGAGAGTACATCAGGGTGGTTTTCACTTGTGCTTGTATTCCATTTTTCCCATTTTTCCTTATACTGCACCTAGATGATGCAGAAGAAGAAAGTCTCAAACTCACATTAGAAGGGTTAACAGAGATTGGCAACTCATGGAGTCTTTCCTTCTACTGGGGTAAGATGACAACTCACTTCTCTTTTAGTTCTGGATTACTGAAAGGTCTGAAACAAATGTTTTGTCATTGTTCTGAGCAACCCTGTACTTTTAGGTTATTACAGCTGACAGCTGCTCAAAATTCCATCACTAATAATTGTCAGTGCTCAAGATGCCCATTTTAATAATTCAAGGAAGAATTACATATTAATGATGAAGTCATAAGTAATTCAGGCCATGTATAGATAGCTGCAAAAGATCCCTGCCAGGAATTTTTCCAAACCTGCCCCTGCACTATGTGGCTGATCAGTCATTTATTAAGACCATCTTAACTTCTTCCTAGCAATTTTATTAGCTCCACAGAAGTTAATGAAGAAGTTAATAATCAAGAATACCACACAAAATGAACCATGAAGAACTAAGGGGGCACTAAAAAGCTCCATAAAATTATGACATCTGATATACGAAAGACCGGGATTTACTTCCAATACCAAGCTCCTAAATTAAGGTGCACATTAAAAGCAAAGCATTCATTGACATAAGTATTTCTTTTTTGAACAGCAGTTAAACCACTCATCTAAAAAAGGTATGCTCAAGAATTCCTAGAAGCCATAACAAGTCGGTTTTTTTTCAGGAACCAGATCCCCCAAGTCTCCATCTCTGCTCAGCTGCCTGCAGGACTACAGGAAAGATTTATTACTTGTGTTGCGTTGCTCAAATCAAGAAAGCTCTCACACCATCATTACTTGTATCTACGCCTCCCTATTTCCCATCATGCATTTTTTAGAGAAAGTGCCCGGAAAGGTGATTGACAAAGGCAACAAACTGATGAGCAATATGGCCTTCCTGGAAAGACAAGACTCAGAAACAAAGCTCAGGTTAGCTGGTTTTCACTGCATTACCAGTAATCTGCCATATTAAAACGCCCATGTCCCCAAGGTTACATAAGGCCTGCGTACCAAGTTCATGGCGCAAGCTGCTAGCGCCTAGAGCAGCCGCAGGGGCCTGGGACGCTTCTAGGCGGACACTCGCATGTCTCAGCAGCGAGGAGGCGCCGGCGCCGGGCACGGCTGCCGGGGAAGGGGGGCGCGCCTGCACTCTGCCCTGCGAGGAGCACGGCTGCCCTTGCTCACCGTCTTGAAGGCTACGAGAAAACACGCATTGGGGACACGTTACCAGGAAGAAGTGAAAAAGAGCCAGAAGTGAAGCAAAACAAGGTTTTTCAGTTTAAAGAGGAAAACTTTTTTTTTAAAAAAAGAGTGTAGCAGCATTAAGCGGCCGATAGCTAGGGTTAAAGTAACTCCCAAGTTCTGTGTAACAGGGTATTTAGGCCCTAGTTACATTCAGAGATACTGTTCCTGTCAACTTCTTACAAGTAGTATTGCCTTCTAAGATCTCCCCACATCACCCGAGAAGCATACGCTTCTGAGTCCTAATTTGTAGGTGTAAAAGCAAATTACTGCATGTTAGTTTAACTACAGAATAACCTGAGGTATCACCTATATTTACACTGACTATTCCAGTCTTCTCACAATAGTTGGGGTCCTTGTTGCGTATTCAAGTATGACCTGATCAGCTGGTTAGGGCTTTTTTTTATTAGTCACAGAGACATCACCTTTCTTATTACTAATCCACACTAACTAGAAAACATCTTTAAGCTTTGTTAATAGCCATCGGATACCACAGACCTTGTAGATAACTGAAGTAATATGTCTGGATTCAGAATTATTTTGAACATATTAAGATTCTCTATAAAAAGTTATTAACTGGCAAAAGTTGATTCCAAAGCTATTTTAAAGTTACAACAAAAATTGTATTACTTGCCGAAACACAGGTTTTAAATGTCAACCTGACTTTCAAAGAAATTGGTACATTTATAGCCATGAGCAGACAACGTCTGAAAATGTTAATTCTCCTCTTCACAGACTTCCACCATTGCAAAATTACTTTATAAAGCTATTTACCAAAGTTAGATTTTTTTAATATCTTGTTTAATATTAGGTATGACAAAGCGTCAGAGTAGAGTACATGACGTTTACCGTTGATATCATATCATCTTAGCAAAAGCAGTGGTTTTATTATCCTTCATTTTGTGTATTTAAAGAAGTTACATTATACAGTCATCAGCTGAGACATTATCTTAGATAAAAGATTTTGTATTTTAAAGACTGGAAAATTGCTTAAACACTCTTTTGAAAAACAGTATGTATCAGCCATTGCTTTCAACACTTCACTATTTACAGCACAATGCTAGAGTTGGCAAATGAGGCAACTAGAAAAAGAAGATCTTACTAAGAGTTGAAGGGTTATATCTGATGTACTTGCTTTTAATAGTATTTTCTACATCATCTACTTTTCAGTTCTTTTGTTAGAGCATCACTGGAAAACAAAATATGGATATAAGAATAGGTGTTAAGAAAAGCTCATGCAAAATAATGCAGACATGCACACAGCTCAGGAAGAAAAGAACTGCAACTCATTATTTATCATGTTTTAACATTTTAATCTGAAATTTAAATTCAGCGTTTTGCTGCAGTACACAAGGCTTTCAGTGAGCTATGCAGCAACAAAAGCCCTAGGGAAGTCCACAGATGTGCCAACCTTCACTGCCCTCCTTGAGCAACACCAAACCAATGCTAAACCACACTGCCTTCCCATAAATAGCAGGTACATCTCAAGAGGTATATACACAGCTGCCCTTTGAATAGTTACTCACATCAGTCACAATTAAAAAATCCCACCAAAACATTGATGTCAACCAAATACAGATATACAAAAAACGTATGTATTCTCTGCCTGACTATAAGAATAAAATTCTGCTTCATACAGTCACTTACACACATGCATAGACCATTGACTACATGGGATGCCAATGAACACTTATTTTTAAAGTGCCCAAAACACTACTGACATTTAGACAGGACAAAAGCAGGGGTGGATGGTGTTTTATGGTGCATTTTGGGTTTGGTTTTTTTTTAGGGTACCAGGAAAAATAATCTTGTGTCTAATTTAGCAACAAACCAGCAGAATTTACTAGACCAGGTTTGACTTGCCTACCATTGCCAAAGACAGACATGTATAATGCCATTGTCTCTTTTACTAAATATTTCATGGAGGGAGTGAAAAGTAATTGCAATCATGGATAGGAAATTAAAAAAGAAATCAGGTTTAACTCAACAGGTCTTAGGGAACATTCCCCCAACATCCAATTTTATGACAGAGTTAAAAGTTTAGTGATTAAAGGTTTGCTGGCAAGAATAAGAAACGTATCAAGGGCAACTAAAGATTAGTAAAATCTAATAGTCTTAGAAGTTTAATATCTGAAGTCATAGCTTAGCAATATCAAACATTAGACTGGGGCAATTCACCAACAGCATACAGGTGTGATATCAGTACAATTGCAGCAATATTTTGAAAACTTCTTAGTAGTAACTGGCTAAAAATGTCTCAGTATTTCTTCACATTTGTTCCTTAGGCATGATTTCTTCTAAATCTTGCTTAAGGGTTTCCTTCTTTCAGTAACACAGAATTTACAGTAAAATTAAGCTATCCATGTAAAGGAAAGAGGTTTTTCAGACTGTTCACCTAGAAATTAGAACACGAACACGTATTTTTTCAGATACATTCCACAGTTGATAGTTCAAATGGAATTTGTGTCAAACAAACATGAAAGCACTTTGGTGTTTGGTTGGACCAAGGCAATTTAACTCCACTCCACGGGACAGTCATTTAGCATCACAAAAAGTACTTTGAGTAAATTAACCTAAGTATTCAATTCTGAATATGTTTATATTTGAAATATTTTTGATAATGTATGTTATTACGTTAGAGAAAGTAAAGCGAGCAGTTTTGGGTGGGTTTATTTTAAATTTAGAACAGAACAAATTTAGATAACAAAGATGCTTAGAGGAAATACAAGGGTAGAATATATAATCTGCTTTTTTACCCTTGAACATCTTGTCTGATTAAAGAGTTACTACCACTTCACGAAGTGAAATTAATGATTCAGAAAGTTCACAAAGTTACTTCATAGCCTCTTGCTGAAGTCAAGCTTAAGCCACGGGAGCCTTAATGACTGCACTAGCACGTGGAAATGAGGCAGCTGAAACAGAGTCCTTTATTTCCCTTACTTTATACCTACAAGAAAGAAAATACTGTTTCTAACTAATACACAGTTAAGGGGCTTTCATTAGTCTGCACAGCCTCTTACACTGCAGTACACAAAGCTGTACTACCCTTCTTTATTAAAATAAAAAAAAAAAAACCAAAAAAACAAAAACTCAAAGGCAAGTGAAGGCAACCAGGTAAAGCAAAAGTGATCAAAAAGAATACGAAGTTTTATCATCCTCCACTATAAAGTAAATGAGTAGCTTGAAGTTGAACACCCTCCATTCAGCAACACCAAAAGCTTAAAAAAGAAACATCTGAAATTACATGATCACTACTTCGTACTGCACTAGGCACTAAAAACACACCTAACTAGTTTTAGTCCTTGATA
Source organism: Donacobius atricapilla (assembly GCA_013397315.1). NCBI lineage: Eukaryota > Metazoa > Chordata > Aves > Passeriformes > Mimidae > Donacobius > Donacobius atricapilla. The sequence goes on along the minus strand of WBMY01013598.1, from coordinate 253,497 downwards.
TGACAGAAGTCAATCCTTCATCTGTTAGATTTCTAGGTACCATTCTTGTACTCCCCCTGCCTGAGGAAAATTTGCAAATGTAGTCCTCAAATATTTTAGTGGTGTGACAAACGTGACAATTCCTCTGCCATCCTCTGTTGTAAGGTATTTTCTTTTTATCTGTTCAGTTTCTACAGCTTTTCATAGTTCAAAAAATTACAAAAGTATTTCCAGAACACAAAAATAGTTTAACATACAAAAGAAGATCATTAAGAATATGTAACATATGCAATTACTCCTACATATCAATCATGTAACCGAAAGAATGATTACTTCCAATACTGATAGGGGATTGTTCCTTCTTCTACAGGCCATGTTCTCCTCACCAGATTCTCTAATACCATACGTATTGAGAATACAACCAAGAAATTAAAGGACTTAAAAAATAAGTTTAAAAACTTATCATGGCCGCTGTTTCTATTGTCCAGGCTGATTGATCAAACAGAACTGCTGTATGTAACAAACCCTTAGGCTCAGTATTGTTAACAAAGGGGCCAGTAAAGGTTGGGGGACTCCTGAGATACACGTAGAGAGTACATTTTAAACATTGTCAAGGCATGCAAGGTGCCACACAACTAGATTTAATACTGAGTGCTACTGGGCATTCTATTCACTTCATTATTTCTCTTTTGCTGTAAAAAGCTGCAAGATCTTCATAAAAGTTCACCTGTATTTTAGACTTGGAGTCTCTGTATCTATTTAGCTCTTTATAATGTTCTGTCATTTTGCTTCTCTCTCACAATCTACAAATGTGCAAAGTGATCAGAGTACTAGTCCCTAATGTTTATATTCTTCAAGAAAAGAAAACCAAAATGGGGAGTGCTGATACTATTTTCTTGGGTTTCCCTTGTTGATTGAAAGCAAAAGTTTTTAAAATTTTTGATAAAAACCACTGAGGCTAAGTTCGTTAGCATTAGTTAATTTTTATATCAATCTGAAAACAGCTATAACATGTTAGAGACTGACTATCCTGACCATTTTTAAAATAGTGCCACATATACATGCACAATTCAACAAGCCCACAGTGACATGCAGTGACAGCTCAAGGAGGTTATGGTGGGGAAGGAAGTAAAAGTGCTTTTCTGGCAACACTGGTGGGTGTGGGGAAGTGGTCTGCTGCATGCATGCTAAATATGGTGGAACATTTAGATACCCTACCTGAGGGGTGATCCGATGAGCAATGTAGGAGGGGTAGGGTTACTCCCTGCATTGTGCCGGCGTCGTACTGCCTGACGCCTAAATGTGCTGCGTTCACGGCGAAATGTGACAGTCTCCTCGCTGGCTTGTGCTGCTGCATCAAGACAGACTTTAGGTCAAAGAAGAACCCATCCTAGTTATGTACACAGTAACTTAAGACTCCTTTCTTCCCTCTGACCCTCCCCAAGTTAATGAACTTGACTCTCAACAACAGAAGTAGCTTATGCCCTAACTATTCAAACAAGTTGCCTCAAAACAGGATCACAACACACAATCATAAGCAAAAATCTGGGTGACTGAGGGAATGGTCTTGAATATACAGCTTACTTTTTTTCACCCCCAGATCCAAATAGTCAGGTTGCAAAAGCAGATTTGGATATCCCAAATCTTTTCCATTTACACATGGCAGGAAAGGACACCTGATCTCACCCTCTATCTCACTGAACAGATAATTAAGAAGAAACCTGAAGGACAACTTAGCAAAGTTTCACCATAATGTTCTCAATTTTGTAACTTCTGCCAAATAGGTCGGGTTGAGGTTGACCTTATCACAATTCTTTCAGGGGACAAAACAAAAGTAGCTTTTTTTTTTTTTTCTCATAAGCATCAAGGGATACATGTTGCTCCTTCTATACTAGTTACAATAAAATTTACAGAGGCAGGAGGTTGAGAGTAAGTGAGAGAATAACTTCTTTTTAAGGACTGATAGTTTTGTTATTTCAACTCCCCAAACAAAAAGTTTGGTTCATTTATAAGGCAACATCATAAAAAACAATTTGTATGTACTCAAGGGATTAAAATATCTATCCAAACATTATCCCCCAAAATCCACCTGTGCTTCTTAAGCTCTGTAATCTGAACAGATTCAGATTTGGACTGCTTTGTGGTATGTCTACAATTTGAGAAGTCTTCCTCCTGAGCCAAGGAAGCTCCTCGCCAATTTGAATGCAGAGCACTAAAAAGCTCAAATGAATGGGCTGCAGAGAAAATATGGTTTGGCAGGCAAGTGGAGGAGAAAAAAAAAAAGAAACGACATGAAGTCAGTGCAAGAGGAGAATCACAGTCTTGACAGGGAAGTCACAACTTGATGCCCAAGAAGCCTGTTACTAGACTGAGAAAACCAAGAATTGTGTCAAACAAACAAAAACCAAACATCCCGTCTTTGCCACCACAAAAAAAAAAACAACAAACCCTCAGAGGGCAAGGGCAGGAATACTGCAGGCAGAGCAGCCCATATGCACTTCAGCACACTTCAAATTACAACACTGCTGCCATTAAGCTTTCAACACATTACCAGCAAAGACTAATGCTGGCCCACTGGGAACAGCAACCTATAGCAACCTACTGCTATTGTGTACTATTGCCGTAGCTCAAGCAATAAAGGCTGAAACAACAGTTTAGTTCACCCATGAACCACAGGTTACCAAATGAATTCTGTATCTGAAGCTTCAATTTATAGCTTGCTTTAAAACAAAAGAAGATACCTAAAGAGATATACTTTAACACATATACTTTAACACCAACATTCAAGCTACAAGCATTTCATTACCAAAACTACAGAAGTTAAGGGCAACCCTAATTCAGTCCTTTCCTGTACTTTCAGGAAAACCAGTGGTTGGCTCATTCTCTCCTCATTCCTCCACAAGTGTTTTTACAATTCTAAGCATCAATAGATTATACTACCTTTTCAGAGTATTTCATCAGGAATTCAATAAGTTTCTCCCATGGTTCAATACACAGCTTTATTTTAATACACTGTCTAATTTCTTTAAGCATTTCTTTGCATCTCTCATACTTGAAGGACAAAGCAAGTGAACCAGACTATACAAGACAGACTGAAGCCTGTCGCATGAGGTCAAAACTACACATTAATTTTGGATGACAATTTCTAAAGCTCATTTTTTCTCGGATACACATCAGCATATAAAAATTCATATTTACAACACAGCTTCCACTGAGTTCAGATGCAAAAGCAATTCTGGTAATCAGACCATAGTTAAGCACCCTGAAATAAGAAACAGTGACCAATCCTAACTGAAACGTAAATACCTGAATTACCATTAAGATGATCAACATCAGCATTATATCTTAATTACAACTTGCAACTACTTAGTAAAAGCAGCACTCTAGTTCAATTCTTTAAGATAGCACACTTCTAACACTGACAGATAGCTGTTTTTCTTTAGCAAACATCATCTTCTTCAATAACTGCAACAGAGACTATGAAAATACGATACATCCTCCCTGTATAGCTCCAATTTATCACTAAAGCAAGTCTCAAGAACTAACAGAGGCAGTGTCCTGTGAGGAAACTAGATATACAAACATGCTTCAAGATAACAAACGAAGAAAATAAAAAGTCTAATTTGCACTTGGGGATTAAATTCAAAGCTGTACAGGCAAACAGCTTCAGCATTTCCTAACCTTTTATTATTTAATTTTAACTTTCAAAAGTCAAAGTAGATTTTGGTGTAGCTTTCTACCTGTTTTACCACAAGATTCTTGATTTATCATCCTGAAACTTTTGTTCAATGCACATCTTTTATACACATTCCTCCTGAACGCAGGTGGTGACATTCAGGGTCACTACACAAGTCTACAAGCTCTTTTGAAAAGACTGCAGGGCTTTTCAGACCAACAAGCTCCAAGTCTGCTAACATTACGCAAAACTGTAAGAAGCTACATGTAGAAAACGAGACTAAAGAAGTTCCAAAAAAAAGTGCTAGCTGAGCAGAGTATTAGCATAAAGTGTGGAAAGCCAAACTGAGCAAAGTTTGCTTTTGATTGTAAAGGAAAACCAGAGGAGCTGTGGTTTTGTTTTATTGTATTGGCTCAGTCTTGGGGAGGGCTTTTTGGAGAGTTTTTGTTTTTAGTATCATTTCACAGAAGACATACAATTTAGAATATATACATACCAGTATGGAAAGCTGTTTATGGTAATTTGAATGATTTGTGTTCCTACTTGACTATAATGAGAAGGAGCAGTGTAACTGCTTGTGAATTCACCAGTAGAAAGTAAGACAAAATTCCTACCTTACCCTCTACCGTGATTTGAGAGCAGTTCTCTCAGGTTTTAATATAAATAAGCTTTCTTTAATATTTATGGTGTCACATAGACTTCTCCAATCCTGCTTACAACAACTTATCCTAGTCTCCAGAAATGTAAGATCCAACATCTACAGTCATGTAAAAAAATCTAGATGTAACGGGAAGAGATAACACAGGTAATACTTTCAAAGTTCTTGCTTACTTCAGTTTAATCAGAAGAGGAAGACAAGCTTTTCAGCCTACAGAATGTTTGTTAAAAGGTACTCTTTTTTATTCTATACTTCAATGCTGAATCACTACACTTAATAGCAAGAAATGCAAGCATTTCCTCTGCATGTTTCATATGAATGAGTCCCCAGGATTATCTATTCTCAAGGAAACAAAAATCATGTTTGAAGTTCAAGATGCACAAATTACAAACCTACATCCCAGAGATCAGTAAAATAAGAAGTGGAGACCTAGTGACAACCTTGAAGCAAACTTAACCCCTGACACACCTATTCCCACATATAATACAACTATTTTCAAAGAAGAAATAATAACACATCTGTTAATGAATACGTGTTTGCATGCACAATTGCATTAAAATTAACTTGTTTAACACTTCTGATTGGAAAAGAGCCAAATTAGCTGTTACACACTTAAAACATCATGAGGATATTATTTTGTTCTCAGACACTTGGAATGATACTTTACATTCAATCTTTTTACGCTCACCTTCGTAGTTTTACTAAGTTTTAAACAGAACTGAAAGCTCAGTTTTACACTACAACTATGCAACTGTTGTATAAGACACATAAGTTTAAGAAACAAAGTACAAATATTTTCCTTTGAACAGGAACACTTACATATAAAGACATTTGCAATGTCTCCCCGCACCTATTTAACATTTATTTTAAACAAAATTTAGAAGATAGAAGCTTAAGAAGCACAACATGAAAAAGCAGAACTGCCAAAATTTTATTGCATCAATAAGACCATTTCATTTTGCTACAAACAAATGCTAAACCCAGTGCCTTAGATAAATTCTGAAATACAGAAGAATTCTTCCTAAGAAGATTCCTGGAAATATGTGGTATGAAACTAATACAAAGGTGAAGCATCCATGTGGAAAACCATAAAGTTCTTAGGATAAAAATTACAATCAGTCTAACTAGAAAACAAGCCAGAAAAACATCTATCACAACGGAAAGTCTCCCTCACTCTTCTCAGGAAAAAAAAAAAAAAAAAACCCTAGCCAAAAAACCCAACACCCCTCCTCCCATCACTTAAAGCCTAGATGCTTTTGAACATTAGTCAGGTTAAGCACGGTTAAAGGTGCACATGGAACCTGAGTGATCCCTTGACTTGCCCCTTCTCACCCTATCAAACGGGAAACTGATTTTCCATGACTAATTACTAAGCCTACATGTTCTCAGCAAGAGCTGGAATGAGTAGCCTATGGCTCATGCACTCACAAAAGCAGTAAAATTTACAAGTGCAAATAAGCAATGAAATTCTTCGAAGACAGAACGTACTTTTCCAGACCAAACAGCTGAAATGTTGTTCTTCTGTATTGCACATCTATATCTCATTTGTGTTCGAAACCTGAGAGATGTCCTTCACGTGCATTATGGGTTAGCACTACTATTATCCGCATGGTTGGGGCACTTGCAGTTTATTTTCACATGCCCTAACACTATATTAAAAACCGTATGTGAAAGACACCTGAGTAGAAGGAAGCAATCTGTTCAGTCCATATCTTCAGTATGCAGTTGTTAATCACCATATTCTTATGCACCCTAATAAAACCTATAGTAGCAGGGATTACTTATACTTCTCTGATAAAAAAGTCAGAATACTGGCTCGGGGTATCATAACTTACTGTGAATATTTAATGAAAAATATCACAGATGACTATTACTGAAGAACAGATGTGGGCAATAAAGGAGGAACAAAGAAGAACACATTGATATCTCCAAGTTACTAACTTTTGCTAGAAAATAGTGCAGAAGAAAACAACACACAACTCAGGAAAGAAAGTAAAGCCCAAGACTTCAATGTTGTGGTTGCCTTTATAAAAGAGAAAAAGAAAGTAAGTCTGAAACTAGCCTGAAGAAATATTTACAATTATGTCAAAACAGTCACTACAACAACCTGAAAAGCAAAAGACTGTCAAGGAGGGAACAAAGCAGGACAACAGAACCATCTGGTTTAAATTCTGAACCAATTTATACAGACCAGCTTGACAGTAAAATTTTTATACTAAGGCCAAAGATAAAACTAGGAGTCTTAGTTATTCTACTTCATTGTACTTCCTACTTGAATTATTCCACTTTAAAAAAGATTAAGGTACTCACACAGATCTCTTGAACATATTGCTGATGTATTTTGGGTCAAAGAACTAAAGCTAAAGCCCATCTGATCCCCTGTCCAATACAGACCCTATACCCCAGGGTTTGGGTGTCGATGCCTAGTATTACATTCATGTAGCAGACAAACATGCATAACTGATGTTAATCTTTAATAATCTTTAATAATGTTATCTGCATTAATAACAGCTACTCCAGGTAGCTTATTGTTCACATTACACCAAGCAAAACAATAGTTAGGGAAAATAAGAGGAAACTACACTCCTCTCCCGCACTGGAAGGTTATTGTGTTCACATAATGAAGACCAAAAAAACCCCAAAAATCCCAAGTAAGCAACGCTGTCTAGCCAGCAATGGCAAGGCTAAGCAAAAGTCAAATCCCTAGGAGAATTCAGCTTAGCAAGTAGACCATTGTAAGAATCCACAATTAAAGGCAGCATGGTAAGGGTTTGGGATTGGTTCTATTTCTTGATATCACCTCAAGCCATGCCAGAGAGGCTGCAGTAGTTTGTATCACTCAGTACAATGGAGTAGGTTTGATCACAAGTAATAGTTTAGATTTAGTCACCTTAAGGAAAAGATGCTGTAAATCTTCAGAACGCAGCATTTCCAGCATGTGGCATACCATGTTAGCATATAAAAACAGTCATGTTTGCATTACATAGCCTTAACTAAAACACCAAACATTAATTAGTGGCCAACTTCAATTCATGAATGAATTTTATCTCACAGCTACATTTTGCAGCAATGTGACCAATTCCATCACAGTCCTAAGCTTTTTGGACTTTCTTGCTTATATGCGTACCAATAAACCCAGGCACATCTACAAGCCAGCATGAAGATGGAGATTTTTTACCTAATACCAAAAATTCCTATTCAACTCTTGTTTGAGATGAATACTTAGTAAATACATGAATATTCCATGTCAACAAAATGGAACCACTCTTCCCAAATCAAGCAGAAGTTATCTAATGAAAGCCTCTGTATTATCTATAAATACCAGAAAGGGGACAAAACACAGGACTGAGTCCCCAAAAAATGTACTAAAATTTTGCTTTACTAGGAAATGGTTAACAATTAATATTGTGCAGGACTCATTCCAAGTGTTATTTCACTGGTAAGTTCCAAAACTGCAGAAATTCCACAGTAGCCTCACATACCATTCCTAACACTGTCTACATCTTTGAGTGTTTAAGGGTAGCAATCTGACCTCTACTGAGACGACAAGATATCCAGCATCAGAGGGAATTCCGTAACTCAACATTCACACGAAAGCTGTGATAGTACAGTAAAATGCTTAGAGAAGAGAGCCCTTCCCACTGCTGATCTGCTTACCTGGGTCCAGTTACAGCAGGGTTCTGCTGAATACCTGCATAGTCAGCCAATATACACACAACCCGATCACAAGAACTTCACACGTTTTTCAGTTTATACCATTTCTAAACTCTAATTTCTCATGCAAAACTATTTCGTTAGGTAGTTTGAGAATGATCTGGCAGACGTATCAGGAGCTCCATCTTTTGTAATTATATTCATTCTATCAGCAGGAAAATGTGGCAAAAACTAAAGCCATCAGAAGCATGGAACAGCTCTGCAAAACAGGCATGTTTTGCAAAATTGAGTCATGACACAGACCATGTGCAACATCAGCATAGTAGGAAAAATGTAATATATTGCTAGCAGCTGCCAAGTCCATTGGCTGAGAAACAGAGAACTGAATTGTAATAATTGCAAGGAGACATGCTAGGCATATATGTACAAATACACGCAGACTGAAGAGGTGAACACGTTTCCATGTGTCGTATGAAACACAAGACGAATCCAAACTCACAAAGCCCTATTTTGTCTGCCTGTAGAGATGTACTGCAGACCTCAAAACACAGAAAACAGTATGAGCTGTTACTTCAATATTGCTATGCAACATACAGAAGGAAGAATGCATCCCATTACATGCAGTTTTATTTACAAAAGGGTATGTATCTCAAGAACTGAAAGTAAATAAACCTTAAGTTGCAGCAAGCTGTAAAACAGAGCAACAACTTAAAGGGCACATCTTTTACAGTTAATATAGAACTGGAGAGAACACTTGACTTTTCAGGCTAGCTCAAGTTTTAGAAAATGTCACTGTGTTACATACAACATTATGGTGGTTCTTTAAATGGTTACAAACAGCAATCCAGAAACAGCACACATCTGACAGAAACCAGGCACAGGTCAGGGCAAAGGGGTGATATTCTGGAAATACTAGACAGCAGAGCAACTTCAGCTAACCCAGGACTCATCAACTCACTAGGCTGCTTTTGGAATCTGAACAGTTGAACAAGGATAACTACTATGAGACATCTTCCATTTTTTGTTAAACATCCACTTGATTTTGGAATTTTCAGATGCTGTTTCTCTGCATTTTAATGAATTGCAATTTCTATTCAAATGCACATACTATCTCACAGCAAGTGAGTCATCCACCACTTCCTGGCATAATAATATAGGAATGAAACTACTAAGTTGTATCTGCAGAAGTGAAATATGTACAAGTTTGTACAACATCCTGCTTAGTGGAAGACTGGTAAAGGCCATATTCATTACAAAACACATTTTAGCAGTTATACAAACAAGAATGTACTTCTAGTCTCCAAAGACTGAAGGATAAAATGAAGTTGTAATTACCAATTTAAGACATATTTAAAAAACAGGAGCTGAAAGCTGCTGACTGGAAAAGAGGAGATGGTACTAATATCACTATTTTAGTTATCCTGTGTGCAGGATAACTAAATTATTTGTTTCAGAAAGTTATCATAAGCAATCAGATTTAAATGTATTTATTTAAAATTATAAAATAATTCTTTCAGCAGGAGGTTGAACCAGACTACTTCTAAAAATCACATCCAACAAATATCCCCTGATCTTATGAAAATCCAAACCAAATTTATTCTGTAATTCACCTGCAACAAGCACATAAAATAATTTCTTAATTTTGTCCAAAAAATGCTATACATATATAAACACAACATGTATTTATATTACATATGTACGTCTTGAAAAATCTCTCAAAAGGTGATGACATCTCAGTAGTAAGAAAGAGTGGCTATAAAGCACTTAGATGCTAAAAAGTGACAACATTTCCTCTCATTACTATTAGTCATGGGTAAGCCTGAAGAAGAAAGCCACAATTAAAGATACAGATGTTACAGAACTTGTAATATAAGCTATAAATTTTGGGGAAAAATCCCAACAAACCCACACAAGAGAAAAACCAGTAAAGAAGGACACTATGAAAGAATTACTCAGCTAGATCATGAACAGATAAATGCAATGTAATTACTGCCTTGGTGCTAGACAAGACTGAATAAATATTTAAGTAGTGCTAAATAAAAGTCATAATTTTGTTCTGCTTTCAAAAAAAAAGGCAGAATGACATTCATTTCTTACAATCATAAAGCAAATACTTCCTTTTCTCTTGGTAGGAAGAAACAATATACAGCTAGTGTTACAAACCATACCATGTCACCAGATCTGGAGAACTTGATTCCAGATCACTTCTTAAAGACAGCCTGCAACCCACAGAAAAGTACTTGGGTACTTGCCACTTATTAAAAATACTAACAACTTCAAAGTGGCCAGCATGTAAAATCTTAAACTGAAAATGGATCAGGCCACCAAGAACAACAGCAAGCCTTTCCTGTTTAAGCTGCAACAGATTTGTACCTTTAAGACTGCTTTGAAATGTGTTGAGTGAAGTGGTGGGGAAGACAAACCTTTTCAAAAGAGCAATCAAAATATTTCATAATATTCAGCATCTGTCTTCCATTAATTCTTTCAGACTACGGACAAGTAGTAAGCACATGTTAAGTCTGACATGTTCTGAAAGGTAAGGTATGTTAATCCTCCTTTGCACATAAAGGGAGAATCTTAACAGCTTTAAGCAGCAATAACACAAAAAAATTAAATCAAATTTTGTGCTAAGGAAAGCATAGAGTCAAAATGGTAAATACATAAAGGAGACCTTTATTAGTCAAATTACTCTCAGTAGACATGAAGAGCTGTCACTTTAATAAGGCCTTAGGAAGAATGTGTGTTAAATGCTTTGCTTGTAGAGTTAGTACTAGAAGAGTGGCCTTGACTCTTTTATTAAAGCTACTGCAAAAATCTGTTACTAGGAATAACAAAGAAAGTAAAAAAAAAAAAAGTAAAAATGAAGGCATATAAATAGGTCTAAACTAATTGTAAACCAGTCAAATTTCATCAATAATCAATATATAGCTGAACTTCAATGTGGCACACTTTCTTTTCCTCCCCAGACATTAATTGTACTGATTTTTATAGTTCTTTTGTTAATATTGGGGGACATACCACAAAAAAAAACTCCACAAAAAAACCCAAAACAAAACCCCACTACTGGTCCTACATCTTATCTCACTGTGGGCTGGAAATGTCTTTTTAAGATGAATCACTATATTTTGTTTAGGCAGTCTATATAATAGGAATGGTCAAATTTCCTATAGTTTGTTAAAAATACCTGTCTTGATATAAATTACAATTTTATGAAGGGTTTGTCCACCTAGATGTAAAGATCCAGATTATCTGGTAGGTATTGGCCTCTGAAAATTCCAGAAGTCAAACTGAGTTAATTAGCAACCTCATACTGTTCTGAAAATGTATTTTAAAGACACTTAACTACCTTGACACAAAACGCCTTCCAGTTAAGGCAGTCAATATAGTTAACCAAGAAAAGAAACAAACATTATAACAAGCAATAAACAAAAAAAAAAATCTAAGAGCTCCAAATTTTGTTTTAAATGCCACTACTAATCTGTATTAATAACAGCTACTCCAGGTAGCTTATTGTTCACATTACACCAAGCAAAACAATAGTTAGGGAAAATAAGAGGAAACTACACTCCTCTCCCGCACTGGAAGGTTATTGTGTTCACATAATGAAGACCAAAAAAACCCCAAAAATCCCAAGTAAGCAACGCTGTCTAGCCAGCAATGGCAAGGCTAAGCAAAAGTCAAATCCCTAGGAGAATTCAGCTTAGCAAGTAGACCATTGTAAGAATCCACAATTAAAGGCAGCATGGTAAGGGTTTGGGATTGGTTTTATTTCTTGATATCACCTCAAGCCATGCCAAAGAGGCTGCAGTAGTTTGTATCACTCAGTACAATGGAGTAGGTTTGATTTGATCACAAATAATAGTTCTAAGATACAGCTCTAATTAACGAAGACTGCCCGTAACAAACCCCTAACACCTCTACTAATAGATTTTGTAAAAGCTGTTTGGATTCAACACCCATTTTAGTAGATCTTCCAAGAGATTATGAAGGAAATGCTTTTTCAGTTTTACTGGGCAAGAGTCCAGAAACAGGGAGGATGCTAAAGTATAGTTTTAATTTAAGTCATAGACACCAGACTCATTAACAAAACACAACAAGGTACTTCTGGCAGGTCATTTACTTACCTCCACTTGCTGATTCTTGGTCTTCCCCTTCAGGAAATGTAGCCTGGCTTGGTAAGCTATTCCTAGAACGAGTGACTGACTCTAAGTGTGAAGCCCTTCCCAACAGAGATAGCTCATCTAGCACCTCTCCTTCTTTGGCTTCCAAATCAGATTTTGAAGTGGTTAACTGTTTTATGTTACCTGGTGCCATTAAACTATTTGGATCATTTAAACAAGCTACAGTACCACTGTCCAGGCTTAACACTCTGGCACGATTCTTGGCACTGTTTGTGCTAGAAGTCCGTCGTGTAGATCTTTTTTTGCTAATTCCTTCAGAGCTTACATGGGTTTTGTGAGCATTTTCAGAGTCTATGCCCCCACGGTCTTTAGAAACATATTTGGTCTTTAAAGCACTGTATTTTCCCTCAGGAGACTGGCATGAATGGGAGGTGGTGCTGGAAGAGCTATCACTGCTGAACTGGTGAGCTGACTGCATGCTTGATGTCCTGCTCAAGTCACTTTGATCACTGGAGTCCTCATCGTGACAAAACACAGCACTGTGAGGTTTAGTACCAGATACACCTCGGAAGGAAACATATTCCCTGTGCCGACTTGAATCAAAACTACTAGCCCGCTTTTTTCCTGTCCTTCTCCGGCTGGACTTGTGGGTAGAGGCTGTTCGATGTATTAAACTAGAAGATTTTGGTCGAACATCTCCTTCTTTTTGTTTTCCACTAGTCTCTTTAGAAGCTCTTGAATCTACTAACACAGCTAGTTTCTCACTCTGCTCATCTCTTTGTTCAGCAGCCTTCCCATGCGGCCTGTCAGCTTGTGTAGTCAATTCATTGGCATGAGGGTTCTTATTGGCCTCTTCTGAAGCAGAGGCACCAAGACCTTTCTGGCCGTGCATCTCATCGGATGCGTTAGAACCCTTTCCCTCTTGAACACCACCCAGAGGACTCACTTCCACAGCAGTCCTTTCGCTACTAGTCCTTTTGTCAGTAGTAGAACTACTGTCATCCTCTGAGTCGACACCACAGTCTTTTTTCTTACCATCCTTCTTCTCTTCTCTAGGAGACTCCTCCTCGTGCTCTGACAATACACTTTCTATATGCGTTGAGCTCGTGTGTTCACTTTTATAGCTACTGATGGTACTGTTGGTGTCACGATCAGTCCCGCTGCAGTAGCTTTCTGTTGAACCACTGCTTCTAGTACTCAAGCTTCTCAGACTGTCCATACTTTTGTCTGCTTTCAAGGATTTGCTCTTCCCACTCTTAGTCAATGGTTGAGGGCTGCTACTTTTCAGAATGTCATCTAATTGAAAAACTCCTGAAATGCAAGAGTTCTCACCCAAAGACTCGCGGGATCCAGAAGGGGGCTTGGAAGCTTCTAACTCACTGACAGGATCTAGTCCTCGTTTTTGCTGATAAAGGGGGAAGTCATTTAGCGAAGCATCTGGAAAAGCAACAGCAGAGCTAGAAGTCCTTGGTACACCTCGTGGTCTATGATCCTTTCTATAGGAATGAGAATGCAGAGTTACCAGCGAAGCTACTTCTGTGTCACATGCACTGTTTTTAGACTGGTCCCCAAGCTGGTTGTTCGAGAGGCACACTTTGTCACTGCTGTCCCTCGGCAAATCCTGTCCAGAGGACAATGAAGGTTGGATGGAGACAAACGAGTCGTTCGACACCAGGCGAAAAAGCTTCCGATCAGTTGCCAGATCTGTTTAAGTACATATTTAAAAATATTCATGTAGAATGTTCATTTAAGTTATACAACTTGCTTTAAAACTGTTTATAACAGACAAAGTAAATGAGCTGAAAAATCCAATTGCAAGTACTATGAATTCATCACATTATCATTTAAAAGTATTTTGTAACACCTAGGCAAACTTGACAGGCTTTTTTTTAATAAAAAAAGAAACTATCAATACCAGCTTATCCCTAGCAACTAATAAGACATGGCAATTCTGATAAGCCCTCAACTTCCTCTATTGCTTATGTGTCTGACTTAATATTTTTATATATCCTGAAGTCTCTTAATTATAAGAGTACCCTGCCTTTTGTTTTGGTTCCTACATGCACTAAACATAACGTTATTAATGAAAACACAGTAAACTCCATTAACTCTGAAGTCACCAAAAACCCAAGAAAAATCACCTTTCCTACTGGATACCAAGTAAGCTTACAGTTAGCACTGTCACAGGTCTTTCTGCACTATAATGAAACTCCCTATGAAGTCATCGAGTTTTACTACCTCCAAAAAAAAAAAAAAAAGCGGTGTTTGCTGTTAAAGGAAATCATGAGGATTTACTCATAGCTCTTGGTTAAAACAATCATTCCTGTTACCCATCACAAGTAGTCCCCTGTAAAACTGTCTATCTGCAGGCAGTACTAAAAGCCAGGCTACTTTCCCTTTTGCTACGGTCACTAAAAATAGAAGATCTGGTGGCCAAGTTGTTAAATTTCTGTAGAGTATATTTGAACACATGCAAATTAAGAGACTTCAGAGTTAGACTGCTCAGCTGAAAGTAGCAGAACCCTGCTGCCTACTACGACAGCATGGCTACCTGTGATGCCCCATTTCAAACACACTGTCTGCACTGAATCACAGTAATGACTGAATCATCCATCTAATGACTCTAATCACCCATTAGTGTTTAGACCAGCAAAAATGAAAGGTGGTATTCTCAGAGTTAACTTCCTCCTAATCACCAAGTACTTGAAAATCAGCAAAAATAGATTTCCCTTTGGTTTTGTACTCTGTTTTAGTCTGAGCAGGTCTTTTCCTGGCAATGAAGCTAAATGAAAAATTGTCCTGTTTTGTTGCAGAACACAAGCAACAGTTTCCTTACTTATTAGAAAAAAAAAAATTAAAAATTCACCAAGCTCTGATAGCTTACATCTTGGAAGCAGTCTGCAGTTCTAAGAACACAGAGCTCTGTATGGAGTTATTTACTTCATAGAAAAGCCCACCACATTTACATTTGTCTGTACTCATAAGGAAAGCAAATTAGTGTACATTAACCCCAGGCCACTTGTAGTCTAAGAGACACTGTCTAAAGAAATGCAGATCAGCTATCTTTCAGCAGGAAGGTGACAGTAAATATTTATTACCAGCTGGAAGATATTAGAACAAGAAACACACAGTCAAAGAATAAAGTTATAAGCATTCAAATTACACCTGTCAGAAGCTTGAGTAATTAAAAAAGGAAACAGGGAGCTTCAGGATAGACTCTAAGAAAGGGTATCAACAAACTGCATGAATTTACTTAGCATATTAAGCAAAGGGTCTTTGGTAACAAAATACCATGTTTAAATATGGAGAAGAAGAAATTTTACCTTGTTCTTCACTCCCTTCTTTACATAGGCTAGAACTCTGGCCAAGACTCAAACTGATATCATCAGAGGTCTTGGCAGTGTCAGTATCACCTGCAAATTTTAAGAAATAAGAGTACTAGTGCTCAAAGTATTAATACACACATCTACAGTCTCACTTGTCATGAAAAACTGTTGCTTGTATTTCTTCATTTATAGGTAACAATAATTACATAATTACAATAACACAAGATATCTTTTAGATACAAATATTGTCTATTGTATTTCTTTCATCTTCTACAGAACTCAATGGCAATAATTTTTTTTTCCCTTAAAGGTGTATCCGTTGGAATATTTCTTTTTGCATGACTGTCCAGAAGAAAAAGAGGGGTAAGACTAAGAAAATACTTGTAATGGTCAGAAAAGCAAGGAGAAAAAAAAATCAAGATGACAAGAATTCACATTCAATTTTTTTTTTGCCTTATTATTACTGGCTAGATAAATTTACAAGAAAATATTCATAATATGCAAAATTGTTATCTTTCCATCTTAGAGGAGCTCACAAGGGCTGGAAAATACTTTAGTTAGATGTCAAGCAACGAAAAGTAATCAAGTCATTGATATTCAAATACCAGAAGGGAAATTAGTTGCACTGGACTCAAAACAGTAGAGAAAAGTCTACCCCAAGCAACCTTTTGGCTCTGCATCTTACAGGCAAAGGGAAAACTTGTCATTACATGGGAACTAGAATATGGGCCCCAGAATATTCTCTCCTCATGTTTTGGTCATATAATTTGCATGTCCAAAGAAGACTTCCCCCAACTAGTAAATGCTGTATTTTGCTCAAAAAAGAAAAAAAAAAAAAACCAAAAAACCAACAAGATGACTAAGATAGACTGTATTTGGAAACAACACAAACAACAGTGATTTGAAGCACGGTAATTTAAGTAGCTAAATATCTCACCTTTGATGGTTGCTGCTGTTCCCAGACGAGATAATCCAGATCCAACCTAGAAGCAGGTAATTATGTAAAAATCTGCACACTTTGAGTAAATAAACAATTGTTATTTCCTATTACTGCAACACATGCATTTGCCTATACACCTAAGAGCGGTTTTTAAAGGCACAAAAGCATCTGGCAGCACAGTGCTCTAAAATTCTGATTATGTTTCCACTGCAAAGAGATGAAAAGTCATATAAATTAAACATCCAACTACATCACAGCACTATTCCATTCAAAAGTCAGGGTCCACAGAGACCACTTGACTACGCTGATTTTAAAAAGTTTCTAATCTAGGAATTCTCCTTACTTAATGTGGCAACAAAGTACAAGCGCAGTGCTACACTAATAACTGCTGTTGTAAATCTGAACATTTAACGCAGAGATCCTGGTTGCCTAAAATGCCTGAAGAAAACATAACCTCAGTATAAAACTTAACCTGTTAACATAGTAAACACCAAGCTAAATACAAAAACTGCTCTCATGTGAAAAGATACATATTTTTCCAGCGGAATTCACACTCAGTGGCAAATCAGCAGGCATGGTACCTCCTCATACAAAAAAATTTCACCATTTAAATTAGCAATCTGCCTTTCTAAATATATCCTATAATCCATTGGAGATTACTCTGCAGAGATGCTAAAAAGAGTTTGGTCTTACCTTCAATAATATTTTCAAAACAACCTCTCAACTATAAATAACGTACAACAATGCAGGTGTTAGATAATTAAATCATTCAGAAATAAGATGGAGGAAGAGCACTCAAAGGCAAAATCGGAACCTCAAATACATAAAAATGATGGCTATTTAACTGATAGATGTATACTTACTGGGATATTGTTTTCCAAAAAATTCCTAGTTAAAATTACCCTGGGGAAAAGAGCACAATTCCACTAATTCTTTTCTGTAAGTACAGCAATTTCAGGTAACCTGAAGATGCATGCAGATCCTATTCAGCTGTAGCACAGAAGAACAGTGGCTTTATATGTAATGCGAAAAAGCAACTGAGAGCTTGTTTAATAAATTTTCTTTGCATTGTCATACACTTTTAGTTACTCATTTTGTCATGTTTCAACATTTTCCATTCAATAATACACTTTGCTGAATGCTGTCACTGAATACAAGTGCATCATCACAGAAAAGCTATTTCACACACAAACACTGAACAGAACTCAGATGCTTACTGTTCATGTTCCCTTTTGATGCTGCACATTCAATCACGGGGGAGCAGTGAATACTAATTTAATTAGGACAAATACAGTCTAAATGAAATATTTTATTTCACAGTAGCTTCAACTTCTTCACATGCTTCAATATTAAAACTTACGTTAAGAACATATTTTTTTCAAAGACCAGTCAAAGAACTAGTCTGGGCATCATGTTTCTATCTTCCTACACGGACCATCGCTTTCTACTCCTCTGAACACCAGCAATTGCCTTCTCTTTTAAAGGAAGGAAAATCTCTTAAGAGTATCTGTGCTGCACAACGGGGCTTGATTCAGATAAAACACCAACATTAGCATACCACTGCACTTCATTATCTACTGCTTGCTCAGAGCGCTAATTAGAAGAACATGATATTGTAATACCATGCCAAGGACTTCCATGTCATTTGTAGACAGGTTCTGTGTCTTTACTGCGGCACTGCATTGCTCATTATCAACATAACTGTACACCCTGGCCAGTTCATCTACTTGTCCTCATGAAGGGTTGATAAAAACTAGCCACAACTAGCTAAGTGTCACAAGCCAAACAGAAGGAACAGCACATCCAATGCTATGGAATTTGAACACATAAACCTAGCAGACATAATACGGAAACACGGCAACTTCCCCAGTGAAATTCAAGGCAACTAGAGCATAAAGAATTTACATTAAAATGTAATAAAGCCATGTTCTTCAGCACTTCCATCTGGCAAGAGCCCTATTAATTGCTTTCTTCCCAGCCCTGCTGAAGAATCAAGAAAGTGAAGATTTTGCAGAGGACATGCAAAAAACAAACAAACAGTTTTAGTTTTCCCATTTCTGGCAGTTTATCTTTCTTAATACTTTAGCAAACTAACTTTTTTGACCACAAAATCTGTACTATCAGGAATAATAACCTGCAGAAAGCCATTTACAACTGCAAGAGATAATCAGCATAATACATTCTAAGATAACAGAAGCCTCCTCAAACACAGCATTTAAATTTACCAATTAAGCTTTAAATGGCAGAACAAAAAAAAAAAAAAAGGGAGGAAGACAAAGGGGACAAAACAACAGGGACAGAAGTTTTCCCTGAACAAAAGGGAAAACTTTCTGATGGGACAGTAGGTTCCCCTTCAAATTCCAGCCATTTCTAATTTAAGTACAAGATGGGATGAGAGCTACACTGCTGGGAGAATGCAATGCCTTCCAAATAATGCAGTTCCATACAGAAAGGAAAACTGTTTAATAGAAATTACCAAAAAAACCCTGTAAAATAATAGGGAGAGGTTATCTACAGACTGCAAAGCCAGCAATACTAAAGCAACAACTGCAGTAGCTTTAATTCTTACCTGGTTGTTTGGATCTATCCCAGCATAAGAATTGCGTGAACTACAGCCAACAGGGGGAGTTGCTTCTCGTATGAACTCTGACATCTCAATCCCTCCACCAGGGTCACTGAGAGAAACATTAAAAAATACCAACACATATTATCCCACAAGTTAAACAAAAGCTGGTCTGTGTTGAGTGCATATTTAAAACAATTTTTCCCTTCTCAAAAAGCAGGGACTCAAATATAACCCAATATCTTGGAAGAACACGGGCTGCTGGACACAGGAAGCTCAGTCTGAGCCGGAGCACTATACACTGTCACCAAAACTGCCGCCGCAAGGCCGCTGCCACCAGCCAACACAAACTGAAGACTTAGGTGCTATAAGGCATTCCAAAATGCTGACATATTAAATTCTTCCTGTCTGTAGGTGCACACATGTAACTTTTAGATCAGCTGTTCAACTGTAACACCCAGAAATTTACCAATAGAAAAATATACTACATAGGACTCAGAGCATGGAAAGAACTCCATGCTCCTGGTCTTTTCCTTAGGCTGAATCTGGGAGCAAAAGCAAGGATAGCTAATGAAGAAAGCCACATGTGAAAACTTTTGAACAGGCAGAGACATACAGGGCCATGGTATCTCTCCCAGGGATGCAAACCATATCTTTCTACTCCAAAATAACTTCTCTTCAGACACTTTACAGTCCCTACCAAGAAATATTTTGAGGTACAACATATATATCATTGCATCCTAGTGATTTCACCCTTTCAGGATTAGTAACTATTGGTTAGAAATTATTTCCTAGAGCAACACCATCAAACTGCAATTCAACAGAATTCAGCATGTCAAAGGTAGGTATTTTATGAACAAAGGCAAGTTGGATTCGTCCATTAGGACAATGCAGCCTGAAGTAAGTTGAGGACTAGAACAAAAGGATCCAACCTAGCACTGATTGCTAATTGCAAAGAGGAAGCAGTTGAGGCACTCTTTTTCCTATCCCATTATAGTTGTCTTCAAGCACCTTGATCCAGGAGATCTCTAAACAAGTAACGGCAGAGTAATTTGACAGTGATCCTCTCTGATTCTTCCCAAATACAAACAACAGCTTCCCAACAGACCAAACAGACTAAAGACAAAAGGCCTCTGAAGAAGGGGACAGAAATGGACAGGAGCACTGCAGGACTTACTTAACAGACAACTAGTCTTATAGGAAGGTCTTATCCAATAAGAACAACACTTAATAGGGTGGCCTGCACAGGGCCAGGAATTGGAATTGATGATCCTGACGGGCCTCTTCCGTGTCAGCATATTCTATGATTCTAATTATTTTTGAAATATACGGACATCAATCGAAGATACTGTAAACAAACTGTCTGTACACTAAAGGACCTGACACATGATTCATCCTGCAGCATGACATGTCAAACTATTGTCATCTTGAAGAAGTGTAAAGGCATAACCTCAGGAATCACTCTAGGAAGCACATGATTTTTCCTGCATCAGAGGTGACCAAAAAAAGGGCAGTTTGAAGCTAGGAATATATTCCTTCAGTAAAAATCAGTTAACTCAAAAGACAACCAGCCATAAGTTAGCAGAACAACTATGGTCCAACTCCAGCAAATTAAGAAAAGAAGTGAGAGGCAACCATTTTGTTACAGCTCAGCAATGACACAGGCATACTTTTGGAGATGGCTGTTTACAGAGCCCTCTCTGACCTACTATTATCAATTACTCTAAGGCAGGTAAGGAAAATTAATTTTAAAAGATACAGCACCAGCTTCAGCCAAAGTAGTCCTTCTGTAAGCATTTTAAGAATACCTAAGGACATAACATGAATTTAAAGACTAAACAGAAAAATTCCCACAATGTTTAAGTTCAGCATACATTACAATGACAACTGAAGAGATAACAGAGAATGCCTTTCACAAAAAGATGAAATTCCTTTCCTGTTTGAATAATTCATTGAGAAAAACTGCATGTGATTAAAGTACATCCTAGGAAGTAGAAAAATAAGTCATTGCAAATAAGCTCTCATGCACAGAACCAGGTATTTAGCCAAAGAAGGCAGCAATTTTGTCTAAAACTGAACCATCAGATACCAGCATAAGCAAGAAAATCCATCACTGCCACTCGACTCACAGCTTCTATATTCTGTGATAGCACACACAAACCAATGGACGAACAACAGCTAGTAACAAGCATGAACAAATAAAGTCTGCAGGAAGAAGCAGGAAATACAGATTATCTAGGACTGACCACTGTATGCCTCAGTACCTGGACTTTAGCAACATCCAGAGTTCTTTAGGAGCTACTTGATGCTAGTGCTGTGGCCAGGCCTTCCTGATATGAAATTCTACAGTCTGCTTCTTACAGTTTGCTGTCTTAATTCCTTAAAGCGTTACACTTTTCAGTTTGCAAACAAAATAACTGCAGTGACTATACAAATCAAGATGACTGAAAAAATTACATCCAGCAAAGGAGACTGCTGTGGAAGAAGCACTCAAAGATGATATAAAGCAAATTACAACTACTATTTCTAATTATTAGTAACTCTGAACTGAAATAACTATCTGCAAGTCTATCTCATCAGCATGTCAGAGACTAAGCAAAAGCATGAAGAGGCTGTAAGTCTACATGAATTCAAGTTGAAAATCTCACTTAGGCTGACTGACGAGAGAAATGTGACATTCAGACCTGAATTTCAAGAGGTAATCTGGAATAAGTTATTTTGATTTCTGGACAAAGCAGAGGAAGATTTTTATTATTTTCTTTTGAAAATCATGTCCTTAATGTCCAATAAAAGAGTAGGGTAACTAGTCAGAAGGCTGCTCTCAAGATACCCGAGAGCCACTGCATGAAGTGCAAATGCTCGATCACAACAGATTCAAGTATTAAGAGAAATTCTTCCAAGCTTGAGTCGCTAATGATAGTCAAAAATAAAAACTAACTCCAAACTCAAGAACAGGTCCACCAGCCACAGAAAACTGCAAGGAGAATAAATAGCAAAGGCAAGGCAACAGTTTTAGGGATCACCTTTTTTAAATTTTATTTTTCTTGCTAATATTTAAGTTGAAGTATTTATAGTCCAAGATGCAACTTTCTCCAGCTACTAGCTCTATTTGGCAGAAGTACATGTGAAATGTATGTAGCATCACTATTGCAGTTCCCCCATGCTGACAGAGATCAGGAACAGCAGTGTCACCAGATGAACACCTTATGATACTTTGAGCCATAACAGCCACTGACAAGAAGCCACATTCATATATCCAAAAGAAAGATGGACTTAAATGTTTTAAATTATGTAGGTCCATGCATACTCAACAAAGATCATGCTTGCACTGTTTCTTCTATATTTCTATGAGACCAGGAGCCCGTATCCCCTCTACTTGCTTTCATGAGACCTCACACAAACATTACTGTACTAACACCTGAAGTATGGAAACAGCAACTCACATTCCTTTCTCTAAATTAAGACTTTCTTTCAAAAACATTAACTAGAGAATTTCAGCTTTAGAAAGAGGACAGCAAAAAATAAGACATTCTAAAGGAATGCTAAGTTGTTCTTTGCTTAAACATGCCAAAGTTTCATGGAAAGAAACCCCCTCCACAAACCAAGATTAACTGAAGATAAATGAGCAGTATGAGCAAGCCTACAAATGACAGCACATGATTTGTTAAGATACCTGAAAGCACCACTTTGAGGATAAACACCTTCATAAAAAAAAGAACAGCAGTTCTTAGAAGCTGAACAGAATCCTGAATGCAACCATTGCTTAATCCTGAAAATATACCAAGACCTGTATCTAAAGTGGTCTCCATGAGTGTTTATGTGGCAGGGGAAAAACTCTAGGATGGCTTTGCAAACTATATGCGTCTTTATTGAGTACCACATACTGTAGCCTACGCTATCAAAACTAATATTCTGATTATGCAAATATTTAAGATAGTACCTCTGGCTAGATCTCCCCTATATCCCCCTTATATCAGGGGAGCAGAGTTTAAAAAAAACAGAAAACTCTACACACACATTCTCTATCCAGACAGGTTTGGGGTTTTATTAGTGTTCCAATTTAACTAACTAAAAAAGGTTACAGCTCAATATTAAACACTCATTCTACATCCCATCTCCATCTACTGGTTTGAATGCTACCCCAGAGTTCTTGTAAGCTTCCAGGCAAAGATTAGTATATACTGTACATCCCACTTACCAAATAGTAACTCCGTAATTTCTGCATTGACCTTGTTCCCAGTTCTAGTTAAGAGACCTGAAAGTGGGAACAAGGATCATATAAAAGTTAATGAAACTTTAGTTGGCAAGCAGGACACACAGCATCAAACTAACCTCTACTTCTGAGCTCACAATACTTATAATGTAGTATCTCGTCCCATGTCAACTGCTCCCTAGACAAAACAGAACTGAAACATCCAGAAGTAATTCACAACACTAGTAGAAATTCCCTTACCAGCTTTGGGCCCCTGTTTTGGAAGCAACAGCTATGGGGCAAAACCACCAAACAAAAAGAAAAACCCCACCAAAAACCACTCAGACAAAACGCCTAAAGGTCACATCTAAAACATGCATTTCCAAGGTTGCATGACAAAGAACAGACCACTAGTTTACTTCCATGAATTTTATTAAGCAGAGCAAGCGTTGAGACACAATTCGGGAAGCAGTCTACCAAAATACCTCAGTACAGTTTTAGTAAGGTATAGGGTGATCTAAATGGAGTCACAATTAAAATCAGCAGCTTCAGTTGCCAAACACATCATGGAAAAAGGGTCAGGTTTATAAAAGATTGATACAAGAAGTTACTGTATATCAGCTTTAGAGGAACCCAAGACACCGGTTTTGCCAACAAAACCTGAGCTGAGAGAAGACACAGGAACCGAGAACCATGAGAAGCTACCCCATATACACATGGGAAAGTCCTTTTACTTCTAGGCTTAGCATTTCATAGAGCAGCAGTTTAATGCTTCCTTTCTTTAAAAGCATCACAGTAAACAGACTCAAGAGGCTTCTTTCAACTACATTTCCTCAGTAAGACACACAACCTTTTAAGAGTCAAGACAGCATACAAATCACCTCACTTTGAAAACTACTCACGGCAACTAGTACCAGAAACTTAGAGACAAGAGAAATGTCATCTCTAAAAGCTAACAATTCAAGGTTGATTTATTTCATATAGTTTAACTTTTAAGATCACCTCAATTATCTAAGGCAGGCAGAAGCTTTTATACTAGAGCTTATAACACATCCAGAGTCTGATCAAACTGGTTAAGCTGGCCTTGCTGATGAGTAATCTTTTGCTCTTCTTTCTCCAAATAGTCTGGTCAGAGGAGGAAAACTTCTGGTGTTGTTTTACACTGGCTACAAAGGAGATCTCTGGAAAGGGATCACCTCCTATTGACAGTACTTCAGAATCGTTATCTTCATTACTGAGCAGAGCAATTCCAAAATTTCCAAATTCAAAAGACAGCATTCTCCTTAAAAAGATTATGACTGGAGTCAAGCATTGTATATGACTCCGGTTTCTGCAACACTAAAATTGAAACCCAGTCAGACACACCTCCTGGTGATAAAAGAACTAGCACGTAGTATGTGGTCTTTGACAGCTAGATTTTTAATACTACATCTACTACTGAAATAAGATTACTTGTACTAATTATGTTCATTAAGTATTTAGTGACCTAATCGGCTCACATTTTCCATGCTATAATTTCCATGCTCTAGCATGTTCAGTATTGTTCTGAAACTTCTTTGGGGAAGGAACTAGGAAATTATTGTGAGTCCATCATTTCAAACCTAATACATAAAGAAGTCTGCTTTTCAAGGCCAGACTTAAAACCATCCTTCAGAACTACAGATGTCTGTATCTATATTCCTCAGTGTCTAATCTCAATCACCAGTCCAGTTACACAGCTGATGAAGACAGGACTGTTAGTCATTTGAAGCAGTATGCAAACATCAGCAGACAACTTACCTGGGCCCGTTGCTGTCTTTCCTCTTGGCTGAAACATTGCTTTGTTCTGTTTTTGCACCTCTGTCCATATGCTCGCTGGCATTCCTCTCCACAATTTCTCCCTCATCCAATGCCCTGTGCAAACGGTAATTCACCATCTTCAAAACGATAAAGAGAGCTGCTATCACTGGGCAGTAGACAGCTACTATCATCATGGAAGAAGGAAGAGCCTTTCAAAAAAAGTAAGAAAAAGTTAATGAACACAAGGTTGAATATCCATAAGAACACTATCTAGATTTTAACAGTTTATTTCATAAGAGAATATGATCATTCTGAAAGTTACACCACCTACAGCCAGTCTTTGTGTGAAAAATGTTAAGTCTTGCAACACAGAAAAAAGAAACAGTTGGACTACCAAAGATGCTAAATCAGCACAGCATTGTGCTAAACAAACTTGTTTGACTGAAGCTTGAGAACCATGTTCGACTCTCATTCTCTTCTTCCACGCTTTTGCAATGCAAGACTCAGACTAGGAAACTTAGAGCTAGCATGTGTGACACCCAATATTTTTTATTAATGCTTAGGAATGAAAAAGGATGGGAAGATTTTAAGCATATCAAAAACCAACCAAGCATGGGGTGAGATCTTGTTTCAGGGCTAGTACACAGCACCAAGTGCATTTCCGAAAAACTTGATGAAAGTTTGACAGCATGGCTGGATGGGTGAAAACCTGCCTAGATACCAAACACTGGTGTTTTGACTTTGTTCGTCAGCTTTCAACAGCTACTGCTGCATGACAAGACACTGATCAGTCACTAAAGCCAAAATGTTTCCTACTTGAATATATAAAAAGGTTGCTTACATGTGTGACTCACACACTGCACAGCAGAACACAACCTACAAGATCACAGGCAGCAAAGATTTGTGCTAGATCATTGTATGCCCATGGAAAGGTAGCTAATGCATGTGCTGAAGAAATTTTTTCATCAGTATGAAAGGTGGTCAGAAGCCACATTAAAAAATACCCTCAGTCCTGAATTCAACATTTGAAATTCCACTCAAAGTTAAGAGTTACCACACAGCTCTTGCAGAGAGAGATCTTTACAGATCAATCACTTCAGCAATAGGCACTGATAGAGTCCAGCCTGACAGCTATTTAGGAGAAGTGTTCGAAGTACTGGTTAAACTTCAGATTTCACTTCAATGCTTTCATCCTAAAACATGCTTTATTTGCGGTTTTAAATTTTGCCATTTCTCTAGGCAGTGACTAAATAAAATGAGAAATTAAGTCTCAGTATTCATCCAAAAATAGACAATTTCCTTTATGAAAGCAACAAAAGTTTAGGTTCTGAAGTATTTCACCGCACCATTATCCTTTACCCTACTCATGATGTAGTTTGAGATATACCTCCAAAATATAAAAATACAGACAGATATATATGACAGTCAGAATTAAATATCTGATATCCAGCTTGAATCTTAATGTAGTAAATGAGTAGAACAAATGAACCGTGTTTTTAGACCTCACGGCTGAAGGACAATTTCAGCTCATTTTTGTACCTCCTTAGAGAGACCCTGGGAAGAGTCATCACTGAAAAAAAAGTCCCAGGAACATCTTGCAAACTCTAAAAAATGATCAGAGTAGAAGACAGTGTTTCTATGCACTCTCTATCCAGCCCACAGAAGCATTTTGAATCATTTAATATTGACTGGCTGACAACAAAGCGTAACATTACGCAATGTAACAATCTTCAACCTAAAATTATTCTCCTGAATCTTAGAAGGATTTTAAGTAGCAGAACCTAACCACAGTAGTCAGCCAAAGGACAGCAAAATTTTAAAGGACTCAACCTGGTCGTATGTGCTGAATAGAGAGGCCTGCTTTTCTTTTTCTCTACTTATTTTCCCCTTCGGACTCTTCAAGATGTCCTGGGAACTTTGATCACCATGATGACTCTTCGTAACTTAGAAATATATTCCTCCAAAACAAATCAAGTCTGACAACCAGCATCAACACCTGCCTTTTCCTCCAAAACAAGTTAAGTCAACACTGAATATGATATTGGAAGTAGGCCAGGCAAATTAAGCTGAAGTTTGCTAAGTCCCATTTTGCATGCTGAGCTGGACAACATCATGATAAACAAAGATTCACTCACCAAGCACAGTTAAGGAGAAGAAAGAGGAAACCAAGATACTTAAAACTGGTATCAATAAGCAAACAGGATCCAGAATGATATGGCATCCCTACAAACCCTGAAGCCATGCTAGAATGGTTTCCTCAAGAAATTAGGTGCTTCTACTTCCAAAATCTTCAGAGTTGGTTCCCTGCTGGCAAGGCCAGCCCATTAACTTTGGAATGCCTGAGCTTCCTGTACCAGCTAGGCAGTGTGATACCCCATCACACACAGATTCAACTTTCCTCTCCTTTACAATACCTCGTGTTCAGAAGCCATTACCAGAAGAGTCAGACTAAGGCCAGATAACAAAAGCTAGTTACTCCATATAAGACCTGCCTGCACTTTTATGTCTAGAGGGCTCATTAATTTCTCCCCTCTATTCTGCCAGCAGTGAGGTCACAGTATATCCAGTTTATCTTGCAAAATCTACACATCCGGTTTTTCAAATAAAGCTTTAAGAACAGCACAAGAAAAAAGGCATTAACACCTCATGTAACTTGCAGCAAACCTAACAAGGAATTCAATCTTTTTCCTCACACCCTGTTTTCACAGGACTGCGGGGAAAAAAAAAAAAAAAAAAAAAAGCTAGAGTAACTGACTACCTTTCTTTCTTCATATCTGTAGTAGCTGCTCATCTCAGAATAGGGCATATATTCTGGGAATAGAAGGCACTTTAGCTAGCTTAGTTTGCCATATGAACACACTTGACATCAAGTACCAGGCTGCAGCGCAGCACTGCCACTCCTGGTACCAGCAGTTTGTCTGCAGTACAGCCTCAAGAGGAAACTTACTGCAGCCTAAGCTAAACCACTTGCAACTTCTCTGTTTTTCTTAGCTGAACTTAGAAGCATTCAACATAAATTAGGGGTCTTCTGCCCACAAACCAAGCAAGTTAAAGTGAGATTACCATTTCCAACCATGCTCAGCATTTTACCACATTTGAGGAGAGACATGTTTCTCAGCAGCATCCTAGGTTAGGATATCCATCTTCAAGACTGGAATACAAACCTAAGTCATAC
The DNA here is from genome assembly GCA_013397315.1 of Donacobius atricapilla. Classification (NCBI taxonomy): domain Eukaryota; kingdom Metazoa; phylum Chordata; class Aves; order Passeriformes; family Mimidae; genus Donacobius; species Donacobius atricapilla. The sequence continues at coordinate 225,434 of WBMY01013598.1, read as the reverse complement.
AAATTTCCCACTAGATTACATCTTAATAATATCAAAATAATTTCAAATACTAAAGCATTTCAATTGAGCCCAGCACACTAAACCCCACAGGCTAGAGCTTGTTAGTAGACACCAGCTGGCTGCAAGGCTACAGCTGCAGCAGCATTTCAGGAAACTCCTTTTTACTGCACATTTCTACTCACTTGCATTAGCACCAAAAGAAAACACACTCCACAGCATCATCACAACTGAAGCTCTTGTACAATATAAAGAGCTACACAGAATCATATGAAAACGGTGTGCTTTTAATTATGTTCTGTTGAACACTTCAGCTATCTAATAACTGTACAAATCCAACTATTAGATAAACTCCTACCCAAAATTATTTCCCTGAGTCTTAAAGGGAAGCAAAGTAGTACTCTCAAATATGGGGGACAGAGGGAAGGACACTGATTTTCTACCACCTTTTCCACAAGATACCTTCCAAATTTAAATCTTTCAAGTCAACTTATCAAATGCAAGATATACATATGGACAAAGGCAAAATACAGGAATGCATGGAAGGACTATCTCTTCTGAAACCTCCTGGAAGTTAAATTAGCTCACTTGTATCACAACACACCTTTTCTAAAAGAGTAGGTAGAAAAAGGTTTAAGCACTCCTAGATTCCAATGATCAAAACAGAAAAGAAAGCTCCCACCATTAGTTACAGCACTAAAGTACTTCCATTCAAACTACAGAAGGTTACTATCTCTCAAATGAATGTTTCTAGCACATATGTGCCAGGAACCAGAGGAAACTTCAGTGACCACAGGCTGTACAACATCATCCTTACGAAGAAACTAACACTGTATGGATCCTACCTAATCTGATTACCTAATTACCTAGCTTTAGCTAGGCCTCACAGATCTAACAAAAATTCCAGATTATTTTCAAAAAAAGAAATGCATTGCTATGCGTGTTCTCAACAGCTAAGTTTTCAAAATCAAACCAGACTGCAAATCCCTACATAAAGGTGTTATCAACTAAACATTAAGAAGTAAGACATCTTGTAAAAAGACTTAAAAGTACAAGTATTTTGAACCCAGTATTTTATATAAACAGTTCTACTGGAAAAGAAGAAAGATCAGGAAACAACAGACATAGTTTTGTCCTCAATTCTTGTTTATGGACAATCAGAGCCCTTAAGAACAGCCATTATCTGGAAGAAAGTTCAGTTACAAGTTATCTAGTTTTTGACCAAAACCTCAAAGCATACAACCGAAACTTGAGTAGCCAAGAAACTGGAAGTGTCTTAGAACAACATGGCATACCAGGGATTGCTATCACAGATTGAATTTCAATTATTTCAAGTCTTAGTTTAAGAAACAGGACATGTTTCAGAAACTTCAGTGGAAAAAACTTCCACGTAAAGCTACATTTATATGACCTACTTCTCTAACTATGTACACAAGTCAGGAAATTAAGTGAACTGTTGTCTAAATGAGCTCGACTTTGACAGACAAGTTCTGTAGGTACATATGAGCCCATCACCCCAAGCAAGGTACAGTCCTGGCCGCTCTTCAGTCACTGGCAAAATTCCACAAGTGCCAGAGCCAAGCCTTCACCCCCTCATGCGCACGTGGTGGGGCTGAACCAGCATTCCGACTCGGGGAAGCGCTTTGGCAGCCGCCTCTCTTTCCCCTCCCCCCTGCAACACTGAGGCATAATATCGGCCTCTGCATTCAGGGTATTTTTTTCAACTCTACCACTAGATTTTACAACGTGATTGGACAGCTTCCCCACAGAGAAAGCACATTTTCTTCTCCCAGTTTCAATTTTGCATTCGAGTAAAAGCAGGGATCAGCTCTTACAACAGACAGGCACATCAGCAAGCACAGCTGAGTCTGTTACTGAATACAAATACACAAACAGGAGAGACTTAAGTAGTCTAGAAAGCAGAATTTTTGTACGTGTACTGCCAAACCACAAATCCAAGAACACAGATTCAAGCAGCTTCCCTAAAGCAGGCATATCTTACTCTAGACTCCAATTCCTTCATTACCTACACGCTTATTTTTTGCCACACTTCCAACAAGCACAGTTTAAGTGTATAAATACACAAGAAAAAGTATCCAGATTGGCACAATAGGTACACTTAGGTACACATCCATCACCCTCACACAGGGTACAACACTCACTTGCACACGCTGAAGCTCAGAAGGCAGATGAGGGACCAAGGAAAAAAGGCCGGTTATTGAATTCTAATGTAGGTTTGTACCACACATTAAATCCATCAAGCCTAACAGCACAGGCATACAAATACAAAGGAACACACAGATTTATGGCACTACTTGCTGACCACAGCCATTAACAGATTCCATCCTGAAAATACCAGATCAACAAAACAAATGCACAGAAAAAAGAGTAGCAACGTTGGGTGCAGTAAACTAAGTCTTAAAGCAGTAAGTGCACTAAACTGCCATATCCTAGTGTGTTCTATTCCTGTTGGAGATTAAATAACATTTTGGGGGAAAAAGTGATTAGCCTACTGTTAAATGCATTCAGCCTTGAGAGCCAGCTCTAAGCAAAATTCTTAGGGGATACTTTTGTCTTTGCTACAAAACAACTTAGAAATAACTACAGTTATTGCTGATCCAATGCATAATAGCAATGCTATGATCTTGTAATTCTTTACAGGGGGAAGTTTTAAAAGTAACAGAAAACCTGTCAGCAGTCTAAGTCTTTCTATATACCTTGATTTTTTAAACACACAGGGTTGTCTGCCAGCAACAAGTCACTCGAAGCTAGCTTAGAAACTCCCTCCTACACACCAGTGAGCCATGCTCAGAATTCAGATTACAATTCCCTAAGATTTTTTAAGCAAGTCTTCTGCTTATTTATGTATGTCCTACAGCAATGCAACATTTAGTGCTTTCTATTCTGAAAAGAAACTTAAGACATGCTAAAGAGCTAAGATGACCAACACAGTTCTGCCTGTTTAGTTTATGTCTAGACAACACTTAAAATTGTAGAGGGTGGAAAGAGGGAAAACAGCCAAATATGATTCAATCTCCTTTAACTTGTGACTAATCTCCCTACTTATTCTCAGGGAAGTTGGCACTTGTTGCATCTTTAACTTGTCCAGAGCTATGAAGCAAGAGAATTTCCCTGACCTCAACAAAACCCAAGGCAGCTTGCTGCTGTCTGTCTTCTCCCTTTACACAGGAAAAAGTGTTCAAGCAACAACGAAATTTACCCTCTTGTACGGGTAACTGAAGCTTACCTACTGCTTTAAGAGCCGCAGGAGACTCAAATGCTGGCCCAGATTTACCGTTTGTCAAAAGACCTGCGTGCAATATAGATCAGTCCCCTTTCAAAAGTCTCCTATGCACGCAGGATATAGCTGTTCCTACAGGTGTGGGATATAGCTGTTCCTACAGGTGTGGGATATAGCTGTTCCTACAGGTGTGGGCAGCTTTCTCAGCAAGGCACTACTAATTAAATAGACTGTTCTATTAAAACAGAAAAGCAGTACTTTTATTAAAAAAATTAATTTATTTTGAAAAAAATTGTGAAGCTATATATGAAACCAAAAGGTGTCTCCTCTTCCCATATTCTGCAAACTTTCAAAAGATACAGATTCATAGCTCTCATACAAAGTATCTGCTTAGTTAAAAGTTTTATCTAGCTGTTCTCACGTAACTTCATTTTAAAAGCAATTTATCTCAGACTTCAGTTTCCCTGCCAGCAGCCCAGAAGCTTTCAAACAAAGTCTTAGAGCTGCCTTTTCCAAGACACTGTAATATGAATTAAAAACCATAGAGTTGTAACCTCCTTTTCCATATTAGCTATTTCTTAGTATGAAGTGTCTCATACTGCAACCTTACAAACTGCTTTTAAACAAAGCAAATGCCTAACCTCACAGTTCTCAATTTCTGCAACTGCACTTGCATATGATTTTATCTCCAACATCTCATTCACTAACTAAATTTTCACAAGGCAGCTTCTACTTTAGGTTGCCACAGCATCTGGCAATCCTGATGTTCTACCTCATATGCACAAAACTGGCCAAAACACACTATTATGATCACACTTTTCTTACTGAAAAACCCAAAGTAAACAATTAGCATTTCATAAGTTAAACACAGCTTACACAGGGGAAAAAAAACTACTGGCCCACAGGAAACCGCCCCCTTTTCTTGTAACTGATCACACCACTCCTCTATGTGTTCCAAGTCCAAACGTCAAGAAAGTTTTTAGGTTTAAAGGTTAGTGTTTTAACAGTTTTGATTGAAGTGTCAGTTACAAAGATATTTACGACAGGAATTCTCACAAATCAAATACAATGAAATCTGGACACAAACAAAAAACAGCCAGACCAACTTCTCGTCGCGAACACACAAACCAGATACATTGCCAGCCAGCACACCACACTACATCCAAATAAAACTTCTAGGTTATGGAACCACATCCCTCCACCAGACTCAGAAATCAGAAACTCATACTGCTTGCCAGCGAGAAATACTGGCTAAATCTGACAGCTCCTGCAGAAACTGCTTTTTACTGACCTACCAGGAGGTCAGCAGCGGAAACTGCCAGAGGCACTTCCAATTTTGAAGGAAAGTAAACAGAAAAACGAAGGCAGAGTGCCAGAGCCTATGGCCCCGCCGCGCCCCGACAGCGCCCACCCGCAGGTTCCCAGCACCGGCTCGGCGCTGCCGAAAGGCCGCGGCCGCGACCGGGGCTCGGGGC
>WBMY01013598.1:203034-220575 GCA_013397315.1 Donacobius atricapilla | reverse complement strand
GGGGTTTTCGATCGGAGAGTTATGAAATCAGTTAGGGTAGAAAACACTCTGAGATCATCGAGTCCAAGCTATGACCGACCGCCACCGTATCAACCACAGCATGGCGCTATCCCATCCAGTCTTTCCTTGAAGGCCTCCAGGCATGGTGTCTCCCCCACCGCCCTGGGCGCCCCATTCTGATGTCTAATGGACCTTTCTGTGAAGAAATTCTTCCTGATGCGCAACCTAACCCTAAGTACTGCAAGCATTGGTGCAGATACACGTCAGCTGGGCTAACGACACTGCTCCTCACCCAGGCATGCCATCTCCAGGCTCACCCCTAAGGAACCTGCTCTAAGGTCCTTTCCTGATTTCTTTGCCTCTCCCAGGGCCTGACTCCTAGCGAAGTGCTGCATCCTCTCCTTGCAGCAGGGCAGGAAGACATTTGTCCAGCATACACTTTTAAGGCACCAAACGTACAGCAGGATAGTAACCTCACCACTTTTTGAGCACCCCTCCCATTTACTCTCAGTACATAATGTTACCAAAGCCCTGGCATGTCTATCCCCACCACAGGATTTTTTGTGGGTTACAACACCTAAAAAGCCAGTACCATTAGTGTTTACAGAAAGAAAACAACACAGTAGGCCATGGGTGCACACGACTCTCTCACAGATTTAAATTTTGACTTCCACATTCACCTATCTTTATAGGCCACCAGTTCTCACCAAGTGTTGGCTTTTCAAGCTTCTCCTTAGACATGCACATCCCAAAAGTCTCATGTTATTTAAAAAGGGACAGGGAAGGAGTTTAGGCAGTACTCGCAAGAAGGGACAAGAAGAGTTGCCTTCCTACAAACACTATGGGCTCCAAAGATGATGAGGGGACTGGAGCATCTCTCAAGGAAAGGCTGAGGGAACTGGGCCTGTTCAGCCTCAAGAAGAGATGTCGGAGAGGGGACTTCATCATTGTCCGTAAGTACCTGAAGGACAGTGTCAGAGAAAGGAGCCAGGCTCATCTCTGAGGTGCCACGCAATAGGACAAGAGGTAACAGCCACAGGAAGTTCCAGTGATACACGAGGAAGAACTTTTTTAAGGTGCAGGTCACCACACACTGGAACACATTGTCCAGAGAGGTCACAGAGTCTCCCTGATTGGCAATATTCAAGATACATCTGGAGGCAATCCTCTGCCATTTGCTCCAGGTGGTCCCTGATTGAGCAGGGAGGTTGGACAGAAGACCCACTGTGGGGGTCTCTTCCAACCCGACCCATTCTGTGATGCTGGGTCTCTACTGCAGAAAAACTGCAGGAGTGAAATAACCCAAGCACTGAGCCATGACTCATGATGAGCATGCATTTGGGCTGGTATTTTCAAGAGGCTGCATTAATTCCTCAGTCTCCACTGTCTCCCTGACAGTTAGTGAGCCAATGGCAGCATTTGGCTATTCTTGGAAAACCAGAAGACAGAAATTACTGACTCAAAGCAAATGTATTTCATCTATTTTTTGTTTCCCCAGTGAGAACGTAGGGAAAAGGGATGGACACAAAGCCTCAACCACAATGGCCTTCTCCCCAGTTAAAAAAATAAACCTTTTTGGGATAGTGCGTTTTCAAATACAAAACTGGGAGCAGTGTTTCACAAAAGAGCATTTTTTCACTCTGTCAAACAGGATTGAGATATTAAAGGAAATAAAGATGGGGGAAGGGGAAAAAACCAACAGTGAAAAACTGCAGAGGATTATCATGGATGAGGAAGGGAAATTCCCTTTATCCTTTTGCATTAAAGGCAAGCATGACAAGCCTCACCAGTATGCTCGGAAAAAAAATAGAACTGTTTCAACTGCAGTATTTACCAAAACACCATTAAAACCTAAAATTATAAACACATTTTTTAAAATATGTTAGATTGTGTTATCCTTACATGTACTTTGATACTGTGGTGATCAGGATTATGAAGTGTTAGTTCTTTCCGCAGCTGTTGTATCAGTGTTACATAAAAGCTGTTCACCTTCACAAAGGCAGGCAAGAGGGATAACATTCATTAATAACATGTCTGAAGGCTACAGTAAATGCTTTGGAAACCTTTATGCTCCTCTTTAGGAGTTTTTGATTAAATCTGGACAGATTAGCTTCAGCTTCCTAGTAATGATTCATATTAAACAGTGCCCCTGTGTAAGAGGCTGAATGCTGTGCAAGCTTCTAGCTGTATCCCCAGCCCCACTCCTAGAAGCTGTCAGACCATTGGGCCAGCCACAATGTTATAAAGGCTTGGGGGGTACAGCCTGGAGGGAGGCTGTGGAAGTCAAAAGCACAAAAACACAAACCAACCAACAACAAAAAAAACCAGAGGAACCAAAACATAATACATGTATATTTATTTACATAAAATACAAGTAAAATTACAGACTCAACTCTGATCCAAGGCAGCATAACCTAGTTCCACATACATTGCCCTGTTTAAGTGCACGTCATCGTGGGAGGATCTAGTCTGCATCCAGTAAAATAAGGAAGAGATTATCACGTGCTTGATAGGACAATTAAGATTCCATTGTTTAGCTATTTAAACACAGACAGACTGAAAACATTAGGACACAAGAGCAGGAAATAATATTTTTGGCATTCATCCACGCCCAAAAGTAAAATTGATAACAAGTCCCGTTGAAGGCATCACTAACAAAGCAAGAAAAGAGACATTAGTACCTTTCATGGGGAAACAAACAATTGACACCTAGATAGAAAGTGACAGCTGTAGGTTCAATCTGTACCTGCCAACAAATAAGGAGCTTATCACCTGCACTGTACTTTAGCCTTACAGGTTTTCTTCAGGATGGGTACAGGAAAAATAATTTGCTCTAGAAAAAAAAAAGAGCATGACAATTTATTAGATAAAATATTTAAGAGAGTGGGCATTAAATCAAGGGAATGGAGACCAATCAATGCATGCTATTGCAAGAAGAGGAAGTTAATCAAAATAGTAATAAAACACAAACTTGTCACAAAAATGCTTTAACACATTGCTGTTTCTAAGAATAATATTGCAGCATGCTTTGCACCACTGGAAGTACATTAATCTTCTCATTCAGGGGTATGAGGTTCTACACTTTCCCTCCAGACATCTTTCACAGGATACCCAAAATTATAATTTTTAAATTAATTATCAAGAGAATTACTAAGTTTTATGAGAACATAACTCATAATTAGGACAAGAGGTAAAACAGAAAGTTAAAAGGAATCTTTTGCCCAAATTGGACAAAACTTATTATGTCCAGAAAAAAAGCTTATGACTTGGAAATTTTTGTTATGGTAAATCATCACTGTATGATACCAAACTGTGAGCAGCTAATAAAACAATCAACAGAAAACAAGAAGAGCACTGATTTACTCACTTTACAGTTATGAGGGCTAGCACGTCACTCTGTGCTGGATAAAGTATTTATTCTCAGATGAAGACTGACAAACTAGGCCTTGGTGGCTCACTATCAATTTGTATATATGTCCTCCTATTAATCCCTTGATTTGAGATCTGAAGTTAGGCAGCAACACTTCAACCCATTTTTGCATCCTGCTGACACCGACTACTCTGAATACATACAGTATCCAAAGCAACAACTTTGGCTCAAAAAAGAAAAAAAATTTAAAAAAAAAAAGAAGGAAAGAAAAAAAAAAAAAAGAAAAAACCCCCAGAGGTCAATTTTGTATATAATTTAAGTCTAGGAGAAAAGTGCACTTGCTTTCTGAAGAAACAATAGTAAAATATATACTTGATACAAAGGAATTAAATACTTGTGTAATTTTATGGTTTGACTTTTTTTTCCCCCATCATTCCCTATAATTGCAACCAAGTTAGAAAATATTTTATCTGAAGTTGACACATTGTTATAAAGTACAGTGATGTGTTTTATTCTCTCATTTTATCTGAGAATTAATAAGCAAAATTATTTCCAAGGGTGAGAGAAAGCCATTCTACAACAATATTTGCTAGCCTAGTGTCACTGTAAGATAACTAATTTTCTTATAAAGTCTGTCAGGAAGCTGTTCTAGGTTAACTTCTAATTACAATAGAGTGGTCTTTAGCAACTCCAGGACACTACTTAAAAGGTGGCCATGACATCAGCAGCTGACAGCAGCCTCTCTGCTATTTGCACAGGTTTTAAACAAACTCCTAAGCATGAACCAGATCATCTCACAGACTGCACTTCATTTCTAGAAGTCACACAAGATACAACCTTGCACATTAAGGGATTGCTATGAAACTACTTCACAAAATCTAGACCTACATAATAAACTGACTCCCAACTAGAATACAGCCTTTAGAAACAACACAAAAAATAAGCCTATTCCCTAGTGCGTTAGTACAGACCAGAAAGGGGTCTACCAGCAGGAAGGCTCAGTAGCAGGAGACATGCTCTCCATGCTGTGCTGGCAGGCTTACCACAGACAGCACTAGCAGCAGCCCCAGCTATATAGCAGGCTACTCTCCACACCCACCTTTATTGCAGAGAGCCACCCCACCAATCACACTCCCAGATCCACCTGTGCTTTCAGGATACACCCTTCCCAGCAGCTTGTAGGAAAGGCCAAACTAATCCCTCTCAGTGTGGGAGAACATCGTTTTTACCCCCACAATAGAAGAAAGGAGAAAAAAGGTTTAGGTTTGGTCTTTTTGTTTTTTGGTTTTTTTTTTTTTTTTTCAAATATCACTGTGACTAATGCAGCTCTTCATATTACCTCACAGTGCTACTGAGGAGAAGATAATTCTCTGGGTGGAGGATGCTAATTACTCATCTGCAAACAGCTGAACTGTGGAGTCCACAGTCCCACTAATCCTGCCCTTGCAGGATTTATCTCTGCTGCCTGCTGCACCTTTTGAATATGTAAGCTCTATTTGTACTCTCTCTGAGCCTTGTGGCTTTCGCAAGACAAAAGAAGGAGACCAAAGCCAGAGTCTTTCCAAATAAGAGCACTTACATAAGTTTCTTATTATCAGGGAGTGCTGAAAGGGGAAAACTGTTTAAAATAGATCCACATAGACAAAGAAGTCTCGTGACAGCTAATAAAAACAAATCCCTACCAACTTGTTGATAGCAGTTTTCTGTAAGTTGCCCCTAGAACAATAGTATCTTCAATTCCATTCCTTTTATTTCATGTTAGAATTTGTATTTATGCATCTTTCTGTTGTACACTTTTAACAGCAATGTAGGCCACAGTCTCCCTATCCTAACTTCTTGCAGCTGCTTCAGCATGGTTGAAAAATCAATCAGAATGGCTTAAAAGTCCCCTTGCTGGAGAAAAAGTGGAGTTTTACATGGATTTTCCTCCTAAAAATAGCTCTGTCAATGCTTCTTACAATAAAATTGTAAGGGCATCATTCACTTTTACATTAAATCACCTAATTGTGTGAATGTGTCCATACAGAAATCACAATTGGAAGCGTCATGTCCCAGTGACCGTGAAGTCTCTCTGAAAAAGAGGAATTTTCTAGAATTGCTGGTACATGAATTGCTTAAAAATGCCATGGAGATGAAACATAATAAACAAGGCTAAAATTAGAATATCCAAACACTCAGTTGACAGTATTTTAGCAGCATTTATACCACATTCTTAAAAGTACAGCACAGTGGTGCCTCTCTTTCAGAGATTTCTACCAAACAATGATTTATGGTGTTAGTGGCAATTTAAGATCTTTGTCTGCAGTTAAACTCTCTGTCTTAAGTAGAAAGCTCCCATGGTATGATAATGAGCCCCTAAGAGAATCTTCTCAATTTTGAAGGATTTCCTCTCGCTTATGGCTCTTTATAGCCATTTTTCTAAGAAAGTTCAGCCTTTTGAATTGGTCAGTCCCTGCCCAGAAAACAGTTCTGGTTTAAAGTACATTGCCAGAGGCAGAATTACAACATATATTAAACACCTATCAATTTCAGGGTACTGAAAAGAGGCAAAAATTAGGAACTCTGAGGAGGAAATGTGGGTAGAGTTTGGACACTAGTGTTAAGACACCTGGTTTATTAACAGGGAACTGTGGAAATCTGTGGAATAACTAGTGGCACTGCAAGGTGAGAATGTTGAAGTGAATATAAGTCACAATTTCATGCAATTACATTTCTTACAAGGATTTGCTTGGGAAAATCAGTTGAGAGGTCTTGCAAGTCTTAGCAGTTTCCCTAGAACTTCCTTGGATTTTATGTTCATTCTGAATAATTAGAAACGTAATTTCATATTTCAGTCTGATTTCAACTCCTTTGCTAACTGTGTATATAAGACTCCTCACTGAATACAGCCTTGTCTGAAGTGGAACATGGCAGTGACTGTGTGCTTTAGTAGGAGGTGTGAAGAATAATTTTGACATTCAAGACTATTGGAAACAGTATGTAATTCATTGCCTTGAGATGGAATGTAGCCATAGTTAACAACCTGAATTTGAGAAAAGAACTGCAGAATCTCAGTTTTAAATCCCTTTTGGAAGGTAGCATCTCCAGTCATACAGTGCTTCAGTGCCAATATAGGTTGGTCACAGAAGAAGCAGTGCTATTTTTTAAACAACCAAGGTTTAAATTCCCAGAGATGTTGCATGATTTATACTGGCAAGAAATCTCAGCTGCCTCACAAGATCTGCCCATTCCTGAACTCTTCTTTCTGTTCTCTGGAGGTCTCTCAGATAAATACCTAGCAGGTCAGACCTGCTTGGTGTAGAAGAACAGATGAAATCATGCCCTAAGGTGTTGTGAATACTCTTTTTTGTGTTTGCTTGAATTGGCAGTGCCTGGAGGTATAGTTGACAGATTTCTGAATGTGAAAGTTATTAACTGGGGGGATGCCCTGAAACACTGCCACTTTATGGCAGATCTAAAATAACTTGTGTTTCAGTAACCCTTTAAAGAGCTATTTAGGAAGAAAACCCATATGAGCTACCAGTGAGTAACATTTGCTGTCCTAGACAATTGCTTCTTTTTCCCTAGGCCATGTTTTCTCTAAGCACAAGCTGAGGAAAGCCATCATCCTACAGTTGCATTGCTTTGTTAACTAAATGAAATTGAGCATAAGTACAGCAGAATGATGGAAGCCTGAAGGAGGTGTGATGAGAGCTTTCTTAGAGAGGACATACAGCCTCTAGAGGGGAAAGGTCTTTGGCAGCCAGCTGGAGTTGGCACAAGTATTGATCAAGAAAACAGCAGCAGCAGCAACAAAGGTCTTCTCCTTCTTGTGCTGTCTGGATAGATTTGTTACAGCCAAATCTTTTGTTTGGCCTACCTCCAAAAACAGCCTTCCACATTAAACTGATGCAGGAGGGAGCTCTTAGTGTAAAAGAAACCCATAGCTATAGAGAAACACCTGCACACCTTTGACTTGTCTCTCCTTGCAGCCTCTGCCTTCAGCCAGCTCTCAGCTGTAACCCAGTAAGACAATCCCGCGAACAAAGAGCACACCTATGTGTATATATGGACCCATGTGTTCATGCATATGTATAGATACACCACAGGTTCTGAGACAGCACAATTTTTCATGCAAATCTTTCAGCTGCATGACCTGGTAGTCTTCAGCCTCTTCTCACATCAGACTGGGTTTCACTTTTTATATTTATCCTTGTGTCCATGAGGTCTGACATCAGAATTCTTTGCCACACAAGTAAAGCCTGATGATACTCATCATAACCAGTGTCACAATAGCACCAGATTGATTAGAGAACTATGTGCAGCCAAGAAAAGTGGACTTAGAAATAGATGAACTCCTTGCAACTCAAAGGTATCTGTTAAGTGCCACTGATACTAATGCATGTTGGATATATATTTTTTTTAATCTGGATGAAAGCAACCTGCAAAGAAGGTATCCTTAATTGCTTTGTACAGATGTTAATACTGTTACAAATAGAGGGATCTGCTCTGGGTCATGATGTAAATCATTGGCAAATCCTAGATCTGGCACCTAGATCTCCCAAGTCCTGATCCATTAAACAGTTAGGTTTTCATGAACATAACATCTACACAGACTGTCACAGCTTCTGCAGTCAGTGGCAGACAAGTGAGTTTTTTCTTGGTTCAGAGACAAGGCAGTGGGATGAAACTAAGGCTATTCTTTCCCCTATAACTATTAATCCCATGAGAGTGTTCCCTAACTCATATTAGGAGCAGATAATGACCAGCACAGAAGTGGTGAAGTTCATGGATCAGAGAACTGCAAGTGGATGAATTCCAGCTCTCAGCCTGTCTAAAGGCTTTTCTACAAACATTGCTCATTTGTCCATCCCTTCTGTGGAAAGACCCCCAGGATACTCTCTGAGAAGATGCAAGCTTTTGAAGAGTTTCTTCCCGACCTTTTGCTGAGAAATGAGGGAATTTACCCATCATGGAACAATCTGTAAATCCCTCATGGCAGATCCTTAGGAATTCTCAGGCATCCAGAGGTGCCTGTATTTCCCAAGGCTGCTTGCATTGGTGCCTTGTGCAGCTGCTGTGTTCTTCACTCCAGAATAACTGCCCATTTTAATAGCACTTGTCTTGGTGCATTCTTTATTGGTCTGCAGCATGGAAAGATATAGTCAATCCTTTGGGAAATGTTTGATGGATTAGGCAATGAAAAATGATCAGGGAGAAAACTATTAGAAAGCAAAGGAATTACTTGTAGGTGTAGGATGCTGATGATAGTTGTATATTTCTGACCACATCTGCCGGGAAACATACAACCTTCAGTTTTTCATAGGCCTTTCCAGAACAGTGGTGACTGCAAAATGGTCTGGAAACACTTTTCTGGAGATAAACAATGGAAATGATCTAACATTAAAAATAACCCTAAAGGCAAAAAAAAAAAAAAATCAGAAACCACTTTGAAACAAAGGAAGGGTGGAGTAAGCAACCCTTTTGGAGAGACTTATACTGTGTTTTGTGCTGCTTACAGAAGCCAGAAATGCCGGTGAAGGTTATGTCAGAAATCTGTAAGCCATATGCCTATAGCTGTTATGTACAGTGTTCTAAATATTATAGAAATTAGGGATCCTGTTACAAAAATTACAGCAGCTAAAATTAGTTTTGGAGTAATTTATCCTTTTGCCATCGTTTCAGCATGCGCTGTGACATGAAAAGAGGAAGTTTTGTTGCAAAAAATATTTTAACCACAAAAAGATATTTTGCAGTAGAACAAGCGTTCCCAAGATTTAATTCATTATTGAGTACTACATAAATCATAGGAAAAACAGTTTCACTGTGGTAGCAACAGAATTAAGTACAGGTACCTAAAGTAATTCGACTCTTGGACTGCATTTTGAATTTTTTTTCACAGTTAGCTTATAGCAATACAACTAAATGCTTTCTTGTAAATCTTTAAATGACATATGGTGGAAAACAAGCAAAACATCTTAGAAATTTTTTTTAAGTCAAAGCTTCAGGTGTAATTTTGAAAGCTCTAGATTGAAAAGCATCTTTATTCACAACTATTACTTCGACTGACATTAGGAAGACTGTGCATATCTCTTCTTTTAATGCAGGAAGTTCAGAACTTATAATTATCCAGCTTTTCACTGGCCTCCCTTCTGCCTTACTTCTTAGAACTGATCTAAACAACACATACTTTCTCAAAAAGATTTCTGCGTGACTGGCAGGCCTGTAGGAGCTTTTGTCAGATGCTATTCTCACTAGTTAATTTCAGCTCCTGGTTCTGTGTACCTCATCATATCACAAACTTTGAGACAAGTGCTTAAATTGTCAGTTTTGCTCATAAATACAACAGAGAAATTATGAGGGACTGAGTTTCATGTAGTGATGGATGAATATCAGCTCCAGGCTAGAAATGTTTAGAAGGAGGGGGACTGATGTCTCCAGAAAATCCATCAAATTCAATTAGCTAGAGTGACCTTCAAGGAAATTCTGTAGGAAGTGGCTGCACAGTCTGCTTGTGTGGCCTTGTGTAGTCTTCAGGAAAAGGAAAGATTTCATTACTGAAATCTTGTCCTTTATAGTAACACCTCATCTCTTCCCCACGAATGAGATAGCAATGGCCATTGTGTGTGTGACCCATCTTTCTTTCTAACACTCTCTACAACATAATGGATAGAAGTGAGCAGAGAGTTAGTCAGCCTTTGAGATCGCAAACCTGAACACCTGTCACATTCTCTGAATCCATCAGTAGCAGAGCTGAGGAAAAAGGCAGAAGCCTTAGATGTGCATGTACAGCTACAGTTGAATTAAGACTATTCAAAGCTCAAGGAAAAGTTAGGTAACCTTCCTTACCTCTTGCAGAGTTTTTAAGAAAAAGGAACAAGATTACATCCAAAATGCATGTGTTTCTTTCTTTCCTCTCACTCTTACATCACCCTTAGGATTTTTAATGGCAGCCCTAAGAGCCACAGAAGGTTAAAAGGGGTAAACTGGAGAACAGGAAAGAACTGAAATCAACCCCACTTTCTGAGCATGAAAGACCTTGTTTGGGGGTGAAGCTGCAGAAAAGTATGGTAAGAGTAGTATGAAGCATGGACCATAAGAAGGGGTCTTCAAGGACAAAATGGGTGTATAGGGGAGCCTGTGCACCTAAGTCTTCCAGACTACCTAGATGAGGCTGGTGGTGTTATTAGTAATTAAATGAAGGTGAGGAGAGTTGATACTTCCTTCTACTGAAGACAACTGTCATATGGTTTCTCAAATATGCTAAGGGATTACTTGATACAGTTCTATTTTCAGTGCTATACCTCTGGCTAGGCTTACTGGTTGTGGGATGTAAGCAGGGCCTGGCAAATTCCCTCCTGGATGGTGATAACTTCGCCAGATGAAGTGCTCATGAGCAGGATGACTCACACCATCTCATTTCTTCACTATTACGCAACTTGCTTTTTTTCCCACAGTAAGATTTTCTTCCACATTTTGTTCAGTGATTTTTTTTTTTCCTTTCAGTAAAAGCGCCTGCCTTTATCATGATTTCACCCTGAAATAGGCAAGGGAATTCAGTAATGCAACCTGGCAGAGTGTCAAAAGTCCATTTTCTCAAGAGGAACAGGAAAAAGGTAATAATGGTTTGAGGAACTGGAAAACAAATACGTCCTATGTGGACTACAATTGGTTCATCTGAGTGAACAAAAACAATGAGCTCTGAGCCCTGAGGAAGCAGCGCAAGGCTCCAGCAGGGCCAAAAATAGCCCGGCTGAGAATCCCTCCGTTTCGAAGCGCGGCGCGGCCGGAGGCGCTGCGGGACCGCGGGCTCCCGGCGCCCCCCGCAGGGCTGCAGGGGCTGCGCCGCCACCCCACCGGCCAAAATTTTATCTTACCTCCTACCACCAGCGGAACAGGAAGAGTTATGGCAAAGTGCAAAAATTCACTCATTCATACACTAACCAATCTTATTCTTACCGGCTCTTTTAGCAGCATAATTTGGAGGGGAAGTACGACACCACGAGAAAGAAGAAGGCATGTATCCTTCATAAGTTAGCTATGTTTAATGTTATCTTTTGAAAACTGCTCAGGTACCAATTAGACTCAATGACACTGACCAGTCTGTAGTCTGGGACTGAACTGTCTACGCTTACGCCATGAATCACATTTCCCTTGTCCTTCAAAAGCTTCAGCTGTACAGTGCCTTGATGGTGTGCGGGACCAAGCCCACTAATTAAGATCACCAATTTGAGAAAGAAAATAATGTAAAGAGATAACACAAAAAAATTCTGGATTGTAAAGGCAGAGTTCGTGACATGGGTTCAACCCTGTTACATGACATCCCTGCTCAATGCATGTCTCTGGCTGCTGATGGATCTGGTGCTGCCAGTACTGAGAGATAGCATCACGATAAAAACATGATGTGTCTCTCTGCCCACACTTAACTAAAAGATCAAAACAGACATAGGTCTATTTTCATGTAAGTATGAGGAAATCTCCTTCTAGTAGCCTTATGAAATATAGAATGGATACAGTATCATCTGAGCTTAGTCACCAGGCATAGAGTAGACATTGTAAGGGGAAATCAAGACAGAAAATCTTGCAGTAGTCATCCATTTTTTAAGAGGCTCCTCTAACTAATTATGCTAAGGATTTAAATGGGGATTGTAAATAAAAGGAAACAGCAGGCAAATGTGGCCTGTTCTCTCAAGACAATGTGTCAAAAAACAATTACAATGAAGACTGAGAGAGAAGAAAAGGCTGCGGGTGGACCTTACTGCAGTCTTCTAGTACGTAAAGGGGGCTCCAGGAGAGCTACAGAGGATCAACTGACAAGGGCAAGTAGTGATAGGACAAGGGGTAATGGCTTTAAACTGACAAAGGGTATGTCTAGATTAGATACTAGGAAGCAATTTTTTAGTAGGAATTTACTAGAAAGGTGAAGGTGGTAAGACACTGGAACAGGTTGTTCGGGGAAGCTGTGGCTGCCCCAACCCTGGAAGTGTTCAGTGCCAGATTGGATGGGGCCCTGAGTCATCTGGTCTAGGGAAAGATGTGCTTACCCTTGGGACAGGGGGGTTGGAACGAGGCAGCAGGGTTGGAACGAGATGATCTTTAATGTCTCCTCCAACCCAAGCCATTATATAATTCTATGATAATTACTACTGCACTGACCTAGTTGGTCTTATTTTAGATTAAGGTTTATTATTCTGAATAGTAAGTAAACTCAGTAAATACAAATTAGGGAAAAAAAGACATCAGCCTCAATCAACAAAAGGATCATGCTACTCCAAATGAAAAGGTTATCTATTCTATGTCCATAACTTTATAATGACAGATTTAGCAGAGTGATGATTTGGTTATGAGGCTCTGATTTGCATATTAATGTTGTTATCTAGTGGGTGTTGTGTCTCTGTATGTTTAGAAATGAAGTTTGCATCCATATGGTTTGAACTCAGATGCAGGATTCTTCATTTTTTATGTTGTCTTTCTGAAGCTGTTAAAGAGTGGCTTTGGTGATTTGAAAACTGTCCCAAAGGCTTTGTTTGACGAACTTAAAACCTAAACAAAATACCTTGTTTTCCTTCTTGGTTTTGTTATTTCCAAACAAAATCTCATTTGCCCTCACAAACAAGGGAGACTTGGTCGCTCCATGGGCAGAAGGCCTTGAATGGGAGACGAGGTGCCAGATGAAGTACAGAGTGCTCTGAGTGAGTGCTGCACTATATGCTGGCCATGACACTGCAGGGTAGTCTGCTGCTGCTTTATTTTTCACATGAAACATGAAAACAAAGATCAAGGCTATCAACACCTATAAAGATTTTAGAAACCTGGAAGGTTTTCTATAGTGTCTTTGGTGAACTCTGGTGAGAGCATGTGCATTGCATTAATCACAGTTCTGCAAATAAGTTCAATATTTTTTCCACACATTTGTGAAACTGTGGCACAATGCTGCCAGTGTGGCAGCATGGCTCTGACATTCCCTTACAGGAGCAGCAACTCAATCTATGACTAATCAAACAAGAGCTGTATGTGTAGCTTGGATTGAAATAACACACAGTGTGCAAATGTTAATCATTACTAAGCCAGAGTTAATAATTATTTCTGTTAGGTGCATATCTTTTAGTGCAGACAGAAATCTCACTTGAAAGTGTTCCTTTGTTATATTTTTCTTAGAGGGATGCAGATGTATGAATGATTCATGTTGCATGTGAAATTATGCTGTGACCTATAATAATAGCCATTGCTATATTTTGTTATGAAACCAGATCTGAACTAAATTTTAAATCCAAGACTGTCTGTAAAATCTACTGCAAGCTTCCAGATTTTGGCCCAGAATTCCTACTCTCCAGTGTTTTTAGTCTTTTATTTTTCCAGGTCATCTGTTCTATGGAGAAAGAACATATAGCCATCTGGGAGATTAGCATATATATTTTATGAAGCAGAGTAGAGCTCTCTCTTTACTGACTCAGATGCTAAAGACCCAGATTTGCAGCCTGCCTCCTAGCTAGCAAAGCACAGTTCATAAAGCTTCTGTTGCCAGTGGCTTACCCCTCTCCCCCTCATCAAGAACAAACCTACACTAAAGTGATGTTGGCAAAGAAGTACTGTTCTAAAGTGGGGGAAAAAAACCACTCCAGCTTTACCGCCATAGAGAGAGGCGATTTTTAATGACAGAAGAATCTGTCTGTCAGTAAAGCTTACATTGTTTGAGTAGGAATTATCAGCAATTGATCAAACAAATCTGGCTACTGGAGTGAGATTCATCTCCAGAGTGGTATATATGGCTATATCTGGGGATGTAGGTATGGAACAGATCTGTGGTATAGCCTCTGAAATGTATAAAAGCCAAGTGAGAGTGCTGGGTTAATTTAATATGCAATATAAATTACCACAGGATGTAAAAGGAGTGAGCTGCAATAAGATGTGCCAAGGGGCATCTCCTCAATCTTTTATACTTACTGTGCTGGTAGAGACGTGCTGTCATTGTAGCTATAGTTGGAATTACAGTGTGTTCCTAGTACTGTGGTATAGTTGGACTGTGCCGGCAGTCTTTCCTTTTTTTCTGGACATTCCTCTTCTTTTTGTTTTTAAATACCATTCCGTTTTCTTTCCTTTACAGAACACAGATACTAGGAGCCTAGACTGCCAACATTTTGATATCCAGTGTAGATTTATAACTATGGACTGCCAATTTTTAATAAGTTATAGAGCTGCCAACTCCAGTGGTAGTCTGCACAACAGACCAGAAAACATAGGACAAAAGCTGAGATCATAATCCTAAATTTGTATTAATAATGATACTGAATAAGCAGAATACTTTCCATTGCTTCTTAAATCAAAGACTGGGAATAGACTGGTCTCCTTGTTTACCCTCTAATAATTTGTTGCTACTTTTAAAATGTAGATGCAAAAATGAGCCCGAATTAAAAGCTTTGGTTCAAAGTTCTCAGTTTGAAGAAGGTCTGAACTAAATTCAGAGTATCATCTGCATTTTGCAGGTTAGACTCTTCTTTTGAAACACATTATAACGAAATCCGTGTCCAAACTTTAGGAAGCATAGAGTGTGTATTCAAATACAGACTTTAAGAACTGGATCTGTTATATCTAGAATCTATTTCCCATTATTCAGATCTACTGAATAAAAATGGGAACAGATATAGTTCTTATCTGTTATCTACATTTCTTATTAGAAAATGCATTAAAAAACCCTTTCAATGTAGCATTTGGGCTATATGCTCATCAGAAAGGCTTGCACCATTTCAAAAATCTTTCTGTATCTTGCCAATGCTAAAATGTCATCTTTGAAAGACTGCATGCAGAGTCTTTAATGTTCTTTTCACTTACCTTTTGCCAGTCACTGGGATACGAATTCAACATTTACTGACAGTTCTATTTACCTTGATGCTAAGAACAGCCTACCCAATCTGGCCAGATCTTTTAATTCAGAAACCAGTCTCTCACATAGCTGGTAAAAGATGCCAAGAGAAGTCTGTGAGAGTGGGAATATCCTATGATGACTCTTCTGAGTATTTCCCTGGACACTCTCCCAGGTCCAGGCACAAGTGACAGGCTTCCTGAGCCAGTCACACCACTTCTGTAGAAACAGACATATATTCACGGGAAATAATAATTTTAAAAAGGTGTCTTGAGAAGCAAATCTGTGTGCTTTGATATCAAGGCATTCCACAAGATGGCAGGGTTCTGTCTTGGCAGGTCACTACGGCAGGCAACCTGAGACTATAAAGTAGCAGTCTTTTTCCTATCATAGTTTTCACCGTCAGTAATATAAGTCTCTTCTTTAAGTCTATCAGTTCTCTATAGCAGTAATCAAAATAAGCAAACAGCTGAAAGACAGAAGGCCTCTATTTTCTTATGGCTCATCCACACTTTTTTATATTACAACATTTAAAGCACCAAATTCAGGTAAAGCATAGTTTCTCACTGTGTGAATTGAAGAAATAATTATTTTTCTACATAAAATTAGACAGAAAATTATTGCATGCTACTACAATTACTTTAACCAGGAACATTAACAGCAGTCCTTTACATTGCATCTCAGTCACTTATTATTCAAACTCCAAAAACCATGAATTCAGCTATTTGTTACTCCTTGTCTTCATGATCAAGACAAGGTAACCTAAAGATGGGATGTTGCTGAAAAAGCCAGGTGGCTGTCCCTTTCACCTGTTCTGCTTCCTTGTGCTGCCTTTCACGTCTGTGTGTACAGTCCTAATGCAAGTCAGATCAACCTAAAAAGCTGATTGAAAACTAGCTGCTTTTACTCAGAGGCTTAGCTTTCAGCTAGATAAATGAGCTGAAATGACTCCACCGCCACACAGTCACTACTGTTGCAATCAGGAAAGCAGGTCAAGCATGTGACAAGGGGCAGGAAAGTCCCTTTCAGCAACAGAGTAGTATTGGATAAGCTTACACTAATTGTGAAAACACACCCTTAAGTAACAAAGGAATAGCGGAGAGGATGCATCCTCAGTTCTGCCCTCGCTGACAAGAGGCAATGGAGACAGGAGAAAACCTAAAGCTCAGTTCTTAGACAAGTTCAATTGAAAACTTGTGTGGTGCCTGCCTAAATCTTGCATGCATCACAGTGAAATGTTAGTTCTGACTTCAACTAGACATGTTTTGCTCTCTATTTGTAAAATAAGGATAATTACATAGCAGCTCTTTCTAGACCATGTTTTTTTTTGGTTTCTGTGAGAAATAAAGGCTCTGAAGTTTGGGGAAAAACGAGAAAAAATAGAATAATTGTAGTTCCCAGTAGGGTTCTCTGCAATACTTGTTACCAAGGTTCTGTTGAGTGTATTCCCAGAGTAAATTCAAGTAAATTGAAATATTTTACAAGCAATGATAAGGATTTTGAATTAACTCAGAGCATGTTATGCTTAAGATCTTCATCATTCTATTAAAAGCCTAAACCCTAGTGCTCCCTATAAAGGTGCTACAGCATAATGCTAATGCAAGGATAGAGAAATAGACAAAACCCCAATGCACAGAATAAAAGAATTACTAGCAGGTACTCTGTACATAAACCAAACCAAGGGCCTCACTCAGGGATGGAGAATTTTTTAAAAATCCATCTAGTAGAGAAGAATTGTGTAATTGCATTTACTAAACACTACAGAAAAACTAAGCCCTACATTTTATGTATAAGTGAGAAGACATCAGGTGCAGTCAGGGTACTTGGGCTTCTCATTTGGTATGAATGGGCTTTGTTATGATGAAGCATGAACAGAGAATTTTCATTTCCAGTTCTAGCACTGAAATTCAAACGAGGATTAAAAAAAAAAAAAAAAAGGGAGTGAAATGCAACGAAAATCTCCCAGTAATATCACCAACTGAAAACAAATGCAATTGACAAGATCTGGTGTCTTCACAAGCTATGAAAACCCTGGTAGCGGGGAGAAGAAATTTGGATTTTCAGCACCGAGCAGTTACGTGCTGATTACAAGAGTGAGAAGTAAACTCTGTTAATTTTTAACAAAGGCATTCAGCAGGGATACACCCACGAGAACCTCGTGTGGAAACCATCCGACAGCCGTGCTTACGTTCGGACTGGTTACGGAAGCCCACGGCCGAAGAGCAAGCAGAGCCTCTCTCCGGGCCCGGGGGCGGTGCCGGTGCCGGTGTCGCGGGGGCGCAGGGACACCGAGCTCAGGTGCGCGCCGCCTCCGCCCGCCGCCGGGGGGCGC
>WBMY01013598.1:175572-201620 GCA_013397315.1 Donacobius atricapilla | reverse complement strand
CCCCCCGCCATACAGCGTAGGGGAGCCGGGCCCGGGGCGGGCGGCTCGGCGCGGCCCCTCCGCCGAGAAGGAGGGAGCCAGGGGAGAGGCCCGGGCCTGCCCCCCTACCGCGGGCTTGGGGTGGGTATGGGAGGGGAGACGAGACCGGCAGAGCTGCCGAGGTTGTGAGGGAAGGCGAGACTCGGCCGTCCCGATGTCGTTGGGGTGAGGCCTGGCCCGGTCCGACCGGCCCGGCCCTTCCGTGGGTCCNCTAAATTTTCATCAAGCGACAGAATCCTGGCGCCTGGGCAGTGGTGGAGTCACCAGGGCTCTGGTCATTCAGCCTTTAAGAATATTCTTAAAGAAAGGTTGCTGGGAGGGAAGCAGTTGTTTTCTGAAGTGTTGATTCACTGCTAATACTTGTTAAGTATTATCCTACTTACTAATCAAAAGCTTATTATTTCTGACTGAAAAAATTCCTAAGGTGGCTTGTGTTACTAGGTTCCTCTGCCCTCTTACAAATTCTGTCTTAAAATACCTGTGAATGAGTTGTATCCTTGCTTAGATATCTGGGCCTGCCTGAGGGTCACTTGACTATGTTATGATGCTGAAGGCACTGAGGGACTGGTTTGTTTCCCTGATTTTCAGTGCAGTTTTGAAGCCTTTGTTGGAGACAGAATAGGGCTATTTCATCTCTACATTTTTTTAGTCACTATGTACAATTGTGGAAAGAGAAACAGCATGGAATGGAATTTCTAGATCCTGTTTATCTGTCACCATTGACAATTCAGGCAAAGATGTTTTTTTTGGAGGGGCAGAGAAAAATCTTCAGACTAGGAGGCTTTTCTAGAAAGTAAAGGAGTGAAAAGATGCTTTGTCCTATCTAGGCCATATCTCCAAGGAATTCAACTAATAGCTTTTTTCTTACTTTGTATTCTGCCTGAAAGCATTTAGGTAAAACTCAGTGATCTGTAGCATTGCCCTTGGGTTTGTGAAAGGACTAGGTGCTGTTCCTTTCTTTCATGCTGCAAGAGCATTGATAAGTTATTTTTTTCCCCACCCAGAAAAAGCTGTGAATGAATGCTTATTAGGTTTTGCTTTTGAGATACTTAAGAGAACCATTTCTGTAGAACTTTTTGAACCCTCAGCTCCCATCCTGTTTTGAGTGTTCAAGTTCAGGCTTTGTGGATTCTCCTGTCTTGCTGCCTCTTCTGTGGTTTGATAGTTCACAAACAGTTGTGGGGTTGTACCTTCCCTGTTTGTCTTTGCCTTACTCCTGCCATGCCCCAACAGAGCTATACCTCTTCTCTCAAGTCACCAACCATTTGTTCATGATGAAATAGAGTTTACTGCCCTCCAGAGGTTTGTATAATGCCTAAGGTGTATGGGTTTTTTAAAAGAAAAATGCAGTTTGGACATGGGTTGAAGTTGGTTGCCATTGAATTGAATTGTCAAGTTGAGTATTAGAAGTCCTTTGCAGAGAATGCTATCCAGTTTTAGAGCTGATGATGTTAGTTTGATAGCTGTTTGGAATAGGAATCACCATCTACTGTTGAATACTTCATAGTCTAGTAAGTCCAGTTTTGCAGGAGTGATGCAAAGTGTCATTCTGAACGTGTGCCTCAGCACAGAACCTGTTTTTACTTGCTTTCCTAGAGTTTATCTATATATTGAATGAAAATGTCGGAGTAGAAGTCCTAGAGATTCTGCTTCTACTAACAGCTGTACTAGTTTAGCTGGTAATTTTAGCCATCCATGGTAGTGTGCTTGAATCTTGCCTTGGTGAGGATACCATGAATCATAAAAGGAGCCTGTGGAGGCTGTCAGGAGTGGACCAACCTGAGGGACTGTCATCTGTGCTGCGGGCTCTTACACACATTAGCCTGAATTAAACAGTTTAATCATATGGTCTAATAAGGGCTGATTAAACAGCACCTGCTTTGCAGTTGTCAACATGGCCACTGGTTCATGGTGTACAGGCTCTGTAATTCCTTACTGGCCTACAGAGGAATGAGAGCCCTTCAGTTCTTGAATTCGGCACAGTCCTGCACAACACATCTGCCAAATAACACCAGAGCTAGTGTATTTAGAAATGTGAAGAAAAGCAAGTATTTTGTGCCCTAATGTAGCTGTGTAACTTGAACTATGAAAATGAATAAACTAATTCAGCAGAAAATACCTTTTAAAAACCCTAAACAAAACATTTTTTTAAAATGAGTGTTATTTTCTGAAGAAGGTACCCACGAGGGTGAGCTGGCCAGGTTGCCCTTTAGAAATACACATTTTCAAACTAAACTAAGGTCATGCTTCCAGATAAAAGAACATTCAATATCATGCATTAGCTTTCATGTGGAAGCTGAAGTCTCCCTGTGTTACATCCCACCCCTATTAATTAGTACCTCCAGCAGGGTTCTGCTTTTTCTGATGAAAAACGAGTGGCGGCACACGAAGTGTTCCACTTTCCGGCCCTTCGGTTTCCTTTGCCCATCTTGTCCTGCCTGCCACATTCCTGTCGCGCTTCTCCCCTGCATCGGGGCGGATGTGGGGAGGAGGTGCGGAGGGGGAAGGCCGGGGCGCTGCCCGCGGGGCTGTCCCGGTGCCTGTTCCCGTCCCGGTGCCTGTTCCCGTCCCGTCCCCGCTGCCGCCGGAGCTGTCCCTTCAGCACCCGCGGGCCGGCGGGCGGCTCGCTCGGCGCCTCGTTGCTGTCCCCGTAATCCGTGAGCTGCCCGAGCAGAACACCCGCTGGGTACGGCCCCTGAACGCTGTCTGGCCGGAGGAGGCAGGGCAGGCGGTCACCCTGGGCTGTGGGCTGCGTGTTTGTTCGTTTTCAGTCTTTTAACTGACCTTGTCCCGAGGAGCAGGTTAATTGAGGGTTCTAGCAGTGCTGAAATTCTACTGACTGAAGAGATAGGACTCCACATCAGATGTTCTTTAGGTCTCTTATTAGTGAGAAATACAAGAGTGACTCTTCATGAATTCTCAGTGACAGGGTGGTCTCACATCTGGAGTTATTGTCATTACAGTCTTGTTCTAAAATTTCAGTGTTTCTGGTCAGAATTTATTCTTTTCATGTTTTCTAGTAATCTCTGTCTCAAGCATTTGAACACCAAGGTTGCTGCTCTAGGACTGAAATATTCTTTGTTGTGCAGATCCTTGAAGCTCAGAGTGTTACCCAAAATATGTATTCACAGTAGGAGAAAAATAAATTCTCTGTGTTCTGGACTGGAAGAGACCTCTTCTCCTTCGGGCAGGCTTTCTTGGTCAGTTTTCTATCTTGTTTCCCATTAATATTTTGTTCATGGAACACCAGGAAGAGCAGCAAAGGCATCCTTATTAAACTAACCCATAGATTTGACTAACTTACAAAAGTAAGCCAACTTATAAAAATCATGTTCAGGAAAGATAGAGCTCAGACATAATAAAAGCCTGCAGCTGTGTGTGGAAGAGTTTGTATTAACTCCATACAGTTTGTTGACAGAGTTTTGTACTATAGGCTTATACATAGGAAAGACATTTGATTGGAATAAGGAGACTAGTTTATTTGAGTGGGATCTAATCTGCTCCCTTACAAACTTAATTTCCTTTCTACTAGACAAAGCAGGGGATCCATGTCAGATTTGGCATTTCAATTGCAGCAAAGTATTAAAAGACTTGGTGACTTTTTGTTTAAATCTTGCATTACGGCACTCTTCCTTTAAAGCTTTTTAAAATTTCATTGACTGTAATTGGTAACCATGCAAATATCAGAGTAGCATCAGTGATAGCCTACCACTGCTGTAAATTAAGCTGTATCAAGGTGTTTCCATTGGTCAGTATGTGGAATTAGTCATATTGAATGGGTTCTTTTGGCCACCCATAGAAACTGTGTTTAATGTACAGTTGTACAGGATACATTTTCTCATTGCTTTTGCTCTGGGTGCAGTTTGTGTTCTGAATTGAGGCAGCTGCATCTGTAGATTGTTTTCCCTATATGATGCCAGTTAGCCAGAAGTCACTGTGTCAGCCTGTAAAGTATAGCTGTCAGTGTATGGGAATAGGAAGTTTTTGTACCAAAAATGCAGGATGCATTAATCAAGGAATGTTTTTCTTATTTCTTGCTCTGTACACTCGGTATGTGGTTGGATCCATCTGTTTGTCACACTGTTGTCGGTAACGTCAGAACTGGTTAACACATCTCTTGTGGGGAACAAATCTGCAAAGCCTGGAGAGGTGTGGAAGGATAAGTGTGATTCGGGAAGGACTAAAAGACTGTTGTGGCAGTTCAACAAGAGACATTCAAATAAGGGACAAATGGAGAAGCAGATACATTTTGTGTTGTTTTAACTATTTTGCATTAGGCACTGTATTGTGAACACAGCAAAGGTTAGTTGGTGAGTGTTTCTCATTTTCAGAATCTTTTACTGTCCCTGAGAGTTTTATCATTAGGGGGGGTAGGGGATCAGTATTATAAGGGTTTAAATGTGGTAAGAGGAGGCTGTTTTATTGTTTTACCATTTGCAGTGAGTACTTCATACCGGTTTTATGACACTGCAAGGTCTGTTTTACCATACTATTTGGCACTAAAAGGTTGTCAGAAAGACCCACTGCTTTCCTTTGTATTGTTTTGGAGTGAAAACTGGCCCTTCCTCCAAGGGCAAGGGTGAGGCTGGCCAGCATGGACCTTCAGCTGATGTACATGTTGCATAGTTGCTCAAGTGCTTACATCTTTTTTTTTCCTCTTTCCCTAGTCCTAGAGATCGACTTCTCAGAGCTTGTTCTGGAAGAAATCATTGGCATAGGGGGCTTCGGAAAAGTGTATCGAGCTGTATGGATAGGAGATGAGGTTGCTGTCAAGGCAGCTCGCTATGACCCTGATGAGGACATCAGCCAGACCATTGAGAATGTTCGCCAAGAGGCCAAGCTCTTTGCCATGTTAAAACATCCCAACATCATTGCCCTCAGGGGCGTGTGTCTGAAGGAACCTAATCTTTGCCTGATCATGGAGTTTGCCCGCGGAGGATCGCTCAATAGGGTGTTGTCTGGTAAAAGGATTCCTCCTGACATACTGGTGAACTGGGCAGTGCAGATTGCCAGGGGAATGAACTACCTGCACGAGGAAGCAATTGTTCCCATAATTCACCGTGACCTCAAGTCCAGCAACAGTAAGTGCGACACAGGGAACAGTCAGGGTGCTGGGATATGGTTTTGGGGAACAAAAATCATACAAAGAAAGAGGGGAGTAATGTTGATTTAGTGATCCTTTCTTGTGAACCACTGTATCCTCTAATTCAATCCCAGAAGGGTTTGTTTTTATACAGTATGGTGCTTCAGAGCACAGGAAACAGATAAATGCTTTCACTCTGTAGAAGTGAACTTAAGTGTAGAACTTAAATGATTGGATGCAAAAGCAACTGTGAACGAAGCATGCTTTGCCAATAGTTCATATTCATACAGTGTCTAGGTTTTACTGGCATTTCAGCAGACTTCTGTATGTTAAAAAGACTTATTGAACTTAAAATGTGTATTATTCTTCCACTTTTTGGAAGAATGAATGCTTCTTTTTAAAGGTAAATGCTCCTAAGCTTTAATTGTACTTGCTAGATTTTGCTGTACACATGAGATGCAAGCCTGTTTTCCTTATGGGAGATTTAACCTATCCCAGCGGCACTGGAACTTCTCTTTATCCACCACAGACCGGGTGTTGACAGAAACATTAACTCATGTGAATAAAATGTTCTTGTACACCCAGGATTTCAGAAGATATTTGTGGTGCTTTACATGATACAGCTGTTGCCAGACCAGTACAACAGCTCACGCATTAGAGAGCGAGGGGGACTGAACTTTGGTAGTTAGGATTCTGGAAATCACGGTGATT
This sequence comes from Donacobius atricapilla, assembly GCA_013397315.1. NCBI lineage: Eukaryota > Metazoa > Chordata > Aves > Passeriformes > Mimidae > Donacobius > Donacobius atricapilla. The sequence continues at coordinate 195,787 of WBMY01013598.1, read as the reverse complement.
TCAGTTGCTCTGTAATACTGACAGCATTACTGTGTGTTGCTTGGGTGTTGTTCTTTTGTAGTGTGTCTCTTTTCACAAACTTTAACTTCTCAAAGTCAAATGCACACGTAGAACATTATTTATGAGTGTGGGAGCAAGCAAAGTGCTGCAGTGGTTTAAAGATCATCATCTCCTTTCCTGATGCCTGTATGCTGCTGTTTAGCCTTTCTCTCTGCTTGTCTGTGTCTGGATGGCAGGAGCAAACACACACCTCATGTTGGCTGTCGTGGTTTAGATTGGTAGTGTTAGTATGAACTCACTGTTATGTATGGCTTGAGTTAATAAGAAGCTCTATGAACTGGGTGGCTGGGATGTAGGCATATGTTCCCTTTTGCTTTGAGGGCAGGGACATTACCAAAGAGGTCTGATAGATCAGAATTTTAATATCTTAAATAAATTGACTAGCACTAGCATTAACCATTGCAATGCTTTAAATTTCCAGGCCTTGCAGCACCTTCCTCTGTTTTTTTGGCCTCAAATGCTTTGGCTGTGAATTTACTTGGTTGTGAAAGAGTAAAAAAGGTATTATTAGTTCTTGTTAGTGAGTTTGCAAATAGGAACTATAAGAGCCTTCAAGTTAGTTTCTACAGTATTGTTCTTACACTAACAAAGTTTCCCATTTTATTGGAGTAAGGCAGTCTTAATGTCAATAAAAATTTCCTGATATCTAAACCCTTCCCTTACAGATGGCAAATATACGGGCATGTTGATAAATGCTCTAAAATTAAGGAATGATTTGCTTAATTAATGAATGACTGGCTGCATCTGTGAATAAGAAATAATTGCTTTTCAGTGTTGTGCCTTTCCTCCTTACCTAAGAAAATATTTACTTGCTTATTTTGCTAACAGGCCATTAAGATTGCCTTGCTAAGTGCTAGTTGAACATTTTTGAGGTTTAGAATGAAAGTAATTTCTAAGATAAAAAACTGCTAGCTTCTAGTACTTCACTGTTTTATTCAGACCAGAGACTTGTAGTTGTAGAAGGGAAAAGCATCAACAGGAGAACCAGCCCACCCAGACGTACACCCAGTGCACAGTGTTACCATCCAGACAGATGTGGATGCTAGAAAACATCTGGACTGTCAGCGGCAAGAGTAAATGTCTCTTGTCACAATGAATCAGCAGAGTGTAATTGTGCTGCACTGTAAATGGTCGGTGAGGAGTTGCTACACGTATTACTATCATTTCCTTCATTTGGGAGGAAGCAATAGTAAAGAAAGAGGAGGAATGAGTGGGAATGCCTCTGAAAGGTTTCAGGGATGTTCTGAATGTGTTTGAAGAGGAAAGGGAGAGAATTTACATGGTGGTCATGACCAAGATAGCATCAGATCTAGTAGAGAAATGATGAGTATAAGAAAATTCTATCCCAGATAAGGCTGGAGCAAGCAGTATTACATTTGAGAAACTAAACAAGTGTAGAAGCTGGTATTGGAGGAAAGGACTTAGGGTATTTTAAGGAAAAATTGCTGGTTTGTTTTTCTCTTTTGAAATAAGATAAATTAGTAACCTTAGGTATGGGCTTGACATACTGCAACAGCTGTTTATCAAAGAAAATGGAGTTCTTCATTCTGTGCTGTGTGGTTGAAGAGAAATTTAAAAAAATATGTGCTATTTTAAACATTTGAAATGCATGTTCTTTCCTGAGTGTATCTGCAGAGCAAGCATCATAAATATTAGATCGTGACAATGGTGCAGCTTTTTGTGGGGATAAGGGATTGTAGAATAAACAACTTTGAGCTGCCTAAGTCATGTCTTTCTTGATTACTCTGTCACCACGTTGCTGAAATCCATTTCTCTTATATATAATAAGCATCTTAGACATTTCTCTGCTCTGTTTCCTGTGGAAAGCTTTTTACTAGTTTTGTAAAGATTAATGGAGTGAGTATATTATTGCATCCTGATCAATACATAGCTTGCATTTTGTCTGTTTTTCTGATGAACTTAATTTTCTGCATTACTGTGGATAATGAAGAGCAGGTTATCTTGTTAGCTTTGTGCCTGTAGGATTACAAGCTTGTAGCATTTTCCTTGCACAAGTTACCACTCACAGGCATCACAGGCAGTGATGTGTCTGTGGTGAAGAAAGAGCTTCTGCTTGCAGGAACTTGGAGAGGATTCTTGCAGACACATTTCTTACATGAACTAAGTATCTACAAGCGCTGCAGAGCTGTCAGGGGAGCATCAGCTGTATTGATCTACTGATTGGTACTGCCTACGTTCAGTAATAGATTGAGATTCTTGTACATCTCATCTTGCCTTCAAGCACCAGCTGGGATGTACACTGTGCATCTGAGGCTGCAGGATGAGTTCGTTTGGGAGCTAAGGAACAAGACTGAGCAGTGGGAAAGAGCAGAGTTGCCTTACTTAAAATCAATTTTTCTACTGGACTAGAAGAAAATCAGAGAATGCCTTGTTGTCAGATGTCTGCTTTTATTTAGGCAGGCACAGAATATATAAGGACAGTACTTCATGATGAATCTTTTAAGCAGGTCACATTACATTTTGAGCATATCAAGTGGGCACCCTAATACAAATGTGAAAAATTACCCCATTATATAAGGATTTGGGAAAACAAAAAAAATCCTTTTTGATTTGAAGTATTGCAGCTTGATGGAGTCAGATAGTATGTACCAAAACAATGCTCAGAATAGTTGTCAACATTTGTGGTATTGTAATAAAGAACATAGAGTTTTGATTACTTTGGGAGATAACTTCGGTTTAGGTCATCTGAACTGAACTTGAGATGATTATTTGAAGATTCCCGGAGGTGTCTCTTTCTTGAGCTATTCTTCATCAAAAAGCATTTCAAATCAATTGTCTGTTGTCCATCTTTTTTGGTTAAAAGAAGGAAGTTTTTAAAGTTATATAGTTTTTCTTATTTTTTTTCTTCTTTACATTTAATGCTAATACATTTAGAGTGTAGGAAAAGTACCCTGTACATTTAGTACCATGTTCGTTTGAGGAAGATTTATTGTAAATCTTGGCGGTTCTGAGGGCTGCCTGTTTTATTGCCTTGGGAGTGCAATCAGGAAGTGAGTACAGAAAGGTCTTTAGAGACTGAATTGTACACCTGTGATTTAGTTTTAGAGACCCTGAAATTATTTTGTTGAGCCTGAGTTCAGCTGGCAGTAAGTCTGGTAGACAAGTGTTCTTGGCATTACCAACTCATATGTCAGTCATATAAATACATGAGAGAAAAAAGGTAATTTAGGAAACTATTTGGTTCTGCTGTGTGAGGAGATAAGTATTTCTCTTTTTATTGTGGTTGTTTGATTTAAGGGATTCGAGTTATTCTGCATGAAAATCAATCTTATTAATCTATAGAGTCCTCAGTGGCTGCTGCTTCTTCTCTTCATCCAGTGATATTTCTAACCTTTTCTTCTTCACCTGTACATTGGTGAGCCATTGAGCATATTTTACAGAATCCTTAGTAGGGCTTTCCCAATGTGAAAGCACCTAAATAATCTAAATGCTGAACTATAGCAAAAAAAGCAACTAGTAATGCCCACTGAAGTCAACATCACTGCACTTAGAATAGCTCTTAAGAGTCTCCCTGCCTTTTGTCTCTCATCTGTGATTCAAGTCTTATTTCTGGCCAGAGAAAACTGCCTGGCATATAATGCTTAGGATCAAAAAGGGACAGTCCTGTTGGTTTTAGTGAAGTATTGTAAATAATGAAGTTGATCCTGTTTGTCTGTCAGTGTTAGATATGCCAGCATTGCTGTGGGAATAAAGCCAATTAACTAACACTGTGGAGAGCTAGCAAAAGCATATTTGATTTTTTTTTACTGTCTCAGCAAAACATGTTTGCTATTTGCACTACATTGGAAGATTTTGCTGAGGGCGTTCATGCCAGTTAGCAAAGTGCTTTTTAAAAGTCACCATGGTTGTGCTCCTCAAAGTGGCACAGAAGATTAGCAGTAAAAGTGACATTGCCAAGGTCAAAGAAAGAGGAAGGGACAGAGATCAAAATAATCCCCAACAATTCTGATTCAGCCAAGTCAGTAGAGCTTCCTATCAAGTTACTTGAAGTCTTTACCTCTCCTGCGTTTTGGACCACCAAAGCTATAGCTTTGCTTATTTAATGTAGTTAAGCCTTTATCTGTTCATAAAGATGCCAGTAGAGCTGACTTCCACTTCCATGGACTATAGACAGTTGTTCCTAGGACTTAAAATAGCCCTTATTTTTTATTTTAATCCAATCATAGCTGACACTCTTCTGGTGGTCTTTGAAGGAAAAGTACTTGTAAACCTTTTCCTCTGTCTGGCAGGGGTGTAGAAAAGAACTCTTCTAGGGTCTGCTGAATGTAGGCAGAGCAGTTTGGAAGTCTGCACTGTTATTATTGCTGCTTCTGGTACTCCAGGGTAATTTGCTGACTAACCCTCCCTCCAGTGTTGTACCTGCTATCAGAATGGATTTCCTTTGTCAGTGCAATTAAATGACTGAGTAATGCTTCATGTAGAATATAGTGAAGCTATTTCAATTATATCTATATGCTTTTCACTGGGTGAATAATTGATCTGGCTTTAGTTGGGTAGTCCCTTGGTCTGTAAGAGGAAAGCGGTAAAAAGGTGAATTTTTGGGTGGGGGGGAGTGATGGTGGGATTGACAACAGCTGGGAGATGAATTTTCAGGGAACAAAATCAGTAAGACTCCTGTTTTTCTGTCCTTTTTTCTAAGTTTAAAGCTTGTGTACGGTAGAAATCAGGGCTTTCAAACAACCTGGCTATATTCCTGAGACTGATGAAAGATGACTTCAGGTTCTGCCCTTATGCAATTATCTGATTCTCTCAACAAGCTATAAGATATTGTTGATGGTGCACAACTCCTGGTTACTCTGCTTATATTTCTCTGTCTCCCCAGAGTATAATCATTTGTGCTGATATCCTGGTCTCCTGTATTGTATTTAAAAAAAAATTCCAAAGAGCCATAATATTTTTGCGTGTGGTAACATGATGAGAAAATTGATGCCATTAATATTACACATTTTCATTGAAAAGAATGAAAAAAAAATATAATGTATTAATTGTGCAGAAGATTTAAATTATGCCTGAATGTGTTGCTAATTTTTAAGATGTTAAAACACCAGGAATTCACAGAACTAGGCTGACAGTTTGTATGTTGTACTTTGGTACTTTGTTGGATTTTTCCTTCCATCGCTTTTGTAAATTAGTGCAGCTATTTTCCTCTTGGAGTGGTTTGACAGATGATTTCTCAGATGATTTGCACTCTTTTTGCTAAGATATTTTCATATCTAAGTAGGTTTCTGAGAATTCCAAATGATGTACACCTTCTGTAAATGGCTTGTTTTAGATGAATATGGATTGGTATCTTCACTGTTAAGCTCAAGTCAAAATTATGAAGTCTTCATGAAATAAGTTGGATGTCCACAAGAACACTTTGGTATCCTCCTGCCCACACTAAGTAGTGAAAAGGTGACTTCACAGATGGAATCTGCTCCCTTCATAGACAAATATGGAAAGAGTACTACCTCTTGTTTTTAAGAAATTAAATTGTGTCTATTACATTTGAAAACCTAGCTAATATCCTTTTCATGTAATTGAGCCGCTGTGTGCATTTTTTTTTCAGGGTTTTCTCTGCTCCTTAGAAAAAATAACTTAGACTTGTGGTGTTAAGCACTTTATTCAAATTGTGCTTTTGGGAACACAGAAGAGACCTAAGCACTGTTACGCAGCAGGCGTCCATAGGCATCCCCTGAATTCACCGTCTGACCATCTACAACAAAGCTGGGGAAGATCTCTCTTCTCAAATTTCTAAGGAGCCATTTAAGTGTGCGAACAGTCTTGTGGTATTTCTGGGAAGCTAGAATAATTTCTTGATCTCCACTTTTTTTGGGGGGGAGGTGTTCCTTCCACATCAGTAAACTTAATTTGAATTTTGCTGACTTCTGTCAGCAACTTCACTTTCGCCTTTCTTATCAAACAGTTCCATTCAGAATTTCAACGTATCTGAAACAAACTTGCTCTTGAAGTATCAGACATTAAACATAGTATTGCTCTTTGAAGTGATGATTCGTCCCCCAAGATGATTCTTTATTTTAAGTCATACCCCATTTTGAAGACTGTGTATATTTCTATGTGACAGGACAAGGGAAAACCTTATGCTGTTTGAAAGAATATGGGGTATAGCACATGGTTTTAAGTAGCTGCTTTTTGGTACGTGTTTGCTCTTAGATTCTGGGGTAGTTTGTCATGTTGGTGTGACTTTGATTGCTAAAAGGTTGCCAAAGTTGATTGGCATGTCTGCTAATTGCTTGTTAATTGTCTGCTAATGGGAAGTCTTCCTCAGACCCAAGCTTTTTGCAGATAGGAAATAGTAACAGAACCTCATGCACTAAGAAGAGAAGCTATTCCAATGCATAGCAGTTCAGAATTATGTTGTTTGGTTTCATCACCGTTTCTTAAGATCAGAAAGAAGGGCTCTTGCTCACAGAACAGTAAGTCTATGTGTCCCAGTCTGTAGAATAGTCATTATGGTGGTAACGGCAGCGTGGTGCAGCATCTCTCAGGGTCCTCTTAGGAAGGAAGTAGCCAGAGGGGACACAGCCTTCTTCTGAACCATTTGTATTACTGCCACACACAGCCCTTCCACTGTGCTTTCTAGAATCATTGTTGTGTTGCTCATGCATTTATTATAACACCGTTTTTAATTAAAAACAAAAATACCCTTCCGAAAGAGAAAGCATTATCTTGTGTGCGTAAGGATTCCAAATGGTCTCTGAAATTCTGTATGTGCTTTGAATGCTGTATGTCTTATGTCTGGGAAAATTTTTACAGCTACAAGCCAAGCTCCCAGTTTTCTGTACCTCTCTGATGTGTTGTGAAAAAGGCTTCTGGATTTTGCTTTGGCCACTGTGAAATATTAAGATCTCCTGTTTGTATTACAACTGGAAACATCTAAAATGCAAGCATGGCTTCCTCCTTGCCTATGTGTAGACTAATCGTTGAGATGTGTAGCAAATGATAGTCAGTATGCCAGCAGCTCCACTTACTAGTAACAGGTAAATACTTTTGCCACTAAGATTTTGTTAATCACAGCAACTTCTGTGCTTAAGCTGGGGATTCCTGGGAGGTTCCTGATATACTATAAAGAAATGCTGCTATGAATAATTGCTGTGAGGATGGTACCTATAAGGGTGGCGGGAGGATGTATGAGTACCCGGCCATGGGGCCTACCTTTCACAAGAGCATTGCATTCTCCTTTATGAGTATGGGCCTATGGAAAGATGTTAGAGAGTAGTCTTTAGTTCCTTTTGACTTTGCATTGTTCAAGGATCTTGAGAAAAAGAAAAATCCCATAACTTTGATAGAACTCGATATGCCTAATTCTGCTTTTTGAAGTGTTGTCAGTCTTGCCCTGGATTTATTGATTAGCTTTTTCTTATTTGATGCAATCAGTCACATAATGTGTGGTTTTGATATGATTATAGTCATCTGGTAACCACAGAATATTCCTAATACTTCATCAGGTTATTGTGTGGTTAGAGTCTTTACTGACATGGTAAGCTGGGTCAAAAAAATCTTTAACAGAAATCATCAAAAAGTGGACTGCTTTTTGATAGCTGTATTGAATGAGTTGTTATTTTGTGTGGACTTTCATGTACAACAGTGCAGGAATGCCCTCTTCCTCAGCACCTGGCAACTTGTTCTGCTCACCTGAAGGTCAAACTCTGCAGTATTCAAGAAACTCTTGAGTTTTACTGTTGTCAGATATAACTTGATGTTGATTGTGCATCTAAGAGCCTTTTAACATTTTTTCTGATGAATGAAAATACACCTCTCTACCTTTTAAAAATATTTTAAATTAAATCTGAATTTGAAAACCCCATAAAACACCCCAGCTTCTGGTGTGGATTGTGCTGCTGCCTGTGAAGTTATGTCTTTCTTACCTTCTAGATTTTGGAGTACCAGCTTATTCCATGAATGAGTTGGTGTTGGTGTTATTTACTATTTTATAAATATGTCTTATCTGAAACCAAAACAAAACAGTTTGGGCTACCTTTTTCCATCAAGAATTTCATGATTATTTTTGCCTGGAAATGGCTCCCACTGAATCAGCATTATTATTAAATCTCTTTTGAGAAAGTCTCTTGAGTGGCGAATGATGAATGTCATTCATGTGATTTTTTTCTTCCCTTTCCTTTTTTTGTTGTTGCCTGATACAGTTCTTGATTTGTTGCAGGCTTCCAAACTTACACAGTTTGGTAATGCCATGTGTTGAGTACAGATGTAATTATATTTTTTCCTTGGAGCATTTAACTGATTATGAAGAGTACAATAATCCATGCCTGAGGTAGAGGTTGTTCCAATGTCAGCAGTAGGGTAGGATTTAGTCTGAAACCAAAGCTGAACAGCTCTGTTTTTCCCAGAAACTCACCTGAGCATTCCAAGTGTTTTGTACAGATCACTAAAGCGATAAGGCTTTTTACAGCCTGGCTAGGTGAAAGGATCGATTCTAAATATATCGGGGCTTTGGAGGCCTTTCCTCTCCCTTCCCCCGTTATGCGTTAGCTCTTTAGAGCTACTGTACTGCATGGCTTAAAATCCAAGAACTGCTGTGCTGTCACATCCATCAGCTCCTCTCCGTTGATAGAAGAGGACAGTCATGCAGCTTTATGGGTTTGCTGAACCCTGACTCCTACCCAGTAATTAAGAACGTTCCAAGGTGTACATATGTATTTTTTAATGGACTGTTGCTGGATGGTTAGTAGTAACAGAGATAATATTTGCTTCTTACTAGAGGCAATATTTGTGGGTTTTGGTTTTGCTTCTAAGATGTGAAATTCTGAGTGGGTCTTGAATTCTGTCCTCTCCAGGATCTTACACAGCACTTAGCCTTCTGCAGCTCAAACAGATATTAAAGATGCAGCCCCACTGAAATGAGCGGCAGAGTACCCAGCAGAAGGTAGGTAGAGGCTACATGTGGAAAGCCCGGACTAATTCCATGTGAAGATCTGTTAATCACTTTAAGTACTTTGAATGCAGGATCAGGACCAGATTGCTCATTATCTGGATACTTGTGAAGCAAAGCTGTGCTGGCTGATTGTGGAAGGTAGAGCTAAAATTGCAAATTAGATTTTGGCAGACTTCTACAATATGAGGTCTCAGTTTGGAGCGAATTTTTGAAACCCTTTCCCAAATGCTGAGTTCTGTCCTCAAGACAGAATACCAGTGTACTGCCAGTAGGACTTAATAATTAAAAAAATGATTGCCTGGCAACCTCAGTCCCTTGTTCCCTTTGCAATAATGCTGCTTTTTTGACTTGTTAGGCTAACTGCAGACTTGATAGCAATCCTCTGTCTCTCTGAGACAATGCAGCAGCATGAAGCAGTATATTAAGGCTATTTTTTTATCTAACATCCACTATTTACCACCTCCAGCATCTGAGCTGACATGTATCTTGAGAAGTTTTGCGTATTTATAGGAGGGGAAAATAGAATTGGAACAGAGTAAGTTCGGTGAAACTGGCTTGTATGCAAGAATATTTTTGTTTCATCTATGAGTACTTGTCTCCTTGAAATAAGGACCGTTCAAAAGCTAGAGGAGCATGTTTAATACTTGTATTACTATAGTACCTTCTATATAAAATCCCTGAAGATTTCAGACTACATTGCATTTCTTCAGAGTACAGTGGAACTTATAATTCTTTTTTCACATAAAAGCAGGTGGAACAAGTAGTAATTATCCCATGCAAGAAGCAGAAGATGCTTCTCTGATTTTTCTGAATTAGTCTTCATTTAAAAGTATTAATCCACATTTGCCTGAATTTCACAGCCTTGCAGTAGTTGAAAGTATTTGGTCTGGAAATAGATCTAGAAGACAGTGAAAGGGATTTGTACAAAGTGCAAATTATACTTGTTGTGGGGAGATGACTGAAAAATACTCTGTAGGCTGAAATTGTCTGTCCCAGTTGTGAAATTCCAGGGTCTGTGTGTGTCCAAGAAGAAATTAAAATTAAAATAAAGCTCCTTCTGAGCTCTCCTCGCTTGCATAAGTATTCTGTGGTCTGAAAAACATCCCTTAGAAAACATATGTGGTTGAGTTAAAAGATGGTTTGTTCAAAACAAAGTTTCCTGTAACAGATTGGCTGAGTTTTGGACATATTCTGCTGTGGGTGGGTGGCAGAGTCTGGATCCTGTGATATTACTCAGTCTTTTATCTGCTCTGGCAAACCTTCGACTTCAGTAAGCCTTTAGCTTTCTTGGGAAATTTGCGTTAAGCAATTTTTGGATAAATTTGGATTTGTTTGGAAATGGAAATATTTTCTGTTTCCTTCAACTCTTGCACTTGGGACTTCTGCTGTATTGGCGGCAGAGAGAGGTTTTAATGGTAGCACCTCCCTATATGGGCCTGGATCGCTTTTAAATCATACCACAGAAATGACTTGCATTATTTAGACCCCAAACCCTGCTCATGTTTTGCATTTAAGGATCTTGGAGTGAAACAGCATTGGTTTTCATAAAGGTTTTACTTTGTTCTTTCATAAAGTTCCTGTGCCTGGGATTTGGTAGACTCAGTCTGATCTGTCTGATCTGATCTATCTCTTTACAGTACCTGAATTACACAAATGGAGGAAGTAGATGGGCTGATGCTTATTCACCATCTGACCATTTCTGGTAGTTTGCATTTTGGTCAGTAAAGCCCCACAGTAGGCTGTTCTGTTTTCAGGATGGAGGAAGAAGTAAAATGTGTACAATATTCCCACCCATAATGCTACTCCAGCCAGTGGTCTTTCACATTCCAGCTATGACAGGGTAGGCATTAGTTCACTTCTTTATAGTTTCCAGTTGGCCTTAGTGATGTTGAAAACAGTGATTGTACAGTAACAGATGAGCAGAAGCCTGTGGGAAAACAAATCCGGTGCTTGGCTGTTGTATCCAGTAGTGCTTCATTTGCTCTGGAATGATATGCAAAAACACCCGTGTCAGAAAGGTGTGGTATTATTCTGGGAGAGAAAAGTCCGGCAAAAAAATGTCATTTCAAGTGAGTTTGACTTCCCTTGCCTTTTTTCAGCCTGCAAGGTGGTCTTTTCACCTCTCTTCAATCTTAACAAAATGAGAATAGATGTGAAGCATTGGAAGTAAAGCAGAAACTTTGTTTAGAGCCCAGATGAAAAGGGAGACTGGGTTCGAAACTTCTCCGAGTCCATGCAGCTGCTTAATGATTTAAATATTAGAATTGAATGTTTCTACAGCAAGTAAAATAACAATGACATTTATCTTATTTGTAGTCTTTCCTGTTGTCATTCCCACCCATTGCTGTTGCTGCCATCTAGCTCTTGGCTGATGTCAGCAGCTGATGTGGCCCTAAGGAGACAAAAGCACTACACGAAGTAATGGGTAGTGGCTCCTGGGGATGGGTGTGAGTGGGATACATTTACAGGCTGAGTGCTTTTGCTGGAGATGTTCCTCTTATTTTGATGTGACTGCTTTCTGCATTTGTAGAATGTTGGGTGGCAAAGCATTTGACCCACAGTAGTGCTAATGGTGGTGGAGACTGAAACAGAACTACTCAAGTGCACTGACACTTAGAGGTGTTTGGGTATTTTCAGCACCTCTAAGGGTTTCAGGCCTTCTCAACTCTTCATCGTCCAGGTGTTGTGTCTGTTTGATAGCCGGCAGGCAGGGCCTCACCTGGGACATCCACCACCTGCTTTGTCTCCAGTTGCAGGAGCTCCCTTGAAGCTCAGGCTTGCTTGCAGTATCTTTATAGTCAGTTTTTCTTACATCTGTGGCAAAAGAGCTTCTGATACTCTGTTCTCCCAACCTGTTTCAAAGCACTGATATCCACCCTAGCATGCTAGAAACCATATTAAATGGTACATGTCCCTATGAAAAATTGATAAAGCTTAAAAATATTACACTAAAATACATGAGTTAATGTTGTTTTATTACTAGGTAGTAATTTTTTTCATGGTCTGCCTAGAACTATTGTATTTCAATGAAAGAATAGTATTTACTCTGGCACTAAAATCTGACTGTATTGTCTCCGCTGGGGAGAAGTTATATGGAAGTTAAGTATGAAGCTAGCAATCATCCATCAAGTCAGAATTATATCCTCATGTACCACTGATGACAGATCCAGCTCTTTTCCCCCACAGTAGGTTTCCTTGGCTTCTAACCTTATTCCTTACACATTTCTTTCTGCATGCTCTCAGTTTTCATTACACTCAGTCCCGCTCTTATTTCTTTCTGTATTTCTCCTTCACCTAATTATTGTGACTATTTCCATCTGGCTTGACATTCATTAGCTAATAGCTTTCTATTCTTGTGTGCCAGGTTTATTGAGAAGCATCACACACAGATAATTGACTTGGTGTGAACTGTGAGCTGGACCATAGAGGAGACTTAGATCTTTTTGCAATTTTTTTTCACATTTCTTGCTACACACAGACATTCTCCGGGCTTGAGAAATGGAGCATGAAGTTGTTGATGTAAATAAGCTGTTGTCATGAAGTACAGGGGCAATGGGCAGTTTGGTGGTTAACTCTTGTGCTGGAATTGCAGGGTAATCCTGATTTCCTTGGTATTGTTGTTACCAACTTTTGCCTTTTAAGTCAGGACCTTCTTTATTTTCTTGGTGTGTCATGTGCCAAATAAATTGGGAATACAACAGCAGAATAGTTGAAAAAGCTGAAGCTACCTTTTGCTATGCCTGGCTGTTCATACTGTTTTGTGCAGTAGACAGCAGCCCCTTTCTTCTACTTTGATAGATAAAAGTGGGTTATTTTTGCTGTGGAAGATCACACTGTAGTAGTTCCTTCTTGAATATTCTGCTTCTGAAGTGATGAGTCAGCTTGCAATGCAAGCAAAGCAAAGGAGTATTCTGTTCAGCACTAAACTATGCAGATTAACCTAATCCTTTCTCTAGGCTCAGAAACCAGAAAGAGGCAATTACGACCATATTTTGCTGCCTTGACACTCACTTGACAGTTGAGGAGCCATTTTCTGCCAGTTCTTTGATGTTGCTAGCAAATGGATCAGAATATGTTAAGGTGTTTTTTTTTCCTTACTAGCTGTTCCCCATTGCTTTGGCCTACTGGACACTAAGAATGCTGTCCAAAAGTGTATCTGAAAACTAAAACAACCATTCCAAAAGAAACAAGCAAAAATCTGAAAGTGTTACTGCCTTCCAGGGGGAATATCAGTTTGTGAAAGGAGGTTATAATACATTTTCTCATTCTGCTGGTGTAATGTGAGCAGAACAGAGAATTAACACAGCAGCTGTTAATTTTGTTGCAAATTTTTAAGTTTACCTCCTGAAAAACTTCCTTTGGTAAAAGCAATCTACCTCTTTAAACTAAATTTTTTGTGCATACTAGAGGTAGTATAGCATTGGATTAAAACTAGGAGGTATATGACTGAGGTTTTGTAGTGACCAACTTGAAAGCTAATTAAAGATTCGTTATATTTGGTTTAGTGTTTGGATTGAAAGATTTGCTGCAGATGGTTTTTCTGTTTGTGTAGGATAGAGAAGCATATTTAGAAGGAGAGTAGATGGGTTTAAGAAGAAAATTAAAGGAAAGGGATAGAAATGTACATATTCTGGCAGAAGGAAAGAGATTCAGACTTAAAGCTTCTAGCATAATTGGAAAGAGGAAAAGCATTGTAATACAAATGAGCTGGGTTAAGCAGAATGAAGAGTATATCAACAATGCAGTTATTTGCATTGCAGCACTATAGCAAAGTTCAAAATATTCCCAACACAAAATTTGCTCAGCAGCCTTAAAGTTCCTTATGCAGTGGCTAAGAAGTAGAAGTGAAACAGATGTGGTTTACCCAATCTCTAAGGGTTTGTTAAACCAGAGGTACAAGTAGATCAAAGGACATAGAGCTTTATGCCCCTCAAAGTTTTTACACCTTTATCCCCCTATCTTTATCTTGTTTTGGTATATCTGTATATCTGCTCTTACGTCTTTCTGATAGATGCATGAGTAGTGAAAACACAGCTGTATAATATCTGGAAATGATGTCTTAGCTGCATTAAGGCTTTGGGTGTTTGTCAGTGATGTTCACCATTGACTTTTCAACTGATTCAATGATTATTAAGGTGAATGGTGCAAGATGCAATGAGAGATCACCTTCAGCTGCTTTTGTGGGCAAAGGGACAGTTTTAATTAAGACTTTACAGTAGTACCAGTTTGGCTTACATTAGCTCATACTAATAGGACAATATATTTCTGACAACTTAATTTTAAAGATGTTTAGACCACTGAGGTAATCTTAGAATGATAAGTGAATTGGTTTTCACCAGATAACTCTCTAACATCTTGTGTGTAGGGGAACTTCTGTAATTGAAATAGCTTGTTGATACCAGAGCACAGAGATTTATGTGGCTTGAGTAAGCACTTAGCACAGGTGTGCTTCTAGTCATGACAGGCTCCTGTGGAGGGTAATTCGGGCATGTATATTAGACTTATGCTTGGAATCCCCTTCTGTGGAGGCTTTGTCCTTTCTCTGACTGGTTGGAGCCTGGGAAGGCTGCCTTCTGAGATGCTGTGAGTTGGTTTCACGTGAGCCAGCTTTCATTGTAATGATCCATGGCAATAGAGGGGGAAGAACGGGAAGGAGAAGACATTCACCTTTTGAACATGTGAGGCTGTGGCAGGTGTGCGTCTGTTGCAAGCATGCAAGACAGAATTTCATCTCTATAGCAGTGTTTATTACTTGTCTCCAGGGCAAACGTTCTGTAGTTTTATCTGCTAATTTATGGCAGAGTTGTAACTCTGTAGCATTTAAACTGTTAATTTTTGTAACTGCAGTTTGTATTCCTTCAGAATTCATTTGATCATTTGGCCTCTGTTTTGCCGCTTAGAACTAACCAGTGGTTTTGGTACCATACACAATGTCCTTAATAATAAAATTTGGAAGCTGCAGGTGTCAATATCTTCACTGCAGTGATTTCTTCTTCTGAAAGGTGTCTATCTCCATAGTAACTTGTGATGATGAGACAGAACTCTAGATCCAGCAGTAGAAATTACGTGAAGGTTGAAGGATATGATGGCATTTTAGAAATCTTAAACAAGTTGGTTTTTGTATTGATTTGAACACTAAGGCAGATGTTTTTTGTCTTTCTAGTAAAGCATAATAATTTGGAATTCGGTAGAACAGGAGGAAGAGCTGACTCAGTGTCAGATAACACTGTGTCAGTTGTACTTTAGTGGATCTGTTCCTGTGATGTTTGTTTTCAGTACAAATCTTTGTTTAAGCAACAAAAGCATCTAAGTTGGCCCTGGCTCTAGAAAAGCAACCCTCATTCTTCTTGAATCCACTGATATACTACTGTGGCTCATGAAACTGAGAATCAAAACCTTTGAGATCTATTAGCACTAGGGTCTGGGTGCTTCCACAGGCTTAATGACTTTCAGTAAGATTGACATTGGAATCTGTGGAAAGCCTGCTAGCTATTAATGTACATAAAGAATGGTGCTAATACTGGGGAAGGTAAATTGGCTTCACCTGACCTCAAGAAGTTGGTTTCCATCACTTTCAACTCTGCTAGAAAAGCTGGTAGCTCAAATCACAGGCGTGTATAAGAGGATCCTGGGTACATCATCTGTTTTTTCACTTCCATACTAAGTAAGAAACCATCTTTACATGGTAGCAGCATTTACAGAGTTAACACTCCATCACTCTTTTTATGACTGAAACTAGCATGCCATGCAGTGTTACCTTTCCTCTTTGTTTTGGCCAGAGCAGAAGCCAAAGCATCGTATAGATGGAAACCTCTGTCAAAAAGTACTGAAAGTATAATGATGACAAATTAGGAAATTTTTCACAAGAGTCTGGTAGGAAAATATCTTGATGCTTCTTGTAGGGCACCAAAGATGTCCTTGAAGAATATGAAGGAAGCTCAGTAAACATTTTTATTTCAAAGAAAAAGGACTATCTCATCATAATCTAGATAAGAGGAGGCCTAGTATTTAATTTCTACTTTTATATCTCAGCTCTCTAACGTGCCTTGATTGACTCTTGTCTTTCAGCACTTATATCTGCCTGGCTGCCAAGGGATAAAAAACAGTGGGTTCAAATCAAGGGTCAGTAATGACTCTTGAAAGTCCATGTGGTAATAAATTTCTTAGTACACTCTTAGTGGTTAAAATTATATAGCTAAATCATATGTATCTGTGTCTGGATGAGTGCTTGATCTAAGGAAGGTCTTGTGAGGAGATACTGAGGCAAATTTGATCATATTTATTCTGCACTGGGGCACATGGGGGTAATTGAAGAGCTGTCTTGCTGGACAGAATTTCTGTGAGCTATAATTAATTTTTCATTGTCAACTGCTTATATTTTGGAGGACAAATTCCAAGTCTTTCAGGATTATATGAAGACATATGTGAGCACTAATAGATTATTACTCCTGTAAGGACACGCATGCATGGTACACTTCACTGAATGTTGCCGACCATTTTAATGTTACTTTAAACCACCGTGCTTTCCTTTGCACTTACACAGTATTCAAAGAACGTGGTGATTTCCTATATTAAGTTGTTTTGCTGCAGCATTTGGATGGTGATAGCTGTTTGAATGTGCTTGTAATACCTGATTTGCTTCACCAGTCCCCTTTGCACACTGCTGGTTCCTATCATGCTACTTAAGATCAGCTTTTAGCCTGTGCTACAGAGGAAAAAGAGGAGCAGTAGTACATAGCAGGCCTTCATCTACAATTTGGCTGGCTCTGTGCGTGCACACAGGAAGGAGACTTCTTGCATGGGCCTTGCTGAAATGGGGAAGGGCTGATCTGCCCCTAACAAGCTGACACACATTCTTCATGTTCCTGCTGGTTTGGATCTCATTCTTCCCTGGTTGCTTGTGGACTAGGTTCAGTGTCTTTGCTGCCAAACAGTCTCTCTTTTGAAGGCCGGGAACATGAAAGATCCTCTATTAAATTTTCTACCTATTTTAAACCTTTGTATCACTCACAGATCTTTAAAATCAGCAGAGAAGACAGAGATTACTTCCTTGGTATATTAGCTGATTTTTGGTGTAAGTGCTATATATCTGTGTTTTGATAGTGTAGCCGGTTCGCCCTGGCAGGATTCCAGGCACCCACCGAAGCCTCTGTGTCCCTTCCCTCTGTACCTGCACAGGGGAGAGAAAATATAACAAAGGGTTCGTGAGTTGTGATAAGGACCAGGAGAGATCACTCATCAAATACCATTATGGGCAAAACCAGACTTGAATTAGAAATCTTGATTGAATTTATTAGCAAAAAAATTAGAGCGGATTAATGAGAAGTAAAAGAAGACCTTAAAAAAAAAACAAACCTCCTTCCCACCTCTATTTCCTCTCCCCACTAGCACAGGGAGGCTNTCTATTAAATTTTCTACCTATTTTAAACCTTTGTATCACTCACAGATCTTTAAAATCAGCAGAGAAGACAGAGATTACTTCCTTGGTATATTAGCTGATTTTTGGTGTAAGTGCTATATATCTGTGTTTTGATAGTGTAGCCGGTTCGCCCTGGCAGGATTCCAGGCACCCACCGAAGCCTCTGTGTCCCTTCCCTCTGTACCTGCACAGGGGAGAGAAAATATAACAAAGGGTTCGTGAGTTGTGATAAGGACCAGGAGAGATCACTCATCAAATACCATTATGGGCAAAACCAGACTTGAATTAGAAATCTTGATTGAATTTATTAGCAAAAAAATTAGAGCGGATTAATGAGAAGTAAAAGAAGACCTTAAAAAAAAAACAAACCTCCTTCCCACCTCTATTTCCTCTCCCCACTAGCACAGGGAGGCTGGGAATGGGGGTTATGATCAGTTCATCACACATTGTTCCTGCTGCTGCTCAGGGAGAGGAGTCCTTCTGCTGCTCCGGTGTGGGGTCCCTCCCACAGGAGACAGTTCTCTGGGGGCTTCTCCAGTCTGAGTCTATCCCATAGGCAACAACTCCACATGGGTCTGGAGTCCTTCATGCACAGCCTGCTCCAACATGGGGCCCCCATGCAGTCACAGCTGCTGCCAGGAAACCTTGCCACAGGTCTGCACGTCCCTGCCAGGAACCTGTTCCAGTATGAGCATCCCACGGGGTCACAGCCTCCTCAGGCATCCGCCTGCTCTGGCGTGGGTCTCCTCCATGTGGTACAGGTGGATCTCTACATCGATGTGGT
Source organism: Donacobius atricapilla (assembly GCA_013397315.1). Lineage (NCBI taxonomy): Eukaryota > Metazoa > Chordata > Aves > Passeriformes > Mimidae > Donacobius > Donacobius atricapilla. Next base: position 177,610 of record WBMY01013598.1, on the reverse strand, counting down.
GGCCCCGGGACTGCAGAAAAAGCTCAGCTCAGGTGCCTGGAGCACCTCCTCCCCTTCCCTCTGTACTGACGTTGATGTCTCTAAAGTTGTTCCTCTCACATATTCTCACTCCACTCTTGATGCAATTACATCTGCACAGTTACTATTTTTTTAAATTCTTCTTCTGAAATATGTTGTCACAAAGGTGTTACCATCACTTCTGATTGGCTCAACCTTGGCCAGTGGCACATCCATCTTAGAGCCACCAGAGATTGGCTCTGCTGGACATGGGGAAAGCTTCTAGCATCTTCCACCCCTCCCACTACCAAAACCTGGCCATGCAAATTCAATAGTTAGGCCAGATGTTGATCATCTGGCCATAGTTATCTCAGTCCTGAATGATCAAATCTGTTAAAAGAGGGAAAAGTACATTAACTCTGTAAGTGTAGAAAGCATGTTGAGTTGGTGTTTTATGTGTCTTTGTTTTGTCATGGACTAATATGAGTGCAGAAGTATTACTTGCAGAAGAGGACTTGCATTGAGAGTATTAAACAAGGTGTAATACCTGGTGGTAGGTAAAACTCAGAAGCAAACGAGACCATGTTGATTAGCATAAGCAAAATGCATTTGCAGTGTCCTAGCAGCCTTCTGTGTGTTCTCCATAAAAGATTTTTTTTAAGGAGGAGACTGAAATGAATTAATATTTCACCTATTTACAAGTTCTTCATTGAAATTCAGGCGAAAACAAGAGTGGAGAGTCAAGGCTTTTGGTTGGAAAATCTGACAGATGGGCGAGAAAGACTCCTGGCAGTTACAAGTGAGCTTGTTGATACTGAATAACACGATAAGGAGAGCTGAGAGAAATGCTGGAAAGAGATACCATTCTTAAAATTAATTTTTAAAAATTTGTATTGCAAGATTAGTATCCCAAGCAGTTATTACAAGGAAGTAGAAAAGGAGCCAAGGATGTAACTAAGGAATCAAAGACTTGCAATAAATCCATCTCTTTTGTTGTCCTTCTCTGTGGTCTTTTGTCATGGTAATTTTACTTACTACCCTGCATTTGACAAAAGAACAAGTTCTGGATGAAAAGATCTATGTAAGTACTAATTATTTTGTTAGAACTTAATACAAATCAAGGTAATTAGATTTAAATAACCTCTTGCCAGCAAGCTATGTACAAAGTATGTATCAGCTGGGATACATAGTGCTCTGTCCTGCTATTGAGTTCATTCAAACAGACTATGATTTGTGAACAATAAATTTGTTTGTTCCTCATTGTGGTTATGGAGGGAAGCAAAAAAACCCCTAAGCCCCCTAAACCCATACTTTTCTTGTCTCAAAGTTTAACTTTACAACATCACTGTACATCTCTGAATTAGTGCATTTAAATTTAAAATTACATTTTGTTATTCTGCCAGTTCTTTAGGCAGAATGGGTACAAGCTAGAAAAAGAAACCCTATGTACATTCTAGGAAGCTTTTCGCATCACAATCAATGAGTGACTTGCTGGCAATTTCTTTTAGCACTTCTTCATCTGCTAGAAAGAAGTAAAAAACTTAGACTTGTTTCAAGAAGAGGCCCAAATGAAAGCACCTTCTGTACCTTGGTTTCTTGTGGTGGTTCTGTTGTGCACTGAAGTATTGCTCTAAAATGCTTTTGCCACAATGAAGAGAACAGCAACACTAGGCCTCAATCTTTTTTCTCTGTGATTAGGAAAATGGAGCATTTGGTCATGTTGGAAATTTCGCAAAAGAAGCAAGAACAAGGAGCTTAACCACAGGTCTAATTTCTTCACATCTTGCATTGCCCCACAAAAATCTTTGAAGTAATATTTTGTGAATTCTGAAGCCTTGTAAAAGAGTAACTGATTTTTTAAAATTTTCAAAGAACAGACAATTTCTTTATTGTTGAAGTAAAAACAGTATTTTAACATTATAAATGTGTGTTACTTATAATGCAGAAGGGTTCAAATAACACTTTTGGGTTTTATTTGGAGGGAACCCCCATTTTCATTATTGGAAGGCATGATATTCCCCCCGTCCAAAAAAAACACAAA
>WBMY01013598.1:149786-175492 GCA_013397315.1 Donacobius atricapilla | reverse complement strand
CATACACACACACAAAAACAACATAAAAACCCTCTGTGTTAGCTTGAAACTTACACTTGAGTCTTTTCATGGACTGCTGAAAATGGTCCTGAAGATTATTTTTTGTAATTTTTGCAGCACATTTGCCTTTTGTAGGTTTTGTTATGATCCATGATTGTTTGATTATGGAGGTTATGGGGGTTTTTTGGTTTGATTTGGTTTTTTTTTTTGCAATTGATGCATACATAGAAAAAGGAAAAAAACATCCTCATGTTTTCTGGGAACCTGTCTTAGTGTCTAATGACATTAAAAACACAGTAGCTGCATAATGATGGTGTGTAACTGGCTTGGTGATTTTTGATGTGAAGTCTTTGGAATAATAGCGATACAAATATTTTTTTCTTTGTGGTACTTTACAAAATGGCTTAAAATCATGTCAGGGGCTTATGGTTCCACTAGTTATGGAAGTTTAGTGCCCTCATATTCTATTGGTTTATGTTACATTGCTGGTGCAATTCCTGTGGTCACTTTGCACTAAGATAAAGAAAGAGGATTAAGAGCTGCTGCTAAAGCAGAGTGCATACTTGTGGGCTCTGGTTTACACTGGGTGGTGTAACAGTACAACTTTCCAGCTACAGAGGAATATGTCATATATCATAGCATTCTTGAGTTCTGCATCAAGGTATTTTTAAAGTTCTTGCATATGGACTCCTTTGCCACTGAAACAGGGTAGAAAAAAGTAGTTTAATAATGATGGGGGGTCTATATGCATTCTGGAATTGGGCATGTTACTGCTGATGAAAAATTTTTTTTTTCAGTAGTAACTTAAAAAAAATTGTGCATAGAGTTTCTACTCCTAGCACATTTACATGAAGGGTATATCCAGCCTATATGTGTATCTGGATTTACAAAAAAAAGTCCTCTAAGCAGTTCAAGAAAAAGATGCTATTACTGGCTTGCTGAGAGAGGATTAATTAGGAAATGTCTTCTTCCCTTATCTGGATTTCTAGAAGTTACAGTGGTTCACCTCCTCTTAGCAGAGCATTCTACAGAATGACACTAGGCACTATATTAAATAATTACGTTATTATGTATTTCTTCTCTGGGGCTTGCTACTTTGGTTAAATTTGAAGTTATTTGCTAGAGAACTGTTCAGTTTTCAGATGAAGGGATCAGCCTGGAATGACCTGTAATAGGGTATGGTATGTTTCAATAACAAAAAGCCAGGGAAAATCTTGAAATTTGGGGGATCTCCAGGAAAAATCTTTTTTGCATAAATACTAGCTTTACTCTGCATACCTTTTATTCCCCCCCTCCCCCCCTTTTCTCCAGTACTGATACTCGAAAAGGTGGAAAATGGAGATCTGAGCAACAAGATGCTGAAGATCACGGATTTCGGCTTGGCCAGGGAATGGCATAAAACTACCAAAATGAGTGCAGCTGGGACATATGCCTGGATGGCTCCCGAGGTCATCCGCTCTTCCATGTTCTCCAAAGGCAGCGATGTTTGGAGGTATTGATTTGGCATTAAGTGATTGGATACTGAAGAGTAACTAGATCTGCCAGGAAGTCTCTTTTAATGTGTAAGAATGAGTAATGGTGAACCAAATATGAAAACTCAGGTCTTAAGCTTTATCCACCAGCTTTCCATCTGTCAAGACTCATCGCAGACTTACTGTTACTGTAGAAAGTAAGTGGTGGACCAGCTCCTGCATGCCTCTGAATTTTTGTTGTTCTATAAGTTTTCATTCAAATTATTTTGGGATTCATAATCCAAATCCCCTCTGCTTTATCTAAACCAAACTTTTTGTGCTAATTTGGCTATTGACTGACATGATCAAAGGCCACAATACAATCTGAGAACTACTTAATTATTTTTAGTGTTTCACATACAGGATCATTTTGAAATACTTTGTTTTGGTAGTAATCTGTCACTAATGTATGTATACACAAACACACTGTACTTAATTGAATTCTCCTTGCTGTTTCAATCTGAATACTATGTTTTTCACTTTCATAATACCTTTATTATTCCCATCCTTCTAGTCTTTCACATAGAATAGCAGATCTCTTATCTGGGTCCATCTGAGTATATAATCCATAAATAGTGACTTGCATGTATATATTGTTTTTTTCATTCATGCACTGGAATTTTTGTAAATGAGTTAATTTGCTGGGGAGGAGTGTAAGGGGCTGGCCCGTATACTTCCAGAAATTGAGTTTGAATGCCACTGTTAAGTGGATTGGTAAATACAGAATTCAGTAAATAGCTCCAGGACAGAGACTTTTCTGGATGCTGGATGACTTAGAATTAGTACTGAACATCCAAACCAGACGAAATAGAGAGAAATTGGTTTTTCTTGTGGAGAAAAAGGTGTTGAAATGTCCAAATCTTTGTCTTCCTAGCAGTGAGATTCTGTTGCTGGCCACTAATGCTTCTCCACAACTGCGTGCATGCTGTAAAGCCTGTCAGGATAAAGAAATAGCCCAGCTGGTAGACTTGTCTGGCTGTTACAGCAGCTGTTTGTTGTGGGGATTTTCATTTTCCTTGTCCAGTTTTGCTGAATAGATAATGTATTGCCTTGTGATAAGTCTGTGAACTTGTATTTTGCACTCTAGTAGTGTGGATAAAATTCTGACTGTGTAATTAAGTGTGGTAGCCTGTAGCTAACCTGAGACAAATTGAGCAAGAACAAGGCTTTTATTTGGAGTGAAGTCTGGCAGAAATGAAAATCTTTAAGCTGTGCACCTTAACTGTGCACGTGATGGTGGTACTGGTTTGTACACAGCTTGTCAACCTCAAACCTAAACTTGCTGTTCTCTGAAATAGTGCCAGGAAAGGCCTTTAAGGATAACCTGAGGGAAAAGGGGAACAGTTTTCCTGTAATAGTAACTTTACTAAGCTAGGTATGCTATGAACAGATCAGTAGCTGTTCTGTACCACTATGAATTAATTTAAAAAAAGTTAAGAATTATTCAGTCGGTTGGTGATTTTCATGAAGGTAGCAAAAGTGGCTCTATACCTGTGCCAAAGTACCAGTTTGGTCATTGATTTAAGGACTGTGAATCACTTAAGGACTGTAAATAACCAAAATTATTTGTTTATTTTTCAGAATACTTTATTTCTGCTTTTAAGATTCCTTCATCACTTTCTCTTGTTACAGTTACTAGTCTTCCCTCGGAAAGAGGTTGAGTTCCTCACAATACTCTCCCTTAAACAGAGTCATCACCATTAAGAGAACTTAGTTACTGTCTCTGAATAAGCCTTTTCTTTCTGGTGGCTAAAACCTCTATTCATAGTTAAGCTGAAAAGAACATGTATGCAGAGGACAAATGCTTACCAGTGCAATCATTACTAGTCTGTCTATGATTGTAAGCCCGAGATTTTACAAAAGCAGTCATGGACTTTGTGTAATAAATCCTGTCCCCACCCAAGGATGCAACCTGAAATTCTTAACAGGATGAACTTTTTTATCCTATTAGACTTGCCCCTCCTCTCGTCCAGTTCAACCACTTGGTTAATCACTGGAGTCATAGGGGTTTTTTTTGCCTGACAACCTTCCAGTTAGTCTATGCAGCATCAACAGAATTGTCTCTGATGTTCACAAACCCTTTTATTTCAACACCTTTTCTTTAAAGCTTATTAGAATAATACTGCTGGCTGAACTGTTGCACAGCCTTTGAACAAGGATCTTGTTCTTGTGTTCTCGCTGCGCAAACAGGTGAAGAAGATGCATGCTAGGACTGCAATTTCCTGAGTCATGCTTATCATAACTGGCTGCTTCATCTTTTCAAAACATGTTTCAAGCTCCATTTAAAAAGCTCCATCTGTTTACTCTAGAGTAGGGTTGGCACAGAATTTAAAAAGAGCGAGGAATGGCCACACATGGTGTTTATCACTGGAGTCTGGGCCACTGTGAAGCTTGTTCATAGTACCAGTACTTAGTACATTTTGCTAGTGAGAACTTGTTGCTGTGAATTTTGCTGTGCTGTACCCACAGGCTCTAGATATACAGTAGAAGCCTTATGTTTATATTGCACAGAGGACAATGAAATTACAGTTTTGTTTAAATAAGTTGTTTCCTGTAAATCTGTTAGATGTTTGTATTTGCTTTGGATTTACAGGCGTAAAATTGAAGTATGGATTATGCAGCTCATCCAGTTCTGTACTCTAATGTTAGTGGCATATAAACAAAATTTTCCTGTCATTTGGCTGTTTAAATATATTCCTTGTTTGCTGCACACTCTGTTTTTTACTTGTGTTGCTTAAAAGACAGTCATATTGTCAGTAGTATTGGTATGTGGAATATAAAGACATCATATAACCTTCATCTGAATTCTCTATGTTCCTCAATTTAGATGTTTCTTAAGCTATATCTACTCTGAGACCAGTGAAATAATTGGCAATTTAATTTCCATTTAGGAATGGAATACCAGCCTGAGCTAAAACTATCAGATTAGCAGATCAGGAAGTTTCAGGCATTCAGTGCTGGGTGTAGAAACTTTAGTCATTAGAATATTTTGTTTTAATCAAGTGTTGGTTAAGCGCTTCCATCCACAACTGACCACTTGTAGGCTTCTGCAGTTCTCTGTGTGTAATGAGGCGCTGGCAAGGCTTCAGTACCTGGCAGATAAGTGCTGACTAGCAATATTGGGAGAAGCACATGCTACTGATTGTTGTGAAATGGGCAGGAAGGGTCATCTCTGGAACTGCCAGTTCATTAACATGCAAAATGCCAGCTGTTAATAACCATAAAAATGTAATGAAGTTTGGGAGTTTTTTTAATGCAGCTCATGTTCTAGTGTCTGTTAGAACTGGGACCTCTTTGTTGGACTGATAAAGTGTTGAACCTGGGGAAATGGATAAGAGAAGCCTGTGGTGCAAATGCCATGGAACAGTACCAGTGAGAAAAAATGACTTATTTTTTAAAAGTTCACAGACTAACAGGGGAGGTGGCAAAATCACATGTGAAATCCTGCAGACCTCCAGCCCCCCTTGCCCTGAAAATCCAGCAAGTAGGATTGAACCTGATGTTAAATGGCTTAAGGGATTACTGGATCACTGAAAGATGGTTAATTATTCATACGAGTGTCAGTTGACTTGGATGCATGGGTTGCGTCACATGGTTCATTTCGTAATTAAAGTCCAAAAATCACTACTAGGTGCTGGAAAAATAAATGAGCTTGATCACTTTTTCTTTCTCCCCACTGAGAATGAGTAGAGGCCCTTGTTTCTTTCTTTCTATACCTTTTTTGTGTGAGCCTTCTGGTCTGGCTTTTTCCTTTGTACTTCCCAATCTTCTGCTTGGGAGTTAATAGGAAAACACTTTGTTCAGCACCTCTCTTGGTGTTTATTCACTTGGGATTATTGTTCAAGTGCCACAAAGCAGTATTCCCCAGTTCTGTGGAAGCAGTATTCTCAGCAATCAAGTGTAAGTGTAGTGGCATTGAGTTTTGTCAGAAGCAAAGTGACCTTTCCTGCAATATGCACTTCTAGTGTCACATTAGAAGAAACACCAATCTGTCTATTTTTTTTTCCAAAAGTTACCCTGCAGAAGAAGTGCTTTGAGCACATCCAATACTAGTGTTAAAGTAATAATACAGCTCTTTGGTCGATTCTACTACCTTTTACTATCAACAGTCATATCCAAAGTGAAAAGTAACATGAATGATCAATCGGATTTAGACAGTCCAAATATACATTTAGTTCAGTTTTCATTTTCTTTGAGTGTTTTATAACCCCTGGAAGGCAAAAATAGGAACTCCTTAGACTCTAAGGTTTGTTTTTTTTTTTCAGATAATGCTCTTGTGACAGTTGGGAATAAAAATAATAATATCCAGAGTGTGAATTACATAAGAAAAAAAAGATCATATAGGTCAAAAAATATTATATTTTGCTTAATAAAGTAAAATAGATGTATTAGCAGCAAAGGTTGGATCTTTAGTGACTAAAATCCTTTATCTAATAGGAAAAGTAAAGGGTGTCCAACTAAGGTAACAGCAGTTACAGGGTATGTTAAAGATGTGATGGAGTAGAAGGGAGATTGCAAGAGTACCATTTGTGATAATGTACTCCCAGATGGATAGGGAAATTGTTGCTTTGAAAGACGAAAAGCTTAATATTTTAGCTTCAGACTCTTTCATGGAGCAGCTGTTTAAGGAGCTTGTAAGAAGAGAGGTAATTTTTCATTTGGTCTTCAGGTGTGCTTAGGAGGCCTTCAAGGTTGAACAGTATGACATGGTCCAAATACATGTATACTTAGATTTTATATCTTTGCAAGCAAAACTAAGAACAATTAGTCCATTATAGTAATGTTCAGTTTCAAGATTATTGACAACATTAGAAATTTTGTGTAAAAACAACCAAAGGGGAATATGCAACATGGATATCTTTTAAGGACGCTGTTAAAGCTCTGAGTGAATATATGGGAAATCCTTTAAAAGAATTAAGAAGACAGTGTAGAAAAGACTACAGAAAGACATCTTTTAAAAAGCTCTGTCTGTAAGCAAATGAGGAAAATTATACATTAACTTGAGCTCTGTCAAGTTGAATGTAAAACAAAGAAGATAAAAGGATTTTGAGGAAAGTCTTCTTACAGCATAAAACTAAATCGCTTGCTTTCAAATGCAGCGCAGTTGAGAACCCTGTAGGAGAGCATAACAGCCCAGAGATGAGCAAAATATGGGAGTCCAGAGAAGATAAGGCTATGCCAGAAAAAACCTCTGTAACTTGTGTCTGCCAGAATAGAGCAAAGAGGCATTTTAAGCGGAAAATTTCTCTTTAAAGGAGTCAAGCCTGGAGGACATATCTTACTGAAGTAAAATTCACAGAGGTGTTAAAACTGACTGATAAAATGGGCAGTAACAATTCCTGAGATTTACAGTAACACCCGGGGTTTCTACAAGAACGTGAGAGTCAGCTGAGTTAATAATAGCTATGCTGTGTAATCTGGTGCTCAAAGCTGGTGTAGTACCAGAGAAATGGAAGGCAGTAGGCATGGTGGCCAGTCTTAAAAGTGTCTCCTGGGTATTAGCAAGTATGATCTTGAGTTCTTCTCAATAGTAGAAACAGCGCTAAAGAGCAGGGAGCTGGTGGACATGTGAGCATGTCTGGGGAGGAGTCAGCTTTTGTAGAAGAAAATGTAATACTTTGTGAAAAGTGAAAATGCTTGAAGGAGATACTGAATATGTGGATAAGTGGTGAGATTGCTTATTCTGTATTTGGATTTATAAAGACTTTAAGCAAAATCCTTCATCATAAGCTTTTAAATAAAGTAAATTGATGTGGGAAAAGAGAACAAGTATTTTTCTCATAATTTTAAAAAAAGTCTTAATTACTAAAGGAATAAATAAGTTTTCTTTGATTTATCAGTGGGGAATTCTGTGTTTGACACATCATAAGTGATTTGAAGAAAACAAAAAATGGTTAGGTAGCATGGTTGATGATACCAAGTTATTCAAGGTAAGGAAAATTACTGCAGAGAGATGAGGAAAAGTTTTACTATAATGAATGGTAAAATAGATGGTATAATATAATAATAAATAATACAAAGTATTATATAATAAATACAAAGTAGTACCCATGGGAGAATTTCATATGTGCAATTTTTGGGCTCTAAATTTTACGATTGTGATTCAGTAAAAAACACATTGGAGCTACTATGGATAACGTAGCTCATTTTGTAAAGAGTGAGAAAGGCAACTGGCAAATGAAAATTCAACAGGAAAGAAAGAAAACAAGCAATACTATTAGTGCCTCTCCCCATATCTTTTTGTGATTTTGCGCATTCCAGCAGATGTCAAGGTCAGTGAAAGATAAGAAATGGCTTCTGTTCAGGATAGTAACTAGATTAGGATTTAGCTAGATTAGGATTTGGGGGTGTGGAAAGATGATGATTTTGGCAGATGTATGGGAGCCTGTGAAATCATGGACAGCATGGAAGGAGCTAATAGGGAACATATGTTTACTCTTTCTTGTATTGAAAGAACTACGGGGAAACCAATGAAATTACCAAGTGACAAGCTCAAAACACATACATGGAAGTATTTTTTGGCAATACATCATTAAATTTGTGGAGTTCACTACCACAGAATATAGTGGACAGTAAATGGGTTCAGAAGAGAGTAAGAGATCAGTGGAAGAAAAAACTGTCGGGTTACCAAGTATGAAGAAGCAGTTTCTTTTCCAGCTTTCTAAGAAGCCGAAAAAATATTCTGAGGTTATGTTTTTCATCATATATTTTGGGGGAGAACAGTCTTAGAATTATTTCCATAACTTCACAGATAGTATTTTGTAGAATATCTTAAGATGACAACCTAATTCTGAAGAAGTATTTTTTACTTATTTTTAGATATCACAAGCCACCCAACAAGCCTGCTTCATATTTTTGGGTGTTTTGACAGATTCTGGTTTGAAACTAAATTAGAAGATTTGTGGTTTCCAGATTGTTCCCAGTTTCAGAGAGAAAATGATTTTTGCCTAAAAGGTGAAAATGTCATCTTATTTCAAGATTACTTTCAAAAGCAGGTAAAATAGGCCAGATCACCAGCTTGGCATTCGTGGTAAGCTTGTCCTGCAATTCTTTAGTATACCCAATTCCCAGGTTCAGGTGCCTTGTTGTTTAATGAAGACTGTGTTAAAGTCAAACACCTATTCAATTCTCTTTTTTGTTTCCTTCCTGATAGTTACGGTGTGCTGCTCTGGGAACTGCTAACAGGAGAAGTACCATTCCGAGGAATTGATGGTCTTGCAGTAGCATATGGTGTTGCTATGAATAAGCTTGCCCTTCCAATCCCTTCCACGTGTCCTGAGCCTTTTGCCAAACTTATGGAAGGTAAGCCAGCTGTGGTGTGAGTGTGGTTTGTGATGTTTCTAGAGTGCTGTTGAGTATGGCCTCTTGGTGTTGGTTTTGCTACCCAGGAGCACAGATTTCTCTAGTGGCTTTATTTAGTGGTGCAGGTTATTGTGGGAGCTAGGCCTGGCTGTTAGTGTGCTGTGACAATCTACTACCAGAATAATGAATGAGACTTTTTTATCAACTGGGTTTATAGGAAATGGGGGGGCTATTGCTGTCATCTAGTAGCAAGGACTCACCAACACCAAAACTTCACATATTTTGGTCTTGTTTGAAGTCTTTAACTTGTTTTAAAATTTGTAGCTCAAACATCTTGCTAGTAGTGTCAGATTGGTTTGAAATGAAACTTTATCCTACTGACAATTTAGGAAGAGGGTTTAAATGTGTCTTTGACGTTCCAAAACAACCCATATTTTCAGAATGATGTGATTTTCTACATTGTCTGTGGAGGTAGTTCATGCCCAAGGTGGGCTACGGAGAAGTGGAAGAAATACAGGAGTTAGTCATCAGAGCTGCTGCAGTTATTAAAAAGGATTGTGTGAGGCAGTTTTCAGATGTACTTATGTGACCTGGTCTGCTGGCCATTGAAATTATTTTCATGTCTCCTGAGCTTCAGTTGTTCCTCCGTCACTTTTTTGCTTCCCTCTTTCCTGCCCCCTCTCTCTTCCTTACCTTCAGTATTTTTGTCAGTGTCCCTATTCCCAAGGATTTCTAGGTGTTTATATGTAATAAACATTTTTATACCTATCTGGCAGAAAGGAAAACAAGATAAAGAGAAACCAAACTTGGTTTATAGTCTTGGTGAGCAAAGAATGAGTCTCAACATAGAACTGATATTTACTCTGTGGCCTCTGGTGCTTTTAGCCTCAGGAAAGGAATATGGATCATGAAGAAAATGTTTGTGATGGATTTTTTTTTTTCCGCTTATGGAATACTTTTGTGTTTCTCTGGTCTTTCCTTTAGGTTACAGTCTTCAGTTAATTTAAAGTAAAAAATGTCATGTATGTTCTGCTAAAAAAGAACTATCCTCCTGGATAGTAAACAATAGAGTTGCGGTAGAGTAGCTTGGAGGCAGTGTGAAGTGAGAAGCTGCGTCTGGAAGAGCTGGTGGGACTACCAGCTCAGCGTTGTGCCCGGTAGCTCGTTCTGACCTGCTTTCCGGGATGTCGTGGCTCTGCGCGGCTTTAAAAACGATGCTCTCTGTTGGCCAAGTTCGGTAGCTGCGTGTGGCCAGCGCCTGAACCCGGCCGCGCTGGGGCAGCGCCCGCCTGGCTTGGGAGCACTTGGCTTCCCGTGTGCCGGTGAGGATGACAACAAAAGAACCCAATTACTTTCTGCCCCTTCACCAGAGCTGCTTTTCAAACAGGCTGTTTCCCATCTCGGGTGACCTCTTCTTCCTCTAATGCTGTTTTTACTTTTGAATTGCTGCCATGGTGGTCCTCACTGCGACAACAAAGCTGAACTTTCGCTCTTCGCAGAAAAGAGTTATATGTTACAACTGTCCTCATTAGTGCAAATAATGGCTGATCTAGGCCTGGGAAAATAAAAGCCACGGGCCACCTGCTAGTTATCCTGTTCACTCATTCATGCATTTGGCTGGCTGCAGCATTTTGTTTTACTTTGGGTCATGTTTGCTTTGCCATGTTTAAAATCTGAGGTAAAGAGACGGGGATTATGGCACTGACAGTCCAGCTGTAACGCCCATTGCTACTAATTGGCCAGCAGCAGGGGATCATCAGAGCACTCTTTAACATCCTCAGTACTCTATTTTGATAAAAGAAGCAAATTGAAAGCCATAAACACAAATGTGTCCCAGCATGGAGCCTGTTGATACCCAGAGTTTTGAAAACAGAACTCCCAAATGCAAAATCTCAGTAACGCTAAAATCAAAAGAAAGAACTTTGGCTGTTGCACGCTTTTGTGAAGTGATTTTTATTTTTAATTACAGCTGCCCCTTGGTGTACTTCAGTCCACAAAACTGATAAATGAGTGTCTTTTGGGACATCACCTCATATTTTTAAGCATGTTCCCTTTTTTCTGACTTCAAGGTCTAGAAAACTTTAAGACTCTTGCCTTGTGCGCAGTAATGTGTGTCCTAAGTCCAGTGACCATGTGGAGCAGTGCTGCATGATAAGAACCCACATGTTAGTTACTTACATTCATGCAGAAAAGCTGTATTCCTTACAAATACGTGTGAATGTGAAGTTTTTCTGTTTGGCTCTGGAATTCTGGCATGCAGGCATCTAGCAGTACTAAAGAAAATGAAGACACTTGCTGAACAAGAACCTGTGTAAGTACTGGTGCAGGACAACATAAAATTAGGAAGTGATTTTTTCTGCCAGAGTAGAAATGAGGGGGAAGGAAGAGAGAGGGCTGAATGAGTGCAAATTTCCTATTCAAAAGTATTGTTTGGGGGATTGCTTGTAGCTTGAGGGGTTACTTCATACTGTTTTCTGTGTTCACTTCCCAGCACTGTAAAACATTGCCTTTTGTACTGTTGCTCATTGAGTTGCCTTACATGGTAAGATGGCTACCTTCAGTTCTCTGTTTTTAGAGTTTTGTAATTGGCTGAATAATTGAAAACAATGAATATGAAAAAAAAATTATCTGTGGTTTCTTCTAAAAGCAAAAGAAAAATGTCTGATTAATTTTCTCTCAAATAATAAAGAAGGACCTGTAAAAATAGGAGAATTACAAATGCACAGTTTGATGTAATTTTTTACTTGAATTTCTGATTTTCACACACGTTTGCTTTGCAGGAGAGGTTTTCCATTCTGAGAAAAGATTCATAATGACTCAGCTTAGTATTAGAGTTTGGCATCAGGAAAAACTCTGATAGATATCCTCCTGCAGTATGGCTGTTAACTCCGCAGTGTAACATTTATAAAAGAAGTGTTTGCAAAAGCCTTGCATAGTATTTTTATTCTGTCAACCCGTATATGCATCTTCAAGCAAAACATTTAAGGAAATAATTTGTTACTTTTAAAAGATGCTTTAAGGTGTAACCTTCTGTAAAATTAATTAATCTGTATTTTATTTGACCTATTATTGCAATAGACCCTAGAGACCTAGGTAGTTAGGTAGCTCAAGATTTTAAGTGCTGTTGGATATTGTACAAGCATGAAAGCATGAATTCCATACTTGACAATAGTCAGTGAAAGTGGGCAGTGAGAAAGCTGGGGTAACACAGGTAGTGTGTATGCCACTCGTAGCCACTGGGGATCAGTAAAGTACTACTGTCCTCTCAGACCTCCATACTTGTAGATGCTTGACAGTTTGTCTTTATTCTGTTCTAGATTGCTGGAACCCTGACCCACACTCACGACCTTCCTTTGCCACCATCCTAGACCATCTTACTGCCATAGAAGAGTCTGGTTTTTTTGAAATGCCCAAAGATTCCTTCCACTCCCTGCAGGAAGACTGGAAACAAGAGATCCAAGAGATGTTTGATCAGCTCAGAGCCAAAGAAAAGGTAAGCAGAGAGAAGTTCTCCCTGCTTGCACTCTCTGGATTGTAATTTCCCCATTTCATAGTTCAAATACGTATTGCTGTTTCGTGCATCCCAGAGCTAATTTTGTCTGTGCTTTACTGGAGCTTGTATTAAGTCCCGGAATCAATGGCAGGTTATGATGCACACAAGGGTAGAATCATGAGAAAAATAAATAGTCACATCCTGAGCTGCTACTCTTTCTAATATTGTAGTGAGCTTCCATTATACTGTGTGCAAATTGCTGCGATGAGTTGATTGTTTATTGCATTTGATAACTGTTCCACTATTAACATCTTAATTGAGAAACCCAATGAAAACTATTAACAGGAGATGTAGGAGGGGTACTTTCAGCATATATATACTCTAGTTAACATTACAGCTTTGATTCTGCTGGGTTTGTGTTTTCAAGGTTTTGAGCACAACCAAAATGCATAGACTATAATAAACGTGAGTGCTATCAGGGGAAGGGTCCGGTAACTGCTATAATTAAAATCCTTTTGGGCAAATAGGATGAAATAAAAATGGTAGCAGTAATAACAGGAATGGTGACCATCAGCCTTGAAGGGAAGACATGAAAAAGCTGAAGTTTTCTTGAAGCATGCTTGCAGAAATCACAGCTTGCTGCCTCTAATTTAAGATCCTTTTAGAGACTGTCTTTAGTTTTTAGTAAGAAAAACCACAGCAGGACCAAGATCACCAGTGTAATAATATATTTGTAAGTTCACAGTCTCTTGCCTGAAAGTAAACTCATAATAAGCAGCTGTTTGGATTTGGGCTTAGAGGTTGGGTTTAGGAGGCAGAGAGAAGGAAAAGAAGACTTTGGGTAAGAGGAAAGAAATCAACTTCTGCAAGAATACTTAAAAAATTTCAACTCACCTATTTTAGTAGCTTTTGGGAATAATAAATTAGCTGGTAGGTATTTCCTTGCTACTGTTGTCCCATGGCTTAACAAGTGTTGGAAGAGTTTTTGAAAACCAGAAACTTCAACAGACCAACAGCTAAACAGTACTAACTACACTGCCCTCAGGCTGAGTACTGTATTCCTCTTTAGCAATGGGGAAATATTTTTATATGTTGTTCACCTATTGAGTAAAATGTATCAAAGATCTCCGGTAATGAGACAGGTAACAATGCCATTATTAAAAACATCTAAACTAAAATCTATCTGATTATCTGTCTGACGTTTAAGTTGAATTCTTCAGTTTTTGCCTTCTGCACTGGAATTCGCCATCTGGAGAGAACTATTCTAAGTGCTGAATTCTTTTGTCCTTGTGGTGAGAGGAGAGGAGCGCAGTGGGATTTTGGGATTTCAAGGGTGGTTTCAATTAATTTGTTTTGTCAGCAGGGGATAGATCGAAAGATTTGCCTTATGTGCCTTTTCCAGGACCATGTTGAGATGGCTTTAGAATATCCTCAAGGAGGGAGTCTCTTTTTGGGCAACCTGTGCTAGTGCTCAGTAATGCAGTAAAAAAGTGTTCAGAGAGTGTCCCCTGTGTTTCAGTGTGTGTTTGTTGCCTCTTGTTCTGTCACTGGGCACTGCTGAAGAGAGCCTGACTTTTATCTTTTTTCCACCCTTCTCTCAGCTTTTTATACACACTGGTAAGATCCCCCTTTACCTCACCCAAGCCTTTTCTGTGCTAGGATGAACAGGTCCCATCTCTCTCTGCCCTTTCTCATAGGAGAGATGCTTCAGTCTCTTAATCACCTTCATGGCCCTTCATTAGACTCTATCCAGTATGTCCATGTCTGTCTTGTACTGGAGAGCCTAGAATTTGACACAGGATTTCAGGTGTGGCCTCACAAGTGGCTATGTCTGAATTTTAATACTGGTACAAGGGGCCTTCAATGGCAAGCATGGAAGTCCTTGAGGATTGTTTTTGCCTCTCAGCTGAGCTTTTAACCAGTGGTTTTTGCTGTTCTGTGGGCCCAAGCCATCGAAGCTGTGCCTTCAGAACTGGTAAGGTTAGTCTTAACCCGCAAGTCGCAAGGTAGCCTTTTGTTTCTGCTGTCTTATCTCCCTGCAGGAGCTGCGCACGTGGGAAGAAGAGCTGACTCGTGCTGCTGTTGAACAGAAGAACCATGAGGAGCTGCTACGACGGCGGGAACAGGAACTGGCAGAACGTGAGATTGACATCCTGGAAAGGGAACTCAACATCATCATCCACCAGCTGTGTCAGGAGAAGCCTCGGGTCAAGAAACGCATGGGGAAGTTCAAGAGGAGCCGGCTCAAGTTAAAGGATGGCAATCATATCAGCTTGCCTTCAGGTTGGTGATGTGTTAGGCTGTGCCAGGTGAAATGGGAGCAACCTGTAGGTTTGATAGTTACTTACTCCTGAACCTTATGCATTAGAAAGGATTTGATGTACTTCCGGAAAAATGTGCTTCTTTGGGATCAATAAACTAAATTTAATGCTCTTGTGGCTAGCATTGCCCAAAGTTCCAAAAAGAAGGCCAGAAGTAAATTTGAAATGTTACATGTTTGTTAGCCATTGGCTGTATATGGCTTATTGTAAAAATGTGGTGTTGCAGTTTAACATGTTAGTACTCGAATGATGCTGTTCATCACACACACAGACACACACTCACATTTTGATCAGAAGGCATGAACTAATTTATTTAAAAAGGTCTGACTCCATTATATAGTATTTCTACAAAAGCCAAGGATTAGGGGAGGAGGTTGACACCTCTCCCTATCCCACTCATCAAAAAAACTGTCCATCAACTGTCTATATCTCTAAGAACAATAAAAACTTTCCTTAAAACTACAAAAACATTAGCTTGTTTACATCACCCAAAGCGTGAAAAAAAATCCAAACCATAAAACTGTGAAACAAAAGAGAAAGCTAAAAAATCAAGGCAACACTCAAAAGAATCTGTTTTTTAAAGGATGTACATAGAAGATGATGGAGGTTCGTGCTCAGAGAATATTTTACATAATACTGCAGGAGAAACTATAATCTACTGGATTTTTTTGGTGTAGGAATCTAAAAATTACCAAAAATACATTGGTAGCTGTGAGACTAAAGCCCTAGATTGCTAGTGCGTGTGTCAACTCCTATTAACATGGAAGTGACTTCTGGAAGAAATGTTAAATATTAGTAAGGTGTTGGCAAAGTCACTCTTACGAGTGAAGATAGTGATATTCAGAAATACTGAATCCTTAGCATTTCTACTGCAGTTTCTTTACAGAAATTTAAATTTGTCAGAAAACCAAAAGTGTGGGGCTTGTAAATCACCTAGTGCTCATTGTTACATCAAGGATGATGACTTGCACTGTACTCTGTTTTCTGGGAGACATTGGCTGTTCAGAAGAGAAATTATGATAAAATGTGTATGTTACCTCTTCCTTTAGGTCTGCAAACACCTATTTTTGGTGGTCCCTAAGAAACTGGGAGGTAAGGTGCAAGGATTTATATAGGGATATAATTTGGTGTGTCCGTTGACACAAGGTCTGTGTATGTATTTCTTACATACACTAAGAAGATACATTTTGAGGGCTGTGAATGCACATTCTCAGTATTTACAATGGGCAAATAGCAATTAGCTGTAAAACTTCATTTTTACTTAGATCCTGTAAGTTGCCCTCTTTACAAGTTACCATAAATTATTACTTCTTTTTTTCTTATGTTAAAAAAGACAATTTTAACTGTGTCTGCTTTTATTTTTTTTTCTTTTGCTAAACAGATTTTCAGCATAAATTCACTGTGCAGGCTTCTCCAACGATGGACAAAAGGAAAAGCTTGATCACTAGCTGCTCCAGCCCTCCTGCAAGTCCTACCATTATTCCCAGACTCAGGGCTATACAGTGTAAGGAGCTCAATGTAGTATTGAATTTGGGAAATGTGCAGTCTGTCAGCGTGGTAAGATACCAAGATTCCATATCTAGGACAGGGCTGTTAAAGAAAGTACCTAAAATGTTTGCCTTGTGCCTTGCATGTATGCATTTAGAGAGAAAAATGGAGTGTCTTGATGATGCAGGGAGTGTTACCTCCTTTGGGACTAAAACCGTGCTTACCCGAGTTCTTGAAATGCTGCTGTTTCTATAGAAAATATATTCCTTAGGTGTACAAGTTAATTTAAAAAAATACTAACTTGCAGAGTAGATCTGTAAACATTGCTGTAGTGTATTAAGTTACTGTTTTAAGGAAAGGGCACGTGTCATGAAAATAGGGTTCCCATAATAACACAGAATTAGGGAGACATGCATGTCTTAGAATTATGAAAGTTGTGTTAACTAATATATAGTGTTTGTATTGGATATCATAGCATTTGTGTGTTTGATTTCAGACTAGTGGTTCTATAGAGAAACCAGTGACGAATAAAGCTGGAGAGGCTACCTATACTTGAAAGGATTAGGGGATGCTTAATTGGCATTCGGTTGTTAGATTTGTGTTGATAAATGATCAGAATGATGGGAAAATCACTTTTGATACTATTCCTGTTCTGACCTGTGTTTTATTCTTTATGTTGCCGTGGAACCAATTCTTTTAATTTGTGTATCTGTATTTCCTTCCCATTTTCCACTGTTCTTTCCACTTGTGAAGTAACACCTGCTGAAAGCAGTAAAACATGGGGACGAAGCTCAGTCCTTCCAAAGGAGGAAGGAGAGGAAGAAGAGAAGAGAGGCCAGAAGAAAAAGGGACGCACTTGGGGACCAAGCTCACTTTGTCACAAGGAGCTAGGTGCAGGAGAAGAGGGGTAAGAGAGGGCCTGGAGGAAGACTCTTTTCCAGGTTCTAAAACTGGTCGTGAGCTGGCTCACAGGAGATTTGCCTATCTGCTTGCAAACACCTTTCTGCTTCCAAACTTTTCCTCTACCAGAGATGTTAGAGATTCCCATAATAGTTTACTTTAAAACTTCATTGAATATTTAAGGTGGTGAAAGACCTTTAAGATTGAGTTCCCATCAGTTTACAAAATTGAATTCAGTTCATTTGCTAGCAACTGATGTTTCACTGTCTGCTATTATGTTGCTAGGTGTGTTTGTAAGATGTCATACTTATTAGCTGCGCTGAACTCTCTGTATAGTAAGTTTTTTCTCTTTTAAGGCTCAGCTTTCTGTAGTTTCATATAATACCTGAAACTGCTTCTCTCTCTTACAGTTCTCATATATGCTTTTTCTTGTCTTAAATGCTAGTACATAAAAAGTAATGTCTGATAAAGCCAAGCAAATATCTTCTCTTCAGTCTTTTGAAAAGGACATGTACTTCGAGTGAATCAATCCTGAAAGTGATTTTGCAGAAACACAGTTTGTACCTCTGTTTCTATAGGTTACTGTTTGGTGGGTTCTTTGTTTTTTTTCTTTCATGTGTCTGAATTATTTATACCAGGACTCCAATGAATCATTGCTGGAATGCTGCTTTAAACATAGGGCTATTTTGACCTTCTAAAAGATTTGAATGCTTGGTAATTTTTAGTGGAGTTTGAGCATTTCCCCCTGATAAATTGATAAATCGATGGTTTGACTCTGACTATGTTTTTTAGCAGGGAGTATAAAATAGCTGGTTATAATCTTCATTTTTACTATTGTGTGTTCAGGTGTGAAATGCCTGAAAAATTGATGTTTGTTTAGTGCATCAGTATTTTAGCCCCCTGCAAGAGGGCCTGACTCTATTAAAATATGTCTTCTCTCTAAGATACTCAAGATACGTTGGCAGGACAGTATGGAGGAAGCTTCTTTGACTGCTGCCTATGCTTTACCTATTCTACAAATGAAGGATAGGATAGCATTCTAAGGAATTAAAACAGATGTCACACTTCGCAATCATTAGTTTTGTAAAAGGGTGGGAGATAACTGAAGCTGGAAAAGAACACTTCTACCTTGAAATCACATTCTTAGAATTCTGGGAATAGACCTCTTCCATTTTCTGTTCATTACTGTGCAGTTGAAGCACCGATTGCTTTTGGGCACAGACAGCTGGAATGGAGTTGCTTGCAAACTTTGGTTGCTCATAAAACTGTCCTGTTATCTCTACATCTGAGATGTTTTGTAGTACTCAATCTCTCCTAGGGAGACTCGATACGGATATCGCATTTTGCAGAGTGTCTGAAACATGAGAGTGTTGCTGAGAGGGCAGTATGGCTAACATAGAATGAACCACTCTTTCCTGAGATTGTGCTAGACTGCAGACTTCAATTTAAAGGGGGCAGAGTTGCAGTAAATATTAGTGATTCAAAAGATAGTTCTTGCTATTTTTTAGTATTTTTAAATTCTTATTTTACAGGATAAGGAGATAAAGCTTCATTGAATATTTAAGGTGGTGAAAGACCTTGAAGATTGAGTCAAACCATTAACCTAGCCTCTGCCATGTTTGCTAGTAAACTATCTCCCCCAGGTGCCACATCCCCACACCTTTTGAACATTTCCAGGGTTAGTGATTTCAGCACTTTCTTGGGCAGCCTATTCCAATGCCTGACCACCATTTCAGTGAAGAACTTTCTCCTAATACTTAATCTAAACCTCCCCTGCTGCAACTTGAGGCCATTCCACTTGTCCCGTCACTTGTTACTTGGGTGAAGAGGTTGACCCCCACCTGGCTAGACCCTCCTTTCATGGAGTTGCAGACAGTGATAAGGTCTCCCCCAACTTCCTTTTCTGCAGGCTAAACAACCCCAGCTCTCTCAGCTGCTCTTCATATGAGTGACTTTCTAGACCCTTCCCCAGCTCCATTGCCCTTTTCTGAACATGCCCCAGCTCCTCAGTGTCTTTCTTGTAGTGAGGGTCCCAGAACACAGGATTCGAGGTGCGTCCTTGCTAGCACTGAGTACAGGAGAATAATCACTTCCCTGCCAGGATGCCTTTGGCTTTCCTGGGGGCACTGCTGCGTCATGTTCAACTGCCTGTTCACCGGCATCCCCAGATCCTTTTCCACCCAGCAGCTTTCCAGCCACTCATCCCCACTGATGAGGATGAGTAGCGTTGCATGGGGTTGTTGTGACCGAAGTGCAGAACCCAGCACTTCACCTTATTGTACCTTATACAGTTGGCCTTGATTCATCATTGATGCAGCCTGTCCAGATCCCTCTGCAGAGACTTCCTGCCCTCCAGCAGATCAACACTTCCACCCAACTCAGTCACTGCAAATGACTGAAAGTGCCCTCAATCCCCTCATCCAGATCGTTGATAAAGATATTAAACAGGGCCAATCCAAATATTGAACCCTGGGAAAATCGGGGTAAAGAGCTAAACTTAGGATAGAGAAGCCCTGTTCAAGTATTCTCTGTGATGCTGTTCTGGTAGCAGAAGTGCTGCTGTTACTGCTGCTTATGGGACTTTGTGATCCAGGGAACTTTTATCTTCATAATTTTTATCCCTTCCCATGTATTCTTCACAGGAGATAATTCCAAGTTTATTCAAGAATAGCATTGTGAGAATTGGAGTGACCTATAATTGACATCAAGTAAAAGCAGTCATGAAAAGATGATACAGTGATTATTCACACTTCTCTATTTATCTTTGAACATAAAGAATATGCACAGCAGCAGAAGGGTTTTGTGCTGAATTGCAGAGACTGGATGAAGCTTTATGTTGGACTAGTTCTGTGGCAGTTCAGTTGAGATCTTACAGTGTATTCTCAAGGATATACTGTGAAGTTTTGACTGTCTTTAAACTTGGCATTGATTAGTCACAGACTTACTATGCCATAGGTGATGGTCACAGGTTACCAATTTTACAGAAGGTGATAGTGAATGTGACTTAAAATCCTTTAGCAGTTATCTCTTAAAATCTTACAAGCTAAATAAGCGTGAGCCTTGCAACAGGGATTTTTTTATTCACTCCAGTATTCTATTAATTGTCTTAACATTATTACAGGATGGTATTGAGACACCAGACATGCTGTCTTAAAGTTGTAGGGAAGTTTTTTGCAATTTTCTGAGCAAATAAACCTTGTCATCTTACCATTCATAAAAAGAGATGCCTTTGACTTCTCAGCAGAAAAGGGGAACAGAAAAATGACTCAGTCATAATACAACAAAGTAAGTAACAACCTTCTGGTTAGTTAATCTAAATAGATTACAGGTAAGAAGTCTTTAGGTTCCTGAGTTGTTTTGTTGGTGATTGAAATATAGTTTTAGTGCTAGTGCTTTCAAATCATTCTCTTTCCTTAGGGCAAACAATACTGCTATCGTAGGAATGTTCTCCAAGTCAGCGTGTTTTGAATTGTTTTCAAATGTACACCACTGTCTAATTAAAATTATGTGCGGCAATCTTCTGGACAGGTCTTTGAGGTCTACTTGTAATTTGGGGGGAAAGAGAAGGAGCAAAAAACAAAAGGAAAGGATGAAAATTTTATAACCTGAAGGCAAACATAGCAGACCTTGAAATTATTCTGGTAGCTATTTATCTTCCTGTTCAGATTGAGCTGCACTTTGACGCTAACAGCAAACCTTCAGTCTGTTCTTTGCAAGGGAAGACTGCTCTGAGGAGTCAAAAGGAAGCAAATTAAGTTGAGTATGTGTTTTCCCAGTGCTGTGGAAATCTCACCTTCCTCAGTAGTTCTCTACCCATATGTTAAGAGCTTTGAGATTCAGTTTTGGAGGTGTTCCCACTGCTAACATGGTTCATTTTCACTCACCAGCTTTCCCTTTATATGCATCTCTGTTTATAGTGTGTATCCTAGGTAGGCATGTTGCACACCTGGGTCATTTAGATCCAACATACATTATTTGGTGTGTTGTGTTACACAGCTGAGTATACTGTGGAGGGAGTAAATCAGAGCAGACCCACACGCTGAATGGCATGTCTGTTATAAAACCCTGTGGTTGTTTTGACAAATAGGGTTCAGTGCTGTGCTGTCTGGGTTCAAGATCACAGCATGGTATGGCATGTGCAGTACTGCAAAATGGTTAATGGGGATGGACTTGCAATGCAGTTGAGAACTACACAGGATACTTTGAGTGTAATGTCTATACCACAGTCATGAACCAACTGATCAAGTGCTGGATCAAGTTTAGGTCCTGTGGCCTTCCTATTGCTGCAGTATAGTTTGGTGACAAATACAGTATCTCTGTTGGGTGGAGAGCAGAGGAAAAACTTCTACCGGGGCAAAAAAAAAATATCCTAATATAATAAACTTTTGAAATCCTGGAATGGAAGCTGTCTTAGAAATGCAGAATGATTCTGCTGCAAAATAAGTATCATGAAAGGTAACTTACATAAGGTTGTATTTCTCTTTCTCTTTAAGGGAATTATGGTATTGAATTCCATGTCTTACCAAAAAACAATGCAAGTTAGTAATGGAGCTGGAAGAGATCTTCAAGTTCTCTGTTCTTTCAATAATAAGTCGATGCTTTTGTGTGTCCAGTTGAGATCATTCAGACTATCTGCAGATCTCCTTATTCCTTCCATGTAATTTCTGCATGTCCTAACTGTGTATGGCTTTTCACCGACACTGTGATGTTTCATGTTGGAGTTTGTGGGGAAAGGCACCAGAAATTTTTCAGTTCAGACTATGTTGAAAAATGGATAATAAAACTTTGAATATTGATGTATCAGGAAGTTGTGCTGCTAATCAACGTTGTTGACATGTCTAATGTCATGAAACTAGTGCAGGATGATGATAATGAAAACCTATGAACAGAGATTACTGTTAAGTTCAGGAGTCTGGTAACATACCTTTAGACACAGGTCCAAGTAGGGATTTCACTTTGGGTTCTTCTCTTGGCCTTTTTTTGTTTGTAAGTAAAAGAAACAATGACATGGTTTATAAGCTTAGTTGCCTTTTTTTCCCATAATCTAGAACTTGTGCTTTTAACTGTACTTCAATACAGTGTTTTCTTTATAAGAAAAATATTGGTGTTTATAATACAGACACATGGTTTTGTTGTTACAGTGACTTTAGCTTATTGTTTTATTTATCCTAGTGAGTGGTGGTTGAATTTCATTGTTCATTTGTGTTTCACATGAGAACTTTTTTGAGGTGTTTTCTCCTCCTCTTGCTGAGCAATTTACTTTTTACCTACCATGGTAAGATTGATTGCAAAAAGAAATCAAGATTTAAAAAGATTATGCCTTGATTTAAAAAGAAAATGTTTCATCTGATTTTTGTAGTGGTACCTTCTATTATTCTGCATTCATAGCTTGTTAGTTAGCAGCAGAGGCCTTTTGACTACCACAGTGTAACAAATGAAGAACAGACCTTTTCACTTTTTTTTTTGGTGTTTTAAAGTGCTGTAAAGATAGCACAAAATTTCTTCCTGTGGGAGGACTTCAGATCTATGTAGTTGAGATGGATACATGCAATACCCTAAGTAGATCAATAGAGAATATATAAGGGGAGAATGGAAACTGGTCGTGAGCATAGTACATTTTCTCACATGCTTCTACTATTTTCAGTCTGAAAGCTCTGGTAGAAGGATGCAAGCAGTGGTCATCCAGCGCACCAAATCTTGGGAAGATCCAGAGAACTGCACCTGCTTTTCCAGGATTCACCAGCTTAGCAGAGATGGGTAAAGGAATTCCCTGAACTTGGTACTGTCATCCCCACTTCCATTCATGTTTCAGTGAACCTCTTTCCTGACCTTCACCTGGTACCTTACAGCAATGTTTTAATTTTGTTTGGTATCTGTTTTTCTTTTTATCTTTAAGTATCCACTTTGTTCTTATGGATTTTCTTCTTGTTCACTTCGCTGCTTGTGTTTCTCCTGTCAAGCTAACAAGCTTCTGTTAATTCTCCTCTAGCTCCATGCTGTCTCTCAGCTCCTTTCCTGAGTAATGATATTTACATATGCATTGTGCTTACACCTTCACTTGCAAAGAGCAATCCTTAAAATTTTTCTGCCTTTTGCTCCTCACTCACTCACACATAAATTTACTCTAGAAGTTTCTGAGCTGTAGGATGCCTTTGAAATGCTGTTCTGCAAGTAATCCCAAGTGGATGAATGCTTCACTAATTTCTTTCACTTTGATAGTGTTTCCAGTTCGTTCTCTCAGCCAATCTTCTTTGGAAACAATAGACTGTATTTGGGAATTGATGAATGATATTTGTGAGGAGAACAATTGCATCTTCTGAGGAGAAGCTTATTTGGAAGTATATTTGTGAGACAATGAAATTTGCCAGTGAAAATGTTATATTGACACGAAGTCTATTTTCATTTGCTTTCCAGATGATGAGGACAGCGAATGTTTTAATGGAGAGGGCAAAGTGCACCCTTCACCTGTGCACAATCAGTCATACCTCTGCATCCCATTTCAGAAGAATGAAGAGTGGGATGGCCCTTCTAGTGATGCCAATGAGGAGTCCACCCCTGTAAACTCTGCTACCAGTACCCCACAGCTGACACCCACCAACAGCCTCAAACGTAGCAGCTCCCACCACAAGCGATGCGAGGTTGCATTGCTTGGCTGTGGAGCAGTGCTGGCAGCTGCCGGCCTGGGCTTTGATCTTTTAGAAGCAGGGAAGTGTCAGCTGCTGATTGAGGAAGAGCCAGAGATGCCCAAGGAAGAGAAGAAGAAGCGTGACAGCATATTTCTGCGAGCTGGACGCCCACGGAGGAGCACTAGTCCACCTTCCCGGAAGATCTTCAAGAAGGATGATCCCCTGTTGTTGCTAGGCGAGCCATCCACATCCCTCACCCTTCTTTCCCTGTCTTCCATTTCCGAATGTAATTCCACCCGCTCCCTGCTGCGCTCAGACAGTGATGAGATTGTGGTTTATGAGATGCCTGTCAGCCCGGTGACAGTCAAGGCTCCCTTGCCAGCCATTACGAACCCACTGGTCAATGTCCAGATCGAGAGGTTCAAGCAAGACCCCAATCAGTCCCTGACTCCCACACATGTGACAGTCTCTTCCCACACCCAGCAAAGCGGACACAGGCGCACCCCTTCCGATGGAGCCATCAAAGGGAGTGGACTGGTTGTCAATGGGTGCCCAACCAGTGGATGCCCTTCCAGTAGCTGTTTAACTGGAGCACTGGGAGCAGGTAGGTTTTCAGCCATCTTCCTTTTCCCCTTCAGAGTAAAGACAGAAGCAGTATAATTGCTTGTTGCTTATACATTTGTTGTGATGACCAGCCTACAAGAATTGCTTGTGGAGATTATCTTCACACAAATAGCTAACAGAATAATGCAGTAATGGTTTTGATTACAGCATCTTCAGATTGCCATAATCTTGAAGATACAGAGTTTGTAGATTCTGAATGGAGGCTTTCTGCTTTGAATGTGTTTTTGCATTGTATATACAATAAACTAAGATCTATAGGAACCACTTAGCACTGACATGTAACGTGTTTTTCCCTCTTCTCTTACATTGGCTGTTTTGGATAGGTGTATTAAAAACACCGAGTCCAAGCAGAGATCCCAGTGAGGTCCCTCGCCTGCCAGACCCCAACCTTGTTTTCCCTCCAACCCCGAGACGATGGAATGCACAGCAGGATCCCACACTGGAAAGACCCAAGACCTTGGAGTTCCTGCCCCGGCCACGTCCCGCAGCCAGTCGGCAGCGGCTTGATCCCTGGTGGTTTGTGTCACCCAGCAATGCCAAGGGTGAATCTTCCGCCAACAGTTCAAGTACTGATACTCCAAGCAATCTAGACTCTTGTTTTGCTAGTAGCAGCAGCACTGTAGAAGAGAGACCTGGACTGCCTGCACTGCTTCCTTTCCAGGTGGGTCCTCCTGCAGAGGAGCGGACACTGTTGGACATAGATGCTGAGGGGCAGAGCCAGGACAGCACCATTCCGCTATGCAGAAGTGAACTTAACACACACAAAGCTGCAGCATATGAACTCAAGCAAGAATTCTGGTCTTAATATGAAACCACTGGGGGCAGTGAGCCCCTCTAGATTCAATCCTACTTTTTGCACTGAGAATGCACTTTGGAAACAGATGAGATGGAGGGATGCTACAGAGATGAAATGGTGCTGCCTCGGCTGAAGATATGTTGTCAGCTGCCTGATTTTTGTCTGCATTTGGGTGAAACTTGGCAACTCTGAGCTGCTGACTTTTGCTGTGGGGTTTTTCTGTAGTCTTCCCTGCCCTCTTATTGCAGTTTGAATCTGCAGTGAGCTAAAATTATCATATCAAAGTCTTTTGTTACTGACCTTGTAGGATTTGGCACTTGCAGTAAGTATATTGGTATCTATCCTGGTATTAATCAGTATTTTCAAATAATATTCAAATATTACACTACAGCAGACATCAGTGTTTGATGTTTTCCCAAGGAATCCAGAACAGAAACAAATAAATATCTGGAGACTACCTTCTCTGAAGTACATTCAGATCATTAGGCTGGCCTGGGAATCATCATACCCCCACTGAAAGAGCAGAAGTAGCTATCTTAAGACTTGTTTGTCCTCTTTTGCTCATGCATGAGGTGGAACAGATGGTAGGGGAAGGGCATGACATCTCCACGGGGTGGGGGGGGGGGGGGGGTTGTGTGGCGCGGG
>WBMY01013598.1:130430-149781 GCA_013397315.1 Donacobius atricapilla | reverse complement strand
CAGGTGAACCAGACTATTGGAAACAAGTAGGGGTAGTTGATCCTGGCTTCAGGGTAGGTTGGATGGACTTCAGTGGTCTCTTGAGGTCCCTCTCAAGCCCTATTTTTTTAATGACCCTGTGCTTTTAAGAGGAAGGCTTATGGTATAGCTGTTTAGCTTGGTTTTTTGTTTCAGATTTTCATTCGATCAATTTCTTTTTTTCCCCATTCTGTTTCTCATGCTCATAGTCAAGTTGCCTCAACTTTGGGAGGGGAGTTAGCAGAAACTTTCTTTAAAGATGTGTTGGCTTGCAGAAGTAAGTTATGTGTTTCCAAATCTTTTTCTTTCTATTTTTTTCTTCTTTCTTACGCCTTTTAGGAGTGACCCATGAAACCCAAGACTGTTCTTATGCACACTGGTACTTGTTTAAGGCTGTTTTGAAAATGAGGCTTGTTAGTAGTTGGGTTGTGCAAACAGAAATCAGAACATACGGATTCTGTTTTATTTTGTCACTGACTCACTGTGTGACCCTGGGCAAATAATGTAACCTCTGTGCCTGAATTTCCCCATCTGTAAATAATAGGAATAATACCTACCTCACAAGGGGAGGGGTTGGGACATATATAATAGGTATAAAGTCCTTTGAGATCTTTGAGTGAGAGGCGCTATAGATACGTAGAACTTTATTCTTGTTCAAATATGTAAAACACTCCTAGATCTGGAGCAAGAACAGACCCCTGTCTGGAAGGAGGAAGTCACACAAATAGGGTGTGCCTGTGCTCAGAGTTTTCTGTACAAAGACTTCAAGCGTGTCTGTGCCACTGCAGGTATGTCTTACTGGCTGTAATGAGAGCTTCAATCTTCCCCAAATTTGGCATTATATATAAGGGATGTGGCCTTTATATGAGTGTAATAGGGTAGTCTGCTTTATTGCAAGGTAAAGCATGTCTGTTCATTGTTTTTGTACAGATCTGTGCTTCTTTTGCTAATCTACTGATATTTGGTTGCAAATAAGTCGTTTGACAGTGCTGCCAATGCAGTGCTCAGCCTGATGGGGTGGCCCAGTCCTGCTGTGAAGGCAGCAGAGCCAAATACTTCCTGCAGCTGTCAGCACAGTGAACGTGTATGTTTAGATGTTTGTAACCTGATTTTAAAAACCAGCATGTGTGGGGAGGAGCTCCTTCGTAAGGCTTTTTAGTTCTGTGTGAGGACTGAAACCAGCGTGTTCCCGTTAGTCAGGTGCACCTTTTTTTTCAAGCATTTACAGTATGTTTTCTTTTGAAAAGTCACGTATTTCTTGTTTATCACATTCCATGGAAAATGGAATTACTTTCTGCTGCCCTCCTTATTAAATGCTTCAGAGCTAGCCTTAATGGTGCTATACTAGATGTTAAAGCTGGAGAGATGACTATTTAGACAAGGTATTATGATAAGGCAAGATGGGATTCAGATACTTAAAGAAAACTTACATTTCTGACTCTTCTGTTAAATTTAGACCTTCAGCATTGTTGATTTCTTAAGCATCCTTTTGCTTTCCATTTCTGAAAACTCAATTTGCAACCCAGACGCTAGCAAAAAGACAAAATTTATCCAACAGATTGCTAATTTTGATTGTGCTGTAAATCAACCCTAACGTAATCTCAGTAAGAGGCTGTGTCAGAGGGGTTTAAAAGAAGGACATTAAAATAATCTATTTTTCATAGTGTTCCTTATAATTTTAAAAAGTCTGGAACAAAACTGGATCAGCTGTTCTGAAATGTAATGTTTTCTTTCCAAAAGGTATCATTATAAATGTCATAGGGAGTATCATCTGCTCTGCAAAGGCATCACCTGAAATAGCTCCATTTGAACAGAAATCTTTAAAAACCGTTTACTTGCATGAAATGGGAGGCCGCCTTTCTTGGTCACACTGATACAACTCAGCCTGCTAAACTTTCTAATAGCTGGCCAGTTGATTTCACTGAGTGAACTTTAAAGTTTTCTGTCAAGTTCCCAGGAAAGACAAAAATAAAGGCAAGTTGTTCTGTCACCTCTTTTGCTTAAGAAAGTTGAGGATGAAGAATTAACAGCCTCCTTGCCCCTCTCCCCTTTTTATATAGTCAGGTGGTGAAGGTGGTATGTAGCTGAACTTTGGGAAGTACTTTGCTCCAGAGTATCTTCTCTAATACCAAGTGGACATTGCTACATCAAATAACTTGGTAGGACTGGTGACAAGAGTCAAGGATCCAGGTCAGCGTTACCAAATTGGATACTGTTACTATGAAGCTGCCAGACAGACTAGTTAGAAGCATATTGGTTGGTATTTGTTTGTTTTGTGGTTTTTGTTGGGTTGTTTTTTTTTTTTGAACCTTTCTTCAATGCAATTATCTCCATTGAATCCAGCACGTGAATTACTGAGGCAGTCTTTGAGCATCCACCCAAAACTGTCTTCCAAGTGGCCAGCTTGAGGTATCAGGCAAGAGGAATCACTTGTGGAAACAATGCTCCTACTTCAGTAGGTGGTGAGGTATTCTCTGGCAGGCAGGCAGAGAGTTCTCAAGACAAAGAGTTGTCCGGTATTTTACCTTATACACTCCAAAAGCTTTTGCAGCCAGCGTCCTAAGGCCCAGAGGCTGTGTGCATGTTTAGGCTAGGTCAAAACCTCTCTATATCTGTCCCATCCTGGCTTGAATCCTCTGCTTTCTTAATCTGTTGGGGTTTTTCCTTCCCAGTTGTGGGAGCTGAGGTGCTCCAAATCTCCAAAGGAGTAGTCGACTGTAGTCCACTGGACAGTGAGAAGGTATGAGCCCATCAGCTCAGAGATCTTTTTTTCCTACTGGTTGCTAGTATTCCCATTTGTCAGGGAAACAAAAATGTCAGAATATTGGTCACTAACCTACCTTTCTAGTAGTATTCTTGAGGAAGATGGTAAAAATCTTACTTAAAAAAATTCTAATATATGTATTGTTTCCTAAATGTCTGAATAAGTTGCACTTTTGTTTTGTCTGAGAAAATAATAAAAAGATAACATGAAAGTCACTGAGTAGTCTAAAACGATGACAAAAGAATGGAGAAAAATATGTTTGAGTACAGGCCTTACAAAGAGGAAGTGGCAGTTTTTTAACTGATAGTAATGATGAGATTGTAGCTGTGAGAAATGTTTGTATTTTTGTTTTGTCAGCTGGCAGTGTGTATCACTAATTTATGTAATTGATGTGCTGATTTAGGAAATAGAAAGAAATTTGTCAGCCCTTCAAAACTAAGGTGATTAAATAGTTATGGATCCTTTTCTAATAGTGCTGCTTCTTCCAGACTGCACAGTGGTCTGTTTTACCAGCAAATAGGTCTTAATCTCCTCTCAATCATTTTCAGAGGTACAAATGTAACATTTTGTACATATTTTCCCTCCAGTTTATTATTGCAATGGGTTGATATTCAGTATGGGGCAGGGAACCTTGGTGAAAATACTCTTTTTGTAATAGTTTTCTAACAAAATGAGTATTTTAAAAGTCATCTTTTTTGTTATTGATGGGGAAAGACCTGTTCTGGTTTGGCATGGTTTTATGATGAAATATTTTTCTGTACCTCTAGGAATGGGAGTAGTTGCCTTCCTCTTCATAGCATGCTGTTCTCTTAAGACATTGTGGACAATACTGCGTAGAGATGTTACTTCGATAATGTCACAAAACTGGATACCTCTCATTCTGTTGAAGGTGAGGCAGTAATGGTCAAGTAAAGAAAGGTCTTTGCCTTTGGAGTGTTTTGTTAAATAAAACATGACAGGAAACCTCCGACCTTGAGTCGCCTTTCTATCTTGAGATTAATTTTTATTTTAAACCTAATTCATCTCTGTGGGATGAGTATGGGACCTGGAGTCTCATTGGATGTGTGGAACCAAACCTATTGCTGCGTCCCAAAATTCAGTGATAGCCTGTTATTTTTGCAAGTAATTTTAAGGTAATTTAAATAGGTTTGTTTCTTTTTGTTTTTTTGAAATGTTTCTCCTTGGAAAACATGCTTATTGCTTTCTAACCTTTTCCGTGCATTTTGGAGATACTCTCAAGAACTCTTACCAACTCTATGGTGAATAAGATAGGTTATATCTTGCAGAGTGATGTAAGTCCTCTTTTTGGCTTAAGTCCTCCTTTTGGTGGTGTTGTTGTAAGAAACAAGGGCATTTACATTTGGAAAGATTTCTGATCCTTATCCTGTCACTGAAGAACAGTTTCTTAGCTTCCATGTTTAGAATTCATTTAAGACTACGATTTGGGTAAAACTGGACATTAAATGTGCAGGGATAGATGTGTTAAAACATATTTGCAAACAAGCAATAACTACAGCAAATACAAGAACCAAAATATAGTCTCACTGTCACAGAGTGCAACTTTCAGACTTCATCTTGGGTTGATGATATAATTAAGGTATCTATAGTAAAGAATGCCTTCTTATACTTAAGTTTACTATTTTAATACTAGAACACAGTGGTTTGCACAGCCAGCTAATATGGTAGCTAGCCGGACAGAAAGGATCTTTAACCAAATTTGCTTTCTTTTTCCTCTTATTTTCAGTCCAGTTTTTGGTTTAAATTTTATTTTTCTCTTTTTTTGGTGTTTAACAAACAGTATGGTCTTAAGAAGAACTTACTGTTATTAACCTAACTTTCATGGTTTCATGAGGCATTATGGAAATGAATCTTCGGCTTATTCTGGGGCTCCCTCTATTGAATGCATTAGTAGAAAGTCATGCTGCAGTTAAAGTGTGCATTTGCTTTGCGTTTTTCCCATGCTTGGCTGTTTTAAACAGTTTTGCCACTGGTTAGAGGTGAACATAACTTCTGAAATTACCTACAGCAACCTTATTTTTTTATGTTGGAAGTAGTCATTCCCAGGCTAAGAGGTGTGTGCTTGATTAACACGTAACTTGCCACCGGTGGCTGGGTAGTGGGTCTGATGTAGCTACTGGAATTATTATTGTTCCTTTCTAACAAGGACCCTATTTTTAGCAGCTAGAATGTCTTCAGCACTTCATCAGCGTTTGTATACAGGAAATACATTTTAGCTTCTTTTGTGTGTAAGTGAAAAATCTTCCTTTTTCTGATCAAGAGCAACTTTTCCTACTGAGAATGGCTTCTTGAGCTCTGCGGTTTTGTTTGTTAGTTTTCCGTTCGGGGATATTGTTTATTTTGGATCTGGTTTTTAAGCCTCTCAAATATACATATATGTGTGTTAGGTGCATCCTGTATGCCGAGGTGCCTTCCATCTCACATGTCTCCTTGCTGGGGCCTGAGGTTGGTTTATTGGAGGGACCTCCTAGTTGTAGCTTTCAGTACTGTGTTCTCTGCACATCAGGCCAAATACCATCACAGGAAACATTTTGTGTCCTGCCATTTACACCCCTGTGTTGAGCCATGTGCTATCACTGCCTCTTCCTATTTCTCCATTAGGGTTTTGGCCCCATCCCATCTTTGTTGGTTATTCTTGTTGCCACAGTAACAAGCCTAAGGCAGAAAACCACACATATTTCAGGTGTGCTTTGACCTAAAAGATTTCCAAGCTAAAAGCATAAGATACAATTGGTGAAGTGGAAGTGGAGGTTGACAGGAAATAACACAGTAAAATTATCTTTCTTGATGTAGTCAGAGGACAGAGGGATACTAGCTACTTGATAAATTATTGGCATCATAGGTAAGTTGGGTCCTAAAGAAGAATTTGAGGAATGTACAGTTAATTTGATAGAATGGTTTGGGTTGGAAGAGACTTAAAGGTCATCTAGTTCCAGTCCCCCTGCTTGGGGCAGGGACACTTTCCCCTAGATGAGGTTTCTCTAAACCCCATCCAACTTCTCCAGTTTCTGGTTGGTTTGTTTTGTTTTACCCTGAACTACCTCATTTGTAGAGATAGAATGGGCAGAAAGTCTAAGTTTTGGTAACAATTGCTTTAAGAATGCAGTTAAGATTGGAGTGAGATGGGAAGGCAGAGGCAAACCTGTATTTGGCTCTTTGACATGCAAATTCCTGATGGAAAAGTAAAATCAGCTATTCAGTTTATTAAGTTAAGATTATACTTGCTTTAGATATTTATATCTCCACAATAAAGAATAAAGGACAAAGCGGGGCGTTTTTCTTGATGGTTTCTAACCTTTGGAAGAGTTGATTGTCCATAATCAAAAAGGTGGAGATTTCATATTGGTCACTACTGCTTTTAAAAGTGAGAGTCTCTTTTTTCAAAACAGTTTTGGTTGTGAGGTTTTGGGGTTTTTTTATAATCTTATGTGCTCTTAAAGTGGAGCTGTACACAATCCTGATTGTTTTCCTGTATTTGCAGTATTGTTTTCCTAGTGTATCAGCTCCTAATACAGTCCTTAGTGTATCTGAATGCTAACAATGTGCAGGCAGCCCAATATAATGAATATTAAGGAACTATGACACATTTTTGGTGTGCAGTAAAGTGGATTTATTGACCCAGCTTGAAGCAGGCTACTGTTAGGTCTCTAGTTGATGGGTCAGATGGATGCACAGCTAGAAAAAGGGGGTTTAGAACAAATCTGCAGGAGCAATGCCAAAGTTGTATTTGCTTAAAATAAGCAATTTGAAAAATAATCATGGAAGGAGGCAGGGGGAAGGCCCTTCATTAATCAGAAATACATCTGTAAGGTCTTGTCCATGCCCAAATTTTATTTGCCAGGATAGCTAGTGAGAATCTACATTGTGTTCAGTGTGGCCAAAACCTCAACATTAAGACAAGAATAATTCATTTTTTGTATGCTGTTTCAGACTGATTAGCACTGTCTCCCATTCTACCTTGATTGTTTCAATTCAGCTTTTTCTCAAGAACAGATGTTGAGGTTGGCTAAAGTTTGCCTCCGTGTCTTGGAGAGGCATATAGGTCAGAGAAAGAAGAAACATTGCTCTAGCTATGTCCTGATCTTTCGTGTCGTGTGATTTTAGCTGGAGAGCTTATAATGGTGCTGGTGTTTTTCCAAGCTTCATTGATCAGAATGCTGCTAGCAGCAGTAAAGTTACAGAACAAACGTGGCCTCTGATTACTGTTTGGCATAATTCAGTTGCACACTGAGCTTCTTGACTCTATCTGGAGGTGAAAGAGCTTCTTCCTTGAGTTCTGCTGGAATTTGTGAATGTGGCCGCTTCTCAGCTTGGGTAATTTGTTTTCTCCCAGTTCCAGTCAATGTCACAGAATTGTCACCCTCAACTGATTGCCCAGATACTCATAGTAGGCTTGTTCTGTCTTGCATGCTTTAGTGATCAGCTCTTACAATGTCAACAGGGTTAGCATTTGTATCTGAACGGAGCAGGTATATCTCCGAGCTAACTTCTCACACTGCATCTCAAGCAGTTGTTACTCCATTGGTTCTATCATTGCTCTGTTTTCAAGGTTATCTTGACAACTGTAATATCCAGGTACCCTAGACTGTGAAGAATGTAGCCACGGGGGAAAAAAAAAGTAAAAAAGAAAGCATACCTAGGAGTGTTTGCCAGTTGAACTGGTTGAAATTGGTCAGTGCTCTTGGCAGAGAGTAGGATCCATTCTTGTGCAACATAGATCTCTTTGGGGGATGGCTAGGTTTGAACTGCGGAATTTACCTAGGTCCACCTAACGTCCATAGGCACCAGTGCCTGTCATGTTTGGCAGTTACAAGAAGATACCACATAAACCCAAGAGCATCTGGTAATAAAAGTTTGTATTTAGGGTAATTAACTTTCAAATTAAAAGGGAAGAGGCCTCAATTCAGAAAGCTCTTCATCACGTACTTAAACATCACTGAAGTCAGTGGAATGTATTTGTGGGTCAAGATGCACAAGACCCCAGCTGAGCAAAGCTCTTTTAATCTGAGTTGGGCATTGTCGTCTAGAGACTGATGGTGAAGGAGCAACTTCTTACCTTGATTGTCAGAGTAAGGAGTCAGTTAACCTGAGGAAAATGCTCTCAACAAGCCCCTGGGTAAATGCTGGTTTGATTGTTGACTCTTGTGGCCTTTCCATGGCTGCACATGCCATGTCTATTTGACTGCTACTTCTAACCATAAGCAGGGTAAGCTTTGAGAATGTTTTCTGACATGGGAAGAAAGAGCAACAACTTCTGCACTAACAGATTGCTAGCTGTAAAGGGGCAGTAAGTGACTGGAGGCTGTGTGTGCAAATGGCAGTTTAACCTGAGGCCTATTCTCAAGTGTTTCTTCTCATTTTATAAATGCATCCCTCCAGGCTGGTGGGCAGACCTGACAAGATCAGCAGTGATCAACATCCGCCACTTTTACTAGAGTTCTAGGATTGTCTGTCAGCTGTCGGCACAGCACATTGTGCTGCTGTATTTGATTTCTTTCTCATAAATTCAGGACAAACTGGAAATATCTGAGATATTTTGCCTGACTTAAGTTGAGAGGCTTATATGGAGTGAGCAGGCAACAGTGGTGGAAAAATCAGGGAAAATACCTGTGCTTTTAATAATGTCTCTTCTGTGGCTTTGAAAGTTCAAGAATTTCTCAGCCAGAGAATGTATTTCCTCCTTCTTTTTATAAGCTACTTCTTTCTTTTGCCTTATTAATTGTGGATCTGCTCCTGCTTCTGTTTCAAGCCAGATGCAAAAATTGGTGACCTGACTTTCCAAGGTACAATGTTGTAAATTTGAATAACCAGGTGAGTAGATTTCTCTAGTATAAAATCATGCCCCCATGTCTGATCCTTTGAGCTATGGGATAGTTCCTGCTTGTGTTGAAATCAGTGTGTGGAGGGTGTTGGGTACTTCATAAGGAACTCCAAACTCTGTAGGACTGGGATTCATCTTACAGCTCAAGTATTTCAGTCTGGTTTTGGAGACCTCTGTATGTCTTCTCTTTCATTTATGGTGTTCAAAAGTCTGTTGCTATGGAAGTAGCACCTGAAGGTATATTTTGCCCAGAGAACCTGCAATGAAGCAGTTACATTACCAAATGGCAGTGTACCCCGGAACTGAGTAAAATAACAGAGGCCACCAAGTTTTTCTTGTTTTGTGTGATGAAATGTTGTCAAATTAAGTGATTTGTTGGAGCCTTCCTTTAACTTCTGTACAGCAGTAAGCTTAGAGGAAAAGAAGATTGCATTATTTTTTAAAAAGCTTTATTTGTGACCTGGACTTGTTGCCTCTGACCCTCTTGGGCTTAAATAGTTAAATTATATTAATGTCCAGTTTGTTTCACTGTAGGTAACACATCAACTGAATACTCTTGTGCATAATCTACTGTATCTTTCCTCTGTTCTGTGTCAATGTATTACGTGTATTTGGATTACAGTTCTTTTTGTATTAAATTATTTTATGTTATAGAACAATATTTAAGTGAAGCAAAGAGCTAATGGAAGTTGTTGACATTTTGGGATTTCTTTTCTCTTTGCTCTTTTTTTGGATGTACTGTAAATTGTAAACCAAGGATGCCAAGCAGGCTTGGTTCAATGGCTAAAATTATTGTATTACAGTGTAATGCTGATCTAGGCCTTGTCTCAACACTAGAGCACACAGACTTGAATAAAACTGTTATAAAAGTGATTGTCTTTAGGCTTTGAGTTCTTGAGTTTGTGCTCCAAATAATTTCAAGCAAATATTTAGAATAACAGTGCCATTACCTTGCTCTGAGGATTTCAGAATTTTTCTCAGTACAAGAAGAAGATTATTTTTCTTTACTAGGTACCTCAGTCCTGATAAGCTATTCCAGCTCTGGGTTCTCCATAGAGCTTTTGAAATGTTTTTGCGAAAACTCAGTTTAGTACAGGTCTTGGCACACATCATCTGTCTGCTAAGCCCCTTCTGGCTTTTCTCTGAACCGTGGAATTTATTGCATATCATTTTTATTAAGGCTAGTATTTCTGTTCTGTTAGCTTGAGGTTTTTTTACTTTTTATTTAATATCACAGCTAGAATATGAATCTAAATGCCTGGATGTGGAGCTTATGCAGTAACATGTTTTGTACATGGTGACATTTAACAGATGGTTCAGATTCACTTGTGATGCTGTGCCTTTGTCCCTGCCACATCATTCAGTGAGACACAGTTGCATGAAGCATGTTTCAAGCTGTTTTCATCTGCTGTCGGTGTGAAAGCCAGAACAACATGGTTTTGGTTTCTAGGTCATGTATTTGAATCCTAGGTTATACTTTTGCTCTTCTCTGCCATAAAGCCATCGTTTCACATTTCTCTGCTTTAAGAAATGGAGCTGTATTGATGAAGGACTACTCGCTACAAGAACTTATATTTCATAATTTCCTTTGAAAAAGGATTTTTTTCTAATGCAGGTACATGCAAGAAATCCTTCACCCTTCCAACAGATACTGAACAATGCATAGGTAGGCTACCTTTAGTCATGTATTCCATTCAAAGTGCTGTACTGCTGTGTTTTGTAATAAACTAGGAGGAGAGTGAACAGTCAATTAAGTTTATTAGAAACAATAGCATGCAAGATGAATTGCTTATCTCACTTGTTTTAACAAAAAGTATCTTACAGTGTTTTGTTTTTCAAAGTATTCTGTCATGGTAGGACATGAAATAGGTTGACTCCATATAGTTGTCAGGAGAGAAAGAAGACTTTATTTACCATTCCAACAGTTCCTTTTATAACATGCTGTGCTAAAAAGGTCCATGGGACTGACACTTCTCTCCATTGGTTAAGTAATAGGAAACGACACCTGGGGACAGTTGTTATGGGAAAGGGAACACTGTTTACTTAACCTGTTTTGAGAAACGGAGAGAGATGTTTTGAAAAAAGAACTTGTTGACAGTTTACCCTTGGGAAAGGAGCAAGAAATAGTTAGCAAGCTAAAATTCTCTCAGGCTCAGAAATATCAAGCCCACAGTATCTTTTCACTCCTCCCCAAATGCAGACTGTCTCAAACTAAAACAAGTACTTCTACCTCCTGCAGTGTTCTACAAAGTAGCATTATGTCCTAAAAGAATCAGATTTTCCAGCTGAATTTACTCACCTGTTACAATGACAAGGTTACCCTAATATTCAAGCTGGCCTCATCAGCAACAGAAGTCATGGCAGAACAGGCATCATGGCAGATCAGTTTCTGTGAGCAACTGCAGCCTCTGCAGAACATGGCAGGAGCACAAAGCACTGGGGCAGAAGAGGAAAATAAAATAGCAGTTTTCTAAGCAGGGAAATCTTAACTTCTAGCAGAGAAGGAGCATCTTAAATGAAAACTGGCAGGGTCAGCACGGATGCAGAACAAACACACCAGCAGATGCTTTAGGCTGAGCAGCTTTAGTTTTTCATTGGTTGATGTGTAGGCAAGGGTTGTGTGTGCAAGTTCTACAGTGACAGTGCAAATCATATGTGGCCATTAGCTCTGAATGTTCTCAGGTGAGGAAATCATGTATTACGTTATATTCGGATGGCATGTGCTGAAACAGTAAATGCAAGTGGTGCTCTGAAAGTCCATAGCATACATTGATAAAACTTCTGGTTGACTTCCAAGGCTATGCAGAGTAAGGGAGAAGAAGGCGGGCTTTCCTCTATCATGCAGCTCATACAATTTGATTAATTAATCTGCTGTTTCTAGTTAAATTTTGACATTCTTGGTCCTTCTGACATGGAAGTAAAGGGAGATGGCCTACTAAAGTTAGGCTTAACAAGAGCTTAATTAAATGTAATTTGAAAAGTTTATAGGCATATTGCTGTCAGGCTCAAACAGACTAAGCTTTTGAAAAAAATCTGGAGTGAACATGACAATAACAGAGTATCTTAAAAGGATTAACAAGCTTTGTCTTCATGCTTGGGCACAATGAACACTGCAGTTTGCTTTGTCAGGGAAAGGAAATAATTGTAACTAAGGATGAACAAAGCTCTGGCATTTTTAAGTAGACGTCAGCATGCTTTGTGCCTCTTTGTTACTTCATCTGAAATCTTATTAAATGACATGTGATTTACTTGCTGTTAAGTCCTCATTAATTTAACAATGAACAAATCTGAGTGGAATGAAAAGTGGCAGGATCAACTGATAGCACTCCACCACAAAGTGGAACAGAACCATAATCGCTTTACTAAGTATAACCAGTCTGTACACTTCATGGCTGCAAAATTTGCTCTGAAATTTATTCTTTTCTCCCCAAATTATGCTTTAATGTCTTAACTTTATAACAAATCACAGGTTTTGAGTATTTTTTTTTAAAGCATGAATGGGGTTACCTGTCACAGATTGTGGCCGGTATTAAAAGAACCAGCTGTCATGGATGTGAACATCTTTACGCCATCATGTTGTCTAATGGGGCCCCAAGATAGTAGTTGAAGAACTGCTCATTGTACAAAGAGCTTACTATTTCTGCAGCAGTCCGGCATTTTTGCTTTTGGTGATCTTTCTGCAATTGCATCTGGCTATTTACTTTTGCTACAGGTATCCCCAGATCTTGCAGGCCTTAGTTGGAGGTGAGAGAATCTTCTAAGCTGATGCCTTGTAAAGGAGAACTTCTTGATAATGACTTACGACTGGAGCTGCTCTGTAAGGGAAGATGAACTGGAGCAAGGGATGACAGTAGGGCAGTGGCCTCATGGATACAGTCCCACAGTACCCAACCAAGGTGAGCAAAGCACATGAAGTGACAGTAACTGGGGCCAATCACGGTCCAGTGATTGTCAGGCAAGTCTGTAGGGAGAAGACAGGCCCAAGATCAAGCTAGGATGGCAGAGAGGGGCCTGGGTGAGCAAGGTACAGGGCAAATGTAGCCATAATCATAATTTAGCTGAGGCAGGGATTATGGGCAGGAAAATGTGGCTACTTGGTGAGGGGAGGAGGCTATGGTGATGTTTCTCATAGCTCTTGTCCCAGACACACCCACACAGCTGTATCTGAGTTGACCACTGTAAGCCCAAGCAGCCAAACTGTAGAAGGGGCTGTTGTTACAAAGGTTGTTGAATACTCAGTAGGGAAGACACCAAGTTCATTGTTATCTTTTTCTAGTTCTGCAGTTCGGCATTGTAATCAAGTTAGAAAATGAGAGGAGGGCCCAGGAGATTTCAACACCACTAGGGGTTTCAGAATCTTAGCTTTTGCTGAGTCTGGTGGAAGAAGCAGCTCCTGCAGCCTCGGTGATTCATATCTTCAGTTCAAACAACGGAGATTCTGTGCTGGCCTTTGCCCCCTCTATGCAATTTTCTGTCTTTATAATCCAGTCCCCTTTTCTGCAATCACATAGCTTTCTCTGGAGCAATCTGTCATAACCATGTTTGCCAACTGGTTTCTCATCTGACAT
The DNA here is from genome assembly GCA_013397315.1 of Donacobius atricapilla. Taxonomy (NCBI): domain Eukaryota; kingdom Metazoa; phylum Chordata; class Aves; order Passeriformes; family Mimidae; genus Donacobius; species Donacobius atricapilla. The sequence goes on along the minus strand of WBMY01013598.1, from coordinate 136,592 downwards.
TCGGGCCATACTTCTTGCCATCCACATGTCATCTCTTCAGGGTTAGCCTGAAGTATTTCTTCCTTCACATGCATTGGTTATTACAAATTACCTGCATGATAGGACACTCTTTCCTCACCTGTTACACACATACTTTTCAGCAGTACTATTTCAAGCAATGTCCATCACTGTCCCCCTGCCTAAAGATACGGATAAGGAATCAATATTATCAGATCTTAATTCTGAAATGGCATCATTTCATCCTTTTAGTCTTTAGGGCTCCTGAACTTACACAGCTGTCAGAAAAACAGGTGTCTCAATTGCAAATTCTTTCCCATCCAACTAAAGATGGAACAGATTTTTTAAAAATTGCTGTTGAACAGTGCGCAACTGAAAATGTCTGGTGGAGTGTAGGAATTTGCTGCAATAACCTGCTCTTTAAGCAGCTCCTTTCTGGACTTGAATCTACTCAGTCTTGAAGATTTAAGTGCTATCTAATATCTCTCAGGAACAACAGGGCTTTTGGGACTAGGGAGAGTCAAGCAGAAGCTTCTGTGAGAGCCTTTGAGCAACAATAATATTAAGTATTGCATAAGCCACAGCTGAGGGTGTTGGAAGCTGTTTTCCTTTCCTTATCTAAACCATGGCAGTGGGTGGTTAACAGCAAGCTTGCACACAAGCTAAGAACAGAGCTTTGGAACCGTGTGGCTAAGGGAATCTGGGGGTCTGACCAGCTCTGTGCAACTCCTGTTTTGTCTCATGCCATAAAAGATTCCCCTCCGGCTGTATGGCACATCCAGACTGCCTTATTTTGGTGTAGTGCTTATGACCTTGGGCTCCATCTCAGACAGGTAGTCCTAACCTTGTGTCAGACCCTTTGTAAACTTACTCTTCTCCAAAGGTTTTGGTGGGCTTCAGGATGTTGCCTCTACGTAATCTAAATAACACCAGCCCCTGAGCAATATCCCTATCAGCCTCTCTTGTGACTGAAGTAATATGCCAGCCATTACTTGAAGTGCCAGGGGCCTAATCTTGTAAACTCAAACAGCGATTTTCTTTGCCAGTGGGTCTGCTTCAGTTGGCTGATACTGACTGCTGTGATCTGCCATAGGAAAGCAGACTGAAGCTAGGAGACCTTAGAGCTGACTGAGCACTTAGGTTCATTTTCCCGATGTGCTTCCTGTATGGCTCATTACACCCCTTCTTTAACTGCCTTTAGAATGAAGATGTTTATTATATACATACGTCTCCATGGGCTGCAGTGCACAATACAAAAGATTTTATTTACTCTGTGTGTGGGAATAAATGTGATTTAGATTACACAAGGCTCTCACCTTTCTTCAGTTTTGTTTTATCTAAGGCAGACATTTGCTAAATTGACTGAGATCATAGTTTAGTGTGTCTCTTGATAGATAGTTAAATCAGAAGCTGTTTGGGTTTGTGTCCTGGAATGACTGTGCATATGGGGAGGGAAACATCTCTGCTGGCAGTTGGGAAGGTTCTGTGGATACTATCTGCATCTACCTTTTTAGCCAGGTACCTGGTGGACATGTCTAAGCTTTTCAGTTCTGGCAGGGAAGCAGAAAAGCTGCAGGACCTGTCCAGAAATGTGTGGTAACCCTGGAGCAGAGCCCTTATTTTAATCACCCTTCTCTAGCCAGAGGTGAGTCAGAAGTGCACAAATCCTTGGCATTCTGCTCTGTCAGTCTGACACCAGTCTCCTGTCCCTCAAAGACCTCATTTATCCGCACTTATAGTTGGGTGCCTACCTTTGGCTTTTAATACAGCTCAGTGCATGTTCCATATATTTGTTCAGTGATAGGCACGAACAAGGTATTCATCTAGGTCCTGCCATCAAGCTGGAGTTTGAGGGACATATAAATTTAGAGTTAAAAGGACAGACAAAATACATGGGTTTGGACATCAAAGGTGTGCAAGATTCTTCACCAGCCATGCTAAAGTGTGGATTAATTTTATCCTCATGACATGCTGGGAAAAGTCAACACTTCATCTCCCTGAAAGCCACCATATGGCCTGGCTAGTTTTCTTCCTTTCTAGAAGGAAGGGTTTTGGCAAACACAGTGCTGCTGCAGCTGGGAACAGTGCTTAAAATAACACCAAGGCTCCAGCTCAGACTGATAGCCTTTGGCAGCTGCACTATGGATTGCCAGGAAGAAACTGTTTGCATCCTCAAACTGCAGGGGATGTTCCTAGTGGTGCAGAAATATTATTCATTGCTAAATGCTTTGTGCTGTGACAGGCTGGAAGGGAGGTGGATTTACCGTAAAAGCAACCTAAGGTATAAACAGCAAGTTTGTGGTGCTGTGAGGCTGGATGAGTCAGGGTGTGATGGTGTATGTCCTGCTTAAGGACTTGAAGGACAAAATTTGCTGCAATGACTGTTTCATTTCAGCACTTCAATGCCTGAGAAAGTTTACCACATCTGCATCTCAGTGCTATGCTGTGACAGGCTGAAAATAAAAGTTTATTTTATTGCATGAGCATTGGACAACGTGGCAAAGAAATCTTGCTCAGAGAGGTCATTGGGTTTGATTTACTTCAGGTCCTGTGGTAGCCAGCAGCCACACAGTCGTCCTGTGCTGTAGAGATTTTCATTCTCTTTATCAGTCAAAACACAGAAGCCACTACTGCTCTCAAGACCCATTGCACACCTGAAGGAATTCTGGCATTACAAGCAGGGCAGTGCACAGACCTGCTCCCCCAGCCCAGCCCTGCAATGGCTTAGCAATCCGTGGTTTGCACACGCACTCCTCAGTTTTCCTTGTGAGAAAAGGGCTCCTCCTCACTCCCAGGAGACTCATGAGGACAGACACCTCTCTGTGGGAGTAGAGGACATTTTGTATGAAGCCCTTCCCTTTGCTGGTAGATGGATTGGAGCTGGTGGGTTCAATTACAGTTGATTAGACGCTCTCTGCTGCTAGTTGCCTCTCTCCTGGGCAGAACAGGACACTGCCCAGAGAGGCTGAGGGCGCCTATTCCAGGGCTGAAAGCTTCTTTTCTCCAAGACTATGCATTAACTCCAAACAGCAGCACAATGTGGATGTGAGCAGCACCTTACATAACCTTTCCAGAGCTTGTACTGGAAGACCTGGGAACACGTGTGTACTTTCTTTCCCATTTTGTTTTAGTTATATGCCTTGCCCTAGACCCTCATCTTTAAGGATACTCAGCCCTTTTTTAAAAATAGATTGCAGGTTTCTTGCATGATTACTAGGGCAAGAAGCAGTGGTGATGTGGCACACTTGGTGCCAGTTCAGGGCAGATGAAGAGGAAGTGGGAAAAACCACACTAGCACTGACAAGTCACCAGGGTCCCTAAGGGTGCCACAACTCCCCTTCCATTCAACACCCCTTGTCACTCATCCAAGAGAGCTGGCAAAAAAGCACGGCTGTGCCCAGGCGAGGCAGCTCTCAGGGGATCTGGGCAGGGCAATGATCATTACCCTGGACACTGTGCAGAGTGAGGGAGCCGTGGCTCCTCAAAAGGCCACACAGCTCCATCCAAGGGCTGGGAACGAGCGTGAGGCTTAAACATGCCTGTGTCCCTGATGTCTCTGGCTGATGGAGAGACTTGCTGATTGTTTTCCTGTCAGGATCTGCATGCCTTTTTGGCAGCTGAAAGATAAAAGGGCTTCTGTGGATAGAAAGGAAAACATCCAGAGCTCCCATCTGGGCTCTGCAGCCTGAACCACATTGGAGCAGAGCCCTGCAGAGAAGACATGATGCTATAAAGGATCTGTGGAATGGATTAGCTGAGCTCTGGCAGGCTGGGTGGGGAGCTGTGAGTCTGTGGGAAGCAGGTGTGTGCTATATTCCTGTGCCTTGCTGCCCTCCCCTTGTCCAGCACGCTGCTTGTGCAGAAACCGCAATTCACTGGGAGCTTGAATTTTACAGCAGGCATCCAATGACTTCACAGCATGCTGTTAGTGCGTTCAAAAGCTACAAAATTACAGCTTCCTCAGGAGCCCCTGGGTTTTTGGTGTTTTTTGCCAAGCAGCCTTACACATTAAGTCAGGAGTGAGTCGTTGGATATAAGGATACCTGCACATCCAAGTCTGCCGACTGAGCACCATGAAACTCTATCTCCTGTTGCTAACTCTGGGAGCAATGACCCCCATGTAGCCTTCCTTTCCTCCTGCTGCCATTCTGTTTCCCATTCCCACCTGACCCTCTTGGATGTGTTTCCAGACCCTCATCTGCCAGCACTCAGTTTTGCAGCTTATGTAGCTGTGCCTTTTTATGTATTTTTGAGTGGATGAGATACTAATTGGTGTAGAGCACATCTATTTCCAGCTGAGCTGACTTTTTGCATTTATAGGTGCCAATCACAGGCTAGTACCAAGGTACAAAATAATAACAAAGGTGAGTGTATGACCATCACAGAACTGGACTTAGCTCGTGCAGCTGCTTGCATCTGATTCTGTAATGGCTTCTCAGATTTTTTCCTCCATTTTCTGTCTATCAAGGCTCATCAACCTTTTGTCGTTTTTGTCCCAGGTACAGGCTAAGGCTTGTGCTGATTTTATCTGGCAGTGAACATCATGACTGAAGTGCAAATTATGTGCTTCCACCTCCCCAGAATCTGGCACTTCTGGTTTCTGTAAGTTGTTCACTGGCTAAATTACCCCAGTGAACTGTGAATTGTGTTCTCCATGTCTAGTTGGTGGTTAGAGCTATAGCACATCTAAAAACCAACAACTTTTACTTTCTCTGTATTCAAGGAAGGAGACAGATAAGTGAAAGGAAGTGCAAGTGCACATCAGCACAGGGTCAGAGCCTCTGACTCTGCAAGGCCATGCAGCACATCTTCACTCCTGGTTTTTGGTGCAGGAGCTTGTGGAAGCAAAGCAATGCCACATACTGAAGGATGAGAGGTAACTGGTGTGCTGCAGTCAGGACAGCTGAGAGGCAGCAGTAAGGACGTGAAACCACAGCAGTGCACAGCTGTGACCTCCTTTCTGGCTGTGTGGCCTGAGGATCAGCAGCACTTGGCAGCTACACAAAGTAATTGTGGGGTAGGTATTTCTACATGTTCGTTTCCTTTAACTGTATTATGGGAGAAATGATCATCACCTCACTCTTTTCTGTTAGAATTGCTTTCCTAACATCCATACAGGTGTCTCTGGGTGCAATTTAAATGAGTGCACATAACAGCCAAAAAGGAGGGTGTCTTGGTTTGAAAGACAGATGTCTGCCAAGGAAGGCAGGAACCTCACTTGGAATGGAAAAACTATGACCCCCTTCCCTCCAAATTATTGTAACTTTGAAATTAAGGGGCTTTCAGGCAACGATAGGGGAAAAAGGACTGAGCTCTTTACTAGTATGTATAACAGGGCAAACAACAGCAGCAGCAGCACGAGCAGACAGAACCAGAAGCCCGTCACAGCCTTCTCTGGGCGGCAGGCGCTGCCTTGGTGCAGTTCTGGGCTCGGCCGCCAGGGGCGCTGCCGGCCCCCGGCCGGGCGGGGCAGCAGCGGGGATTCCCGCGCCGGCAGGGGGCGCTCGGCCGCGCCTCCCTCAGGCGGCGATGGCGGCCGGGCCTCTACAGCGGGAACCTCTGCAGCGGCTGGAACGGTCGGGAGCAGGCCCCGCCGTGGCAAGAGAAATGGATCACAAACTCCACAGCTCTAGCAGGAGTCCCTGGGCGTCCTTGGCAGGCCTGGGGTGCAGGGTTACAGTGTAGCGAAAAAACACGGAGGCAGCGGCAGCCGGGAGAGGCTGACTTGGAGGGGTTTTCCCCTGGAGCAGCGGAGCGGATGGTGAGGATCCTTTCCTGTGAGGCAGGGCGTTAATAAGGTCCCACTTCAGTGGCTGCTGTTACGAGCAAAGGCTCACCCACAGTAAGGAAGAAGCAGTGGAGGACTGGGCTCCGGCGGTGGCAGTGAATTCTGCCCGCAGTGAGCCACAGCTCGACCGTTTGCCTCCGATGCCGAGAGCGACAGAGCCGAGAGAGGAGCCAAGCCCAGCCCCTCACTGCCCAGCCAAAATCTCTGCTATCTCTGCCCTTCCAAAGAGAAAATCGCCCAGGTAAGAGAGTAGCCAGCTGCACCCTTCGCCCACCTTGGCTATTTCTTTTGTCTCTTTAAATATAGGTAGTTATTGTCTCTTAGCAACAAATGGGAGAAAATTCCCTCCCCCCAAAAAACCAACAGACAATCCCCCC
>WBMY01013598.1:58796-130422 GCA_013397315.1 Donacobius atricapilla | reverse complement strand
GAGAGACCCCCCCCCCAAAAAAAAAAAAAAAAAAGAAAAAAGGAGAAATCCTAACACCCAACAGAGGGAAGACTTATAAGGAAGAATTAAGCATGGGGAATGGAAGAAGGAGATGGGTAGAATTGCCAATTTAGGTGTGATTAAGGGGCAGAGGAAGTGTGGACCAACTTTTTTGTGAGTGCACTTAGTGCCTTAAATCCAGATCTTCATGGATCATTCAACAGATTAGAAACTGAGGCAAAAGGACATTAAAAAAACTTTTCCAGACGTGCTGTAAGCAGAACTGTAAGTAGATCCTAGGAGTTCTGCCTCTTAATTCCCTTCTCTGGCCGCAGCTCTCGTTGATTTTCTGCAAGTGTTTTTCACTGTAGGTGTACATTAGCTTGCTCTCTTCGACAATTGCATTCAACTGTAAGCAAGGATAATAATATTAAAACAAAATGGCTGGATGTCTCTAGAGGTCTACAGGGAAGCACGAGATGCTCTAATAAGAGCAGCACCAACTGGAAAGAGATAAATGCTATAGCTAGGTACAGAGTAATGTAGCACAAGAATGTGCCTTTTAATGGCCCATTAAGAAGAAAAATGACTTACAGATGTTGAGGCTGTTTTTTCATTTTGATAGTTATTTCCTAAGAATATGTTGCATTCTACCCAGAGGATCAGTCAAATGTTTTGTTGTGAGTTTTGCAGGCTTTAGCTAATAAAGGAAGGTTACTAGTGTGTGAATGCAGAATGATAAAGCATTTCTCTTTGTCAAAACTTAAAACACAGAGTGAGTGTCAGCATCCCTCCGCAGTGGTGTTTGTTACACAAAGCATCACTCAACAGCAGTGCTGAGCCCACACAGTGCGAGCCATGGGTCCCCCTATGCATGCCCCCAGAGATGATCCCGGAGCTGTGTTTGCTGTCTCCTGACCTTTTGGGCATGGCAGGGTCTCCCAGCCCTTCACAGATAAGCCTTAGGCTTCCTGAGTCATCCGGATCCAGGGATGCAGGCAAGTGCTGACGGTCAGTGGTTGTCTGCCACACAATCTAGCAGGCAGGACAAACGACCCATCCTTAACACCAGTGAGTCCTGAGGGGAACAGGATCATTTGGGGATCAGAGTACGTGGGGTCTTTGCTGCTTCTCCTTCTCCCTGTATGTGGTAATAGTTTTTAATCCCTGTTCTCATTCTGGCCATATAAAAACAATCAAGTCTTAATGCCAGAGCCTCTTCCTCCCATTTTGCCCCTTATTTTGCTCGCGTTTCAGGGGGACAATCGTAAGCTTACAGGAGATGCCTCTGCAGAAGTCAGTATTGGTACCCCTGCATCAGTGGGTGGGTGATGAGACAGCGAGACAGGTTGGGGGGTTGCCGTAGGGTGTGTAGAGAGAGGGCATAGAAAGTCTGAAGCTTTGCTGGGGAAGGACTGTTGTTTTCCCTTTTAGTGCCCTCCAGGAGGCCACCTGTGTGCCTTTCATCCTCTTCCTGCTACAGAATGGCCTTTTGTTTGATGAGATCTTGACAAGCTTAGACTCAGTGTCCTTTTCAGGGCAGGTACAAGTCCTTCAGTGTATGCTACTGGGTACTTCTTTACATGTTGTGCTGATGTCCTGGGGTCAGCGCTCAGAACCTCTTCTGAATAAGCAATACTTCTAATAACTTAGATAGAACTAATGTGATTGCATATCCTGGGAGATAAGGAGCTATCTAGCTGGGCATCTCAAATGTCCATTGCAAGTATAGGCTGGGCACATATTTTAATTGAGAATATCTTCCTTCCTGAGGATTTCATGTGGCTGAGATCAGACCTGCATGAAGGACAAAGCTGGGCAACACCAGCATTTGCGGGGAGAGGAAAAGTATGCAGATATGAAATCTCCAAAATGCATAAAAGGTGAGGAATCAATAAGGTTTCTTGAAACAAATTGGGATTGAATGTTTTGACTCCATGCAATATTTACTGCTTGCAGGACTTTGCCCCAGATACAGGCCAAGGTCTTGAGTTATTCACAGGCATTTCAGAATACAGTTTCTATGCAAGATGCCATCCTAAATAAAGCTGTATTGATTCAAAGGAAAGGAATAAGCTTTACAGACATGAAAGGAGAAATGAAATGCTGGTTGGGAATCAGAACCTCAGAAAAGGATCTGAGGCTGGAAATAGAGTTGCCTGTGGATTAACATCAACTGCTGACATAAAAACAAAAATGGCAAAATAACGTTTGGTGGAGAAAAAACCAGAACTTTCCTCATAACTAAAGGAAGAAAAGTCCTGGTGTTCTCTCTACCCCTTAGGACCCAGCATAGCAACTAAAGGACGTGAATGATACAGGAGACATGGATTGAAGTCCCAAGCTGTCATTGTATATTACTGTCCTCCACTGAGGGGGAAATGAGTGAGGGGACAGGAGCCCAGGGAACTAGAGGTTCTTTTGCCTTTGTGTGTGGAATATCCTGGAACTGCCCTTACCCTGGGAACTTGTCTTTGATGCTCTTTCACTCGTTTCACCTTGTGAAGTACCAGGTGTTCCGAACAGCTACTTGCTGCTGATTTCTAAGTCCTAGTCCCATTTAACGACCCTCTGATTGGCATTGTGAGCTGAATACATCTTTCTCATACCCAATCTTCACTGTTCTAGCTCCGGTGGCAGACATGGAAAGGAGAGTAATTTCTGACCTCTCCTAAGGTCGATGTTACAGATGACATACTCTCCTGTACAGGTAAGTGCCAGGCAAGTCAAGACCTTGACACAACTTTAAATTCCTCTCTCCTTATGCTCCTGCCCTCTCCTACCTATGTGTGGTCAAAAAGGACAGATGGTATCCTGGGCATCACTCCAGTAAACAACCTCTTTGTACCAAAGAACAACAAAATGTAAAACCTTTCACATGCAAGTCATAATGCCTGGGGTATGACTGAGGGCAGGATGGGAATAGCTGAGCTGGTGAAGAATAGTCAAGGAGGGATGTGATTTTCTGAGCTGGTGAAGGATAGCCAAGGAGGAATGTGATTTTCTGAGCTGGTGAGCAGGTGCCATGTAAGAGACCAGGGATCTATTGGTGTCATGGGGTCACCTATATCAAAACAAAAATTGATGAAGTTAATCTGCATGAGGGGAAGTCTGATGTAGAATTAAATTCAGTTTCAGTGAGGGACAAAATAGCCAGGCAAAGGCTGGAACAGCTACACACTGAGCTTCAGAGGCTATTATTCAACAATCTCCTTTGGCAAGTGGGATACGGTTGAGGGAAATATAAAATACCCCTACAATGTGTATGTGCCTGTGCATTCATGTCCTTTCTCACACATGCACCCAAGTATGTGTTAGCTGGGGGAGGCACCCAAACCCCACTCAGAAGAGCACGTCCATTCTTTGTAGTTTCCAAGAGGGTGTTACAGCTGACATTGCAGCAGCCACTGGAGTACAACACAGAACAACTGTGGTGTGCTTCTCAGCAACATGAAATCAGGAATTTAAAACCAAACATCCCCTCACTCCTAATGATATTAGCACTCCTACTATTGAATATAGTTCTAAAAAAGGCATTTTACTTGTGCTGAATTATCTGCAGTTCTAAGGAATATCTGGTTTTAGGCTGTAAGACTTGATTTAGATTAAATATAATGACAAATGAAAAATAGAAGTAAAGCATTTAGCTGCTGTCTGGATCATACCGCAGTAGACTGCTTTCATAAGATGGCAGGTCCTCCTAATAGCTAAAAAGGTGCAGTGCAGAGAGGACATGATGCAAGCTAAGATGAATTCACCACATCTTCCTTGCTCATGCTAAATCAGTAGGATTCAGGCTGAGGTCTGGAAATAAAAACTGCCATCTATTTTTGTGATCAATTATGGATACAATACAGAGCGTGAAATCTGGGAAGGAGGTTACAAACCTGATAGAAAGCCTAAGGTACCCTTCCCTGTAATAAATACTCCAGCAGTGGAAGGAGAGCTCGAAGGCTTTTGCTTTAGGAAGGAAAAGGCTCTGGCACTGTAGGCAAAATGTGCAAGGGGCCCAAAACATTTCAGTATGAATGAGGGGTGCTCTGAGAAGGAACATGTCAGGCTTTCTGCCTTTTAGGCTGTGGGCTGCAGCATTTCAGGGACCACAACCAAGCTATATCAAACATATTCTTTTTATTGCAACAGATCACAAGATGGTTTTTCAGCAGACATTCAATTATTGCACAAAATAGATGGTTGAGCATAAAGGGAAAGTTCTTTTTTTAGGCAAAGCTACTCTTGTCCTGAAACTCCTGTAATCAGAAAATGTGTTTGTAGCAGCTGGCTACTCCTGCCTCTGCAGGATTTTTGAATTTACATCAGACTTTCAAAGGTACAGATTTCTTAGTGTCTCTGAGATACTGGACTCAGTGTCAGACTGAAGTATGTAAGGTATTGCAGCTCAGGTAAATAATAAATAGCACCTTTTCAATGCTGTCAGCTTAACAGGAACACTAAACTAATGGTGTTCCTTTCCTGCAAAATTTATCGTCCATCAGTGACTGCCAGGTGAAATCTATTGGTTATACAAGGAGTGACAATTTACTCTCCCACTACCCCTTCCTCCTTGCCCTCTGCCTCCCCAGCTGCCACTGCCAGCCTGACTCTCTGCCCTGGGAACAGCCACCATTCTGGGCACTTTTCTCCAGCTCTGGAACTGCCATCCAGAGCAGCACACCCTCTGTTGCTCTTAACACTTTGGCACTGACAAACAGTGTGCGTTTCTCAGTCACTTTCAGGCTTCTCTTTAAATTTGGCAGTGGCTCTTCTTGCCATGCTGAAGCCTCGATTCATGGAGCCATGTCCCTGTGCTTTGAAGGTCATACTGGGGCTGCCTGCCTGTGCTGCTCCAAGGGGATACCCTGCTCATCTGCTAACCCATCTTTACGCTGGAAGAAGAACCCTGTTTTGTATGGTTAGAAAATGAAAGAATTAACCCTTTCTTGGTCATTTGGTTTTGTGCACCTTCCTTTCCTCAAGTATGTAGTTGGGACATGGGGGATGTCCAAAATCTTCATGTCCCATAAAATGTTCCATTAACTTCACTACAGACCTGCCAGGGGATATGGCAAATCCACAACTAAATGCAAGTGGACATCAGAATGAGTAAGTACCATGACAGTGCTGAGCAAGGCAGATCAATGTTGATCCAAGAAAGCAAGCCACCTGCAAGGGTCCTGTGTTAAACAGTGAGGTGTTTTAAGTAAAAATCTCCAGAAAGAAGTACCTGAAAGAGAACTAATGACAAACCTTTCCAGTGATGGAAAATACAGAGGTTCTTGAATTCTCTCTATTGTTTGTGAAATTCTCTCTATTGTTTCAGCAGTAGAAACTGGTGTAGAGTTGCATGGAATTTAAATAAAAAGATGTTTAAAGTATCTCCTGCAAGCCAAATCAAACCAGATTATTCGTCATAGTTATCATGCAACTATATATATATGTGTGTGTGCCTGTCTCAGAACACACTGATAATATCCAGGATGTTAACATGAAAAAATATAATTGCAAAAGAAATCTCACTGCAAAGTCAATGTTTATGTTCAACCTGAAATATTTTGCTCTGCTGATAGACCCAACACAGGCTGAGTAGGCAGTTCTACAGCTGCTACTCCATGTCTGCATATCTTCAGTAGTGCCACAACACAGGTACAAAATGGACTGTCTCATCTGCAGCCACCCTGAAAGACAGACTGGGAAGTTAACTTGGGCTCAAGTGTCAAGGAAATAAAACTATCACAGTGTTTCCTGAGGCAGGAGCATTACAGGCAATGCTGTGATGATAATTTTCTGTTGTCTCAAAGGTGACTATAAAAATGCCATCAGAGGGTTTCTGGTTTATTCTTTCTCACTTTGTGTCTCAGAAGGTGATGGTGGCAGGATGGTACCTCAGAAGGTGAAAACTTGTTCAATCTGTCTCTGTCATCAAAAATACAATTTCTGCTGTCTTTGCTTATGTGACCAGATAATGGAGCTAAATCAGGGTGTTGGAAAGCTAAAAGTCAGTTTGCTGTGTTGCTGAGTCCACCTCTGTTTATTGCTACTGTACTAATTCCTTCAGGCAGAATCTCACAGAGAGTTGTTTGGATTCTTTCCTATTTAAACACTTATGCAGGTAAGAATAAATGGAATGGATTTTCATCCTGCAGAGCAAACCCATGCCTGAAGAAGGGCCTTTTCTTTCTCTGATATCTAATCCTTTCCTTTGGCAAAGTAAATAATGAGACACTTCTACAGATCTGATTAAGCCCTGAGTCCCTTTTTAAATGACAGAAGATCAATACTATTACTAAATCCATTAAACAATTCTTCACACTTCAGTTGTGCTCTCTCTAGGATATATGAGAAAGAACAGAAGGATATTTTGGCTATTATAAAGAAAATGCATGATAAAGCCTCTTCTTGTGTTCCACCTTCTCTCCCTGGCTTCAAGCCATCTGCGTCTTCCAAGCTCCCCATCTCTTGAATCTGGCTCATAGGTCAGAAATAGCCAGAGACCTGGGATACAGGAGGGATATTGTCTTTCAGTCTCTCAAGTCAGGCTTGAATCTGTCAGTAGCATCTGTTTGTTCTGGTTGTTTGTTTAATTCTGATGACAAATTGGCTGAAGTAGGTCTCAGTTAGTGATTTAGTGCCTCTTTTTTGCTGGTGCTCCAGCCTTCTGGTCATCTTCATGGCCTTCCTCTGAACCTGCTCCAACAGGTTGATGTCCTTCTTATACTGGGCTCTCCAGAGCCGGATGCAGTACACCAGGTGGCAGCTAAAGAAAGCAGAGTAGAGAGGAATTCATTTTCTTCCCAAGCCAAGGCAGACGAAGCTTTTCCCGTGTGATTTGATGAAGAACAGAGACAGCTCTAAAGCTCCCACACTGCAGGCTGGGCTCTGTGAATGCTGGTATCTTTTTGCAAGCAGCAATCTGAGGCACAGAATCTCCTTCCAATTTTCAAAATCTGCTGCAGAAAGTTTTGGTGCCCTCAACAGGACATATCTGTGGGGAGTTAGCAGCTCTGCCTGTTTCTCCTGTCAAGAAAACCAGTATTGATGTGACAGGACACTGCCTCCCAGTCAGCAGTACTTACTACTTCTAGAGCCTTATCAGTAATGGTAAATACTAAAAATCTGGGGATACTGAATCCTCTTTCTCCACCAGAAATGATCCCTCCAAATGAGGTAGTCCTTGAGTATTTCAAAGGTTTAAGGCAAAGTGATATAAAAATTCAGAAAATGAAGTATGCAACCCAACACACATCTGTACTTGTCCATGCTCTGATGTCACCGGCAGCCAACCTGAAAGCTCCATCTGCATCCTGCTCTCTACAACCACTCTGTAATTATGTCTCATTGTACATAATTTTTGTTCAACAACTTGCTGGCTGTTTTTCACATCAAATGAATTATTCAGCAGCAGACTCTGTTCTTAATCCTAACAACAGCAGCAATAATACTTCATGCTCATAGGGTCTCTTCAAAAGTGTGCTGGAAACATTATTTGTTGAGTTCTTCCATACTCTGCAACAGAAGATGGGACTTGTTCAGTCAAGTGAGAAATGGGGCTCAGCACAGCTCTCTGACATGGGCTAAGTGACAGTGCAGAACTAGGAGACAAGTCCAGCCTCTACTGCCCTATGCAACTTTTCTTCCCCTCTGAGCCACTTTTTAGCACTGTACCCAATCTGTCAGATCCTCAGCTACTCAAATTAGCATTATTTTCTTCAATGCCTCAGGGAGATACCGATATTTGTTTCTTACAAAGACAGAAACAGCGGATTGTGTGCATTCCAACCCATGACCTACCAAGCAAAGTCCTCAGCTGCACACACTTTCTCTTGCTACGAAAGAGCAAACAGCAAGTCAGACATTCAGAATGTCTTTCTGGATCTCACTGAGCTACTCACTACCTGTAAGTAGAGAATGAAAATCTATGAAGAGAAGCCAAGCTATAATCTTCACTGAAATCTGTACAAACTTCGATTAGCATTTTCTTTCTTTTTTTTTCCTCCATCTTTCATCTTCAATTTTCATTTCTGCTGAGCATCACCTGATTTTCTGTTTATGGTCAGGTGCATGAGCTGCTAAAAATCCAGGACACACAGGAGATTTGATAATTCAAACCTATGGGCTGCACTGCCTGTGACCTTTGCTTAAAAGGTTTTGAAAGAAACATGAATCTTCTGCCTGACTGGAGTATGCTGGGGAAAGAGCTTGCAAGGTGTGGTGAACAACACTTGATTTTTGTGCTATTTGTTCTTCAATGTTCCTGTCTTGTTCGGGCATTATTAATCCTGCATATTTTGGAGGATCTGAATGTGCCTGACTCTGCCACATAATTTAAAGGAGCAAGGAGTTGCTTTGCATGATGAAAGACACAGTGAGTGATGATCCCAACAATGTGACTCTCAGCTCTAAGTGTTTTTCGTAGCTGCTAAAGCACTGCTGAGCTTGTGCAACAGAACTTAACAACTGTACAGAAGTGGAACAGGTATATTGATTTTTCCCCACCCAAAACCTGGTACTTTATGCTGAACCTTACTTTTGCTTCTTAAAATTTGACCACATCCATCCTTTAAAAAGCAGAGATGCAGATCTGTTTTTGCTATGGAAAAGGAATTGTGATGTCTGATTTTGTGGAATCCGACTGCTTCTCAGCCACATGGGATGCAATTCAGTAAGGAATGTTGGCTGCAGAAATACAAAAGGACACGATGACAACATAGTAGAAAAACTGGAGTGAGTCAAAGCAGTCTGGGGTGAGACTTGAACATGAGTCAGTAATGTCTTGCTAGTAGAGCAAATATGTAAGGAGGCCCATCATATATCAGGCTTCCAATATAATGCTTCTGCTCTGTCTTGTGCTGGAAGGCCATAGCTAGAGAACTGTCCTACTTTCAGCACTGCACCCCAATAAAGATGTAAACCACCTGGAAGAAATCCAGAGGAGAATGAGTAGAACAAGCAAGGAGCCAGAAGACTTGCTGAGTTGAAGAAATCTTGATGGAAGCTGAAAGATCAGTCCAAGAGAAGAGACTTTCACAAACATAATGACTTACTGCAAAGACAGAGACTAACTTTTTGATCATATCTACTGTAGGTGAAATGAGAAGTAATTGGTTTAAATCACTGCAAGAGAAACAAAGCTGTAGTGAGAAGTCTCTTAACTTTTCATCTATGAAGGCAGTGATACTCTGTCATAGGAGGCTTTTGAGAACAGGTTAGATAAACATCTCTCAGGAGCAATTTAACTTGATCTGACCTAATTGCCTTAAGGTTATGGGGTGATGTACATGCTCTCTTGAGGATCTTTTCAAGTCCTATTTTCAGAGCTGGTACTTCCTCAGATTTATAGTATGAGATGACATGGCTTGGTTTGGCTTGCTCATCATGAACAGAGCTGTGAAGTCCCTGCAGGGACTTTGTGTTTATACTGCTGATGAATGAAAAGGAGAGATCTCATCTTTTATTAGACAGACATCTTTCAATAGTGAAGTGAGTCCATCTGACATCGCAAAGGTGTAAACATCTGGGATCCCTAGAGCTCCACATCAGTCTGTAGACTTATAACAGGTGGAGTGCGACATGGCTGTCCCAGAACACTGAAAGGAAGAGGGATGTCTCTCAGTAACAGCATATGTCTTAGAAGGAGATTCATTGCATGAGAAAAAAAAATGGAGCTCATTTTATAATGGGAACCAGTACTAATGATACTGTGGGGTTCTTCATTTTTCTGTTGATTTGAATTTTGACTGTGTGCCATGGTCTAACCCCAGCCAGCAGCCAAGCCCCATGCAGCCGCTCACTCACTCCCCCACCAGTGGATCAGGGAGAGAATTGGAAGGGTAAAAGGTAGAAAACTCATGGGTTGAGATAAAGACAGTTTAATAGAGAAAGCAGAAGTTGTTCACACAAGCAGAGCAAAACAGGGAATCAACTGTTTTCCGTGGGCAGGCAGGTGTTCATCTGTCTCCGGGAGAGCAGGGCCCTATCGCATGCAACAGTGACTTGGGAAGACAAACACCATCACTTCAAATGTCCCCCTCTTCCTCCTTCTTCCCCCAACTTTATATCCTGAGCATGATGTCACATGGTCTGGAATACCCCTTTGGTCAGCTGGGGTCACCTGTCCTTGGTTGCGTCCCCTCCCAGCCTCCCAAGCACCCCCAACTTCCTCACCAGTGTGGCTGTATGAAAAGCAGAAAAGGTCTTGGCTCTGTGTAAGCCCTGCTCAGCGATAACAAAAACAGCTCTGTATCATCAGCTCTGTGTTCAGCACAAATCCAAAACACATCCCCATACCAGCCACTATGAAGAAAAATAATTCTATCCCAGCAAAAACCAGCACACTGTGTAAGCTGTAGGTTATAGGAGTTTCCAAACTGAGAGTGTCGTATTCCCAACCACTGATCTGAGTCAAGCTATGCAGTTACCTGTAAACTGCAGATCCAGACTCATCCTGTGTACAGCTTTTTTGTCTATTGTCATATGGAAATAATTTTCCAGACATCAAATCTCCCAGACTGATAGCCTGTTGAACAGCAACTTGAGCTTGCCAGGTTGAGGTGATGACTTGAGTTTGGGCTGCTGTGACATGTTGGTTTGGTGATGCTGAAGGCAAGGTTTTCTCTTGCTCAGCCCTTCCATTTTGCTGGGCCACTGACAAAGTAACTAATTTTCTGTGTTTATATGGACACCCAAGCCTGTGTGACACAACAGCAGGCAGGTTTGCCTGTCACAAATATTAGGAAGTGATAAGCTGAGGCCTTCTGAGCTCCAAAAAAACTCAATGATTTTTACAATTTATTTGCTGGTATTTGGAGTCCTTTATACTGAGGTTTTAAAGGGCTTTTAGAAAGAGCGACTTACCTCTACCTCAGGGTGACAGTGCAGGCCCAGCACCAAAGACTGGGATAGTCAAAAGCCGTGAGGATTGTTAGCAGTGGGGATGTGCCAGTCAGCTGTCAGCCCTGGCTTTGTGACACCCCTCTGCAGCCTGGGGAGATGGTGTGAGGGCCTGGCCTCTGGACCACGAAAGGGTCACACATCTGTTCTGCTCAGCTGATGCCAGGACCTTGCTTTTTGCGAGCATCCGGGCTCAGCCCCCATATCTCGCCCAGCTAGAGGCCATCTAAAGGACCCCATGAAAGGGCTGGCATCTTGGCTTGTATCCTTGGGCTCATATGCTCTCCCTGAGGCAATGCTCAGAGCCTGCCAAGAGGCAGCTGAGCCTCAAAGACAACCTACTGAATTCAGCAAGCTGTTAGTTTGGATCTAATTCAGCCCCAACAAAATGCAGGAGGCCACCTCTGAGTGAGGAATATGCCATTTGTGTGTGGCCATTTCTCTAACCAGAAGTTTGTAGGAGGCAATATGAAACAGCTGGGGGTTTATCTGCTGCCAAAAGTTCTGCTGCAACCCGATACTGCTCCTGTGTGAAGTGGAGGAAGCCTGCAGAGGCGGTAGCTCTATCACCTGCTCTTTTCTGAGAGCCATAAAACATGGTCCATCCTGCCCATGGCTTTCCCCTGAGGCTGTTCCAGGCCATGCTAAGCTGCTTTCTTTGGCCTGCGCTCATGAAATAACACTGGCAGCTAAACTGGCTGCCAACCATCCATTGTTGGTTAAGTGAAAATCCTTTGTTCCCAACTGTAAATTCCCCAGCTGTCTTTTCTAAGCAAAATCGGAGAAACACTGAGTCCATCTGTTTCATCCTGGATAATCTGAATGTGTACTTTTTTCTTGTGGCCATTAAAACACAATTTTAGTATCACATGCTGAACAACATTTAGAACACGAGTTAAAGATGCTGCTGCAGGAGGAACCAGATGCAACTACATCTAAGTTGGGACGACTGCTGAAGCAGAAGCATTGGCAGCAATAGCTCCCCCTACCAAAGTGGAACAGCAGCCTGCTTTTATGGACAACTGTGGCATAAGGCCTGGAATTTGATGTTATCAAGAAAATATCAGCCTTGGAAAAAAGCTGTCATTTGCTTTGTTTCAGGGCTCAGAATAACTCTGTCCCCAAAAACATAATGAAGGTGGCTTAGCACTTCCTGATAATATAGGTCTTAAAATGATGACCCTGCTATCCCTGTCCCCCCAGCCCTGATGCTGCTGTCACGTGTTAAGAAATAAATCAGGATAAGGTATTTGGGCTGTTTCTTGCCTCACTGTATTGCAAGTAATACAAAGGCAAAAGAAAGAGATCAGCCTTTAAAGATCCAGCAGAGAGCCACTCCTGAAGTCTTTGTCCTCAGGATGATACTGGCCTCACTCTTCCTCTCTCTGCCTCCAGAGTCAGAGCTATTAACAGGGTCTGGTTACCCAGATGCCCAAGTCCTACTGAGGTGGGAAGACTTACTATCAGCTCTGTCTTTTAGTTTTTGTACCACATTCCATTTTTCTATTTCCTCTTGCATTTCACTCCTTGTGTCTCCCATTCCAAAAACCCTTCCTCTGCCCTGGAGTCAGAGCTCCTGCCAGGTCCTTCAGACTTTCAGGTATGGGTGTCTATGTCTCTTTCTCCTGTGTTCCTTTTCCCACCTAAACTGTCCTTTGAGATACTCTCATTCCGCTTTCTTGCTCAAACTGGATTCCAGACTTGGAATTACATGTGCTTTTATTGATTTGTCATGAGAGTTTTCACTCAGGCTGGCTTTCACATTCAGTGGAGCTCTTGCTTCCTTTGGAATACCTTCTCCTTCCTCTCTCTCCATGGGGAGCATGTGTATGCCATTATGTTCACGGCTGATTCATGGCTAGAGAAAAGCCTTCAGAACTGGTAACAGCAACAACTGGAGACCAAGTATTTGCCCTGCTCTCATTTCAATAGAGTCAAGTAGTTGGGAAGAATATGTCAGGACTGGTTGAAGTGGAGAAGCTCCTGCTGTGGGATGGACTGGGCAGCAGGATGTGGTCATGTTCAACTCTGTCTTGTACATTTCTCCCTCTAGGGCTGCACCCCCCGACCCCCTCATACACCCACCCACACGCACATTCATATATGCGTAGACTGAGGAGTGCCTCCATAAATGTTGGGGAAAGAAATCACTGGTTGAGATGATTTAATATTAAATATCACTTCTGTTATTAGTAACCAGGTATTTTTCCTTTTCTTTTGAAGTGATTTTTTTCTTGGCAGATTTCTTTACAGAAAGCTGTTTGTCGTCTTCAGTGCTCATATTTTGCATTTTAGATGTCAACATTATACAAAGTTAACACCAAATTTTTACAGTACTGAGGTAAGCTGGGGTCTAATACCAAAAATGTACAGTTTCAGATTAATCACAGTTTTGATTTGAAGCTCTGACAATAGACAAGAGAACATATGCTCAAATGCTTCTGTTAGCTCAGCTCTGAGGAGAAAATAGTACGACGCAGAGAGTACATGGGTGATTCACCCTTCCTCTGAGCTCATCTGCCATCTCCTCTGTAGGCTGTGGAGTGCAACAGGGAGCTCTCTGAGTGCCTTGTGTATGGATAGACAGTGGTCCTGGGCATCCTGCACCTGGGCACATGGAATCACTGAAGATTTGGTGGCACTACTTGCATGAGAATCTGTGTTGGCCCTAAAGCCCCAGCCAAACTCCTTATTTCCTGACGCCCTTGCCAGTTCTACCTGGCTGCATTACAAATTACCTCCTAAGCAGTGATGGGGAGCCACCAGAGGTAGCTACCAGCTGGCACAGGCTCATGTTCCCTCCAGGCAAAATGCAGTAAAGGGGAGCCCTCTGGAAGGAAAAGCTGTGGAAGTTGGTTTTGCCGAGCTACTGTTATTTATAAGACTTGGCTGGCAGTAAAGGAAAAAAAGAGGCTGTGGTAGGGCCTGTGAGGCCTCTCTTGGAGAGCAGCTTCATTCACTGTGGCCATGGCTGAATAGTGTCATACGTGCCCCCTTGTCTGTAATGTAACAACAGTGCTTTCCAAAGGATAAGGAGTGGGCATGAAGGAAGAGTAGTTTCCTGGGCACTACGATTTATTTCCTGATTCCAGACTGCAACTGCTACTGGGAAGAGTTGCTGTAGGCACAGCTGTCTTGGCTGAACAATTTGAGCTGGCCCCTGCTGTCACAGAGGTAGCACCTGTCTCTGGGAAGCAAAGGGGAGGGAAGGTTTTCCCCTCCCTACATCTATGGGACCACTTCCATGCCCTTCCATCTCACAAGCTGCTAACTGCCTCAAAGTTAGTTACATACTGCCACTTTTTCTTATGTTCTTATCATGTATCCATGAATTTACCTTCCTTCAATTGCAGCTGTGGGAGGAGCCAGGACAGTGCCTTGTCTTTTCATCACCTTCACTGAGGCAGCATCAAGGCTGTTGCGGGGAGAGTGGGGGGTGGTGGTACAGCCTGCAGCACCTTAGTAACCGAGGAACTCCTAAAGAACAATCTCTGGAATCCACTTTGTAGCAGCTGCAGTGATCTTAGTAATTGATTATGCAAATACATGGATAGTATGAAAAAAACTGATCATTTACTGCACCCTCTGAATCCCACTGGGGGGGCATGTTAGCCCACCACTGTTCTTCCTTATTTAAGTAACTCCTGCCCAAGCCTCTAAAATATTGTGCAGATCAAGAAATTTCACCATAGAAACTTGGGAAGAACATCAGTGTCCTTCAGGGTGCAGGAGGAAAGATGAATAAACAACCAGAGAAGACAGATAGTCAGCAGGACCTGTGTGAATTAAGTTTGATTTTGCCTTCACCCAGTGCATACCATTCCCCTTCCCTTCTCCTGCTCCTAGGAAAAGAGCAAATCAAAAAGGTATCATCAAGGGACTGAGCATAAAGAAAACAGTGCAAATAAACCCTCTGGAGATGTTATATGAAACATGAGAACAGAGCCATTCCTGGGCTTGCTGGCTTGTATTTTGGAGAGAACATGTACACAGATGAGGCTTGCAGAGGAATTCTAGGGAAGCTAAATGGAGATGCACAGCTAGAGGGATTGCTCTGCACTTAAGATCCGCCTTTTCATCTTAGAGGCTCCTGGATTTCACTAGTTAGCAAGAATATCCAGACCTTTGCCTTCCCATCAGTTCCAGAAACTAGTTATACCCTCTCCCTAATTTAAACAAAGACTTCTCCACCTTGTTCAAACCACTTTTACCAACAGCAACTGTTAACATGTATTTGGAAAACTTCCACAACTAGCATCTGTTTGTCCTCTCCTTGCACTTTCAAAAATGATTGTGCAGCAGGAAGGAAGCCTCCCCCTCTTTTGCCCCCTCCAACTGGAAAAATCATATCTAATCTTACTGTCTTTTTTCCCTGCTGTGGATTCTGCCAAAATTGGGTGTTGTTATGTACTGCAAATAGTGTGTCTAAGCCTTTGGTCAGTTTTTTTCTAGTTCAGTTATCATTCTGCCCATGAACCTGGGTTTGGCTCATATTTTGCATCCCATGATCATCTCATCTCTCTCTCTCCTTTCACCCTCAGTTCCTGCTTGCTGTCCTACAGCTCTGCCTGGCACCTGCCATTTTGTTCCTGCTTTTTTACCATGAGATGGATGAACGGGCTCACTTCTCATTGCACTGAGGACATTTTAGCCCTGCTGAGTATAGGTAGAGGCCTGTGTTTATTCCCCTGTGTACTGCATGTTGACATACAGACACACCACCTGGCTGTGTTTGTAAAGCTTTGTTTACCTTTTTAGGGTTCCAGGATGTGTATCTTCACGTTGCTACTTTACTGCTCTGCAGAAACATACCATCAACTTATAGGGGACATGGCTACCTCCAACAGTGTGTCTACAACTCCCTACAACAAGGTCTGTGTAACTTGGGGGGAACTGTACTGCCCACACCTCCACATCTGGCTGCTACGGACCGCTTGCTGGAAAAGCCATGTCCGTAATTCTCTCAAACTCCATGTCACTGCATGAAACAGTCCCTGACTCTGTTCTCTTTTTGGTGACTTCCTTCTTCCAGCCTCTGGTGCGAGTGTTACTGTTTACAGGTGCTCTGGCTGTCGGCATATGTAAGGACAACAGTTTTCTGAAGAAAATAGGTTGTTGTGTAGCACCTGAAGGCTCTCTGAAATCTTTTCCTTACGCACATTCTGTCCTCCACCCTTTGCAGTGCTCCTGGAGGCAAAGATGCTGAAAACTGAGGAGATTGGAGCCTGCTGTGTCCTTTTTATATTAATATATACATGGCACTGATGCAGTGACAGTACGTCAGTGAAGCCATTGTGAAGGCTAAAATTGTTCCCAGACAAAATGACAGTCATGGCCCTACATCTCCAGTGGCTGGAGAATGCCCTTTCTCTTACACTGAGGTCATGAGTAACAAGCCTGTCTCTGCTTGCATGAGCTTTCCTGGGGCAGACACTGTTTGCGTAGGCAGTGTCCTCTTCTGCATTGCCTGCAGGATGAATCCTCATTTCATTCCTAGTGAAGAGACACATGCGGCTGCAGGATGAACTGTCATCAGCAACATAAAGTAGGGGAGAGTCACCTCTATTTGAATTTTTTGTGTGCTCTGATGTATTTAGCGTATAGAAGACTGCATGTGCCTGAGAACCAGAACCTTAATAACACTGTCTTTTATGCAGTACTAGGTACACTTTACGTGCACCCAAGCACATCTCTGCCTAACCTTTATTTTCTGGTCTGGTTAACAACCACTTACAGAATTTCCCTCATTTGTCCTCCCTGACTTCCTAGCAGCTCTAGTTCCATTTATTGCTTAGGTATCTGTAGTGATGGGCAGGGGTGCTTGCTATTTGTGACCCAGATGTGTGAACCAAGGGCCATCTGACGAAGGTGACTGTGCTGCCTCCAGCAGCCCTTTCCTTTACAGTAGCTGCACACTGTTCCTGATTTTGGGAAGCAGCTGCTCTCCACCAGCCACCTGAGGAACATGAACTTCTGGTGCCATCCCAGCTGATCTTAAGTTTTAAACAACTGAGGTAGATCTGTCTTATTTCAGGGCCTTACATGCAACTTTTAGATGGTCTCTTCCCCAGCTCCAGTGTGAGCTGGATGCATTCCTGTACTAAAGAATATGACTGAAGTTTTTTCAGAGACAATGACAGAGATTTCGTAAGTCATAGAATCATAAACATCCTGAGCTGGAAGGCACCCACAAAGATCATCAAGTCCAACTCCTGGCCCTACACAAGGCAATTCCAAGAGTCACACCATGTGCCTGAGAGCATTGTCCGAACATTTCTTAAACTCCGTCAGGCTTGGTGCTGTGACAAATTCCCTTGGGAGCCTGTTCCTGTCACCCTGATGTTTCAGCCTTCTCTTCCGTTTCACAGTTTTCATAGTTTAGGTTGTTTCTCACGCACGGGTGTTATAAACAGAAGCAATGTTTTCCTCAAATCAAGGAAGTTTACATTCTTTGTATCAGAGATGTGGACAGCTGATGGACAGTTGTCCTGAACAGTAGGATGGGGAGAGGTGTCAACATTCTCCCCCAATCCCTGGCCTTTGTAGAAATACTATATAAGGTGGAGTCAGATTTTTTTAGTAAACAGTTCATGCCTTCTCACTAAAGTGACTCTGTGTGTGTGTGTGTGTCTGTGTGTTGAACAACTACATGTTCCAGTGCCCAAACACCCTCTGGGTGAAGAACTTTTTCCTAATATCCAACTTAAACCTCTACTGACACAGCTTCATGCTGTTGCCTTGGGTCCTGTCACTGGTCACCAGAGAAAAGAAATCAGTGCCTGCCTCTCTGCTTCCTATTGTGAGGATGTTAAAGACAACAATGAGGTTGTCCCCTCAGTCTCCTCCAGGCTGAACAGACCAAGTGATCTCAACTACTCCTTATAGAGCTTCCCCTCAGGGCCCTTGACCATCTTTGTAGCCCTCCTTTGGACACTGTCTAGTAGCTTTGTATCTTTTTTATATTGTAGTGCCCAAAACTGCCCCCAGCGCTCCAGGTGAGGCCACCCCAGTGCACAGCTGGTCCTCCTGGCTGCTAGGGCATGCTGTTGGCTTATAATGTTTGCCTTTTCTCTTGATGTTTCTGTAACAACTCTCTTGAATTTTGGCTGGAGAAAAATGTGGCCAGATACCACAGCTGGAATGTGGGATGCCATAGCCAACTGCCTGCAGATACCATGTCTGCTGGAACCAAAGTACTTGGCCAAACTTTGACTGTTCAGCTCTCTTTCAGTTTCTGTATTTCAGCTGAGGGCCAAATGAAATAACTCTGGCTACACTCACTTGACACTGACCACCATGGGATGAAACCACTTATGTATATCCTGCAACTGGGAACAAGTCCCTGTGGACCACTGCTGGGGCAAGTCACACTGAGAATATGTTTGTGGCACTTACTGATCCCATTATTGGCAGTTTCAGAAAAGGACCTTTGAGTCAAGGAGACAGAGTTCTCAGAGAACATCAAACTGCTGGAGAAGGTCTAAACAGGCCCTCTGGGCTGCCAAACTAGGCTCCAAAGCTGTTGGTCCTGCCCTGTTGTCAGCACCACATTCTCCTACAAAAGAAAAAAACAGGACACAGGAAACACCAACACAAGGTGGGAGAATCAAGACCTCAATCCAATGTACTAATAATACTTAGCACTGTACATCACTGTACTGTTACTTACAAACATTAACTGATACATCCTCACAACACCCCTGCGAGGTAGGGAAGTATTATTATCCCTAATGTACAGATAGGGAAACCGAGGCACCAAGAGGCTAAAAGTGATTTGCCCAAGATCACACAGCGAGGCATTGGTAGAGCCAAGGTACGAATGGAGACGTCCCTTGTTCCCCACCCCATGCTGCCCCCTCCCTAGATAATGTCTGTCTGGACACAGGGAACCAAAGAGGTTCCTTTGGAAAGCAATGCCCGGACTTGTTGCCTATGAATAATTTTTATTTGCCTTTAATGAATTATTTCACAGTTTTTCCCTCACACTGTACACCATGCTTTCACAGTCCATTCAGCACTCTGTGGTGGCCCACAGCCTTCTCCTCCGGCACCGGGACAGCTCTGCAGGGGGTTCATAGGGTGCTCTGTGCTTTCATCAAGAGGATGTTTAGAAACAGTTTTCACTGACATTAGACTGGGAGCATGTGAGCTCTCACGGGAGACCAATAACACACACTGGAGAAGCAGGCAGAGGGAACTGATGGTAAAAAGGCATTTGCTGTCCCCTGTGGAATGACCAGTGCCTCTCTTGGTTTCTTAGCTCTTCCAAGCTCCAGTGATCACTCAGAGCAGAAACCCTCTGTCTCCAACTTGCCTGGTCAGGAAGTTGTTGTTCTGGGGGTTGCTTCCCTAATAGGTAAAAGGCAGTCAGTTCAGGACCAGACAGGTCCCTCAGCATTGCCTACTCCAGGTGTGTGACACTGTCTGGGAACAAGGCTGGCTGTAGTTGTTGTGCTCTTTTGCCATGGGGAGGGGTTATTACCATGGTTGGCAAGCAGCCATATCCAGCGTCCAAGTCTCTTTCATTTCAAAACTGGTATTCAATGAAGAGCAAAGGAGAGTGGATGGATGAGAAGATGAGGATGAGGCAGAGCAAATGGGAAAATCCACCAAATGAGCTTCTAGGAAGGAATGTTCCCCCTTGGGCACTTCAGCTGAAGTGGCTTCATTTTCACAAGGTTTCCTTCTCTCTCTGGGAACATCTGCTGAGCTTCATCTCTGTCAGCTGGATGTATCGTATGACATTGGTATCTGCAGGGAAAGAACACACACACAGGTATGGTGGTTACACAATTCCCTGTAGCAGACAGAATGCACCTTCGTCCCAGGTACATCACAGGGGAACAGCATGGCTCCAGTGCTGTGTGCTAGAACAGCATCAGTTGGAAGGGGCTCTGAACCAAACCCAGAACCTTTGGTTTTGGAGAGC
Source organism: Donacobius atricapilla (assembly GCA_013397315.1). NCBI lineage: Eukaryota > Metazoa > Chordata > Aves > Passeriformes > Mimidae > Donacobius > Donacobius atricapilla. The sequence continues at coordinate 110,606 of WBMY01013598.1, read as the reverse complement.
GTGGTCTGAGTTGTNATTATACAAAGTTAACACCAAATTTTTACAGTACTGAGGTAAGCTGGGGTCTAATACCAAAAATGTACAGTTTCAGATTAATCACAGTTTTGATTTGAAGCTCTGACAATAGACAAGAGAACATATGCTCAAATGCTTCTGTTAGCTCAGCTCTGAGGAGAAAATAGTACGACGCAGAGAGTACATGGGTGATTCACCCTTCCTCTGAGCTCATCTGCCATCTCCTCTGTAGGCTGTGGAGTGCAACAGGGAGCTCTCTGAGTGCCTTGTGTATGGATAGACAGTGGTCCTGGGCATCCTGCACCTGGGCACATGGAATCACTGAAGATTTGGTGGCACTACTTGCATGAGAATCTGTGTTGGCCCTAAAGCCCCAGCCAAACTCCTTATTTCCTGACGCCCTTGCCAGTTCTACCTGGCTGCATTACAAATTACCTCCTAAGCAGTGATGGGGAGCCACCAGAGGTAGCTACCAGCTGGCACAGGCTCATGTTCCCTCCAGGCAAAATGCAGTAAAGGGGAGCCCTCTGGAAGGAAAAGCTGTGGAAGTTGGTTTTGCCGAGCTACTGTTATTTATAAGACTTGGCTGGCAGTAAAGGAAAAAAAGAGGCTGTGGTAGGGCCTGTGAGGCCTCTCTTGGAGAGCAGCTTCATTCACTGTGGCCATGGCTGAATAGTGTCATACGTGCCCCCTTGTCTGTAATGTAACAACAGTGCTTTCCAAAGGATAAGGAGTGGGCATGAAGGAAGAGTAGTTTCCTGGGCACTACGATTTATTTCCTGATTCCAGACTGCAACTGCTACTGGGAAGAGTTGCTGTAGGCACAGCTGTCTTGGCTGAACAATTTGAGCTGGCCCCTGCTGTCACAGAGGTAGCACCTGTCTCTGGGAAGCAAAGGGGAGGGAAGGTTTTCCCCTCCCTACATCTATGGGACCACTTCCATGCCCTTCCATCTCACAAGCTGCTAACTGCCTCAAAGTTAGTTACATACTGCCACTTTTTCTTATGTTCTTATCATGTATCCATGAATTTACCTTCCTTCAATTGCAGCTGTGGGAGGAGCCAGGACAGTGCCTTGTCTTTTCATCACCTTCACTGAGGCAGCATCAAGGCTGTTGCGGGGAGAGTGGGGGGTGGTGGTACAGCCTGCAGCACCTTAGTAACCGAGGAACTCCTAAAGAACAATCTCTGGAATCCACTTTGTAGCAGCTGCAGTGATCTTAGTAATTGATTATGCAAATACATGGATAGTATGAAAAAAACTGATCATTTACTGCACCCTCTGAATCCCACTGGGGGGGCATGTTAGCCCACCACTGTTCTTCCTTATTTAAGTAACTCCTGCCCAAGCCTCTAAAATATTGTGCAGATCAAGAAATTTCACCATAGAAACTTGGGAAGAACATCAGTGTCCTTCAGGGTGCAGGAGGAAAGATGAATAAACAACCAGAGAAGACAGATAGTCAGCAGGACCTGTGTGAATTAAGTTTGATTTTGCCTTCACCCAGTGCATACCATTCCCCTTCCCTTCTCCTGCTCCTAGGAAAAGAGCAAATCAAAAAGGTATCATCAAGGGACTGAGCATAAAGAAAACAGTGCAAATAAACCCTCTGGAGATGTTATATGAAACATGAGAACAGAGCCATTCCTGGGCTTGCTGGCTTGTATTTTGGAGAGAACATGTACACAGATGAGGCTTGCAGAGGAATTCTAGGGAAGCTAAATGGAGATGCACAGCTAGAGGGATTGCTCTGCACTTAAGATCCGCCTTTTCATCTTAGAGGCTCCTGGATTTCACTAGTTAGCAAGAATATCCAGACCTTTGCCTTCCCATCAGTTCCAGAAACTAGTTATACCCTCTCCCTAATTTAAACAAAGACTTCTCCACCTTGTTCAAACCACTTTTACCAACAGCAACTGTTAACATGTATTTGGAAAACTTCCACAACTAGCATCTGTTTGTCCTCTCCTTGCACTTTCAAAAATGATTGTGCAGCAGGAAGGAAGCCTCCCCCTCTTTTGCCCCCTCCAACTGGAAAAATCATATCTAATCTTACTGTCTTTTTTCCCTGCTGTGGATTCTGCCAAAATTGGGTGTTGTTATGTACTGCAAATAGTGTGTCTAAGCCTTTGGTCAGTTTTTTTCTAGTTCAGTTATCATTCTGCCCATGAACCTGGGTTTGGCTCATATTTTGCATCCCATGATCATCTCATCTCTCTCTCTCCTTTCACCCTCAGTTCCTGCTTGCTGTCCTACAGCTCTGCCTGGCACCTGCCATTTTGTTCCTGCTTTTTTACCATGAGATGGATGAACGGGCTCACTTCTCATTGCACTGAGGACATTTTAGCCCTGCTGAGTATAGGTAGAGGCCTGTGTTTATTCCCCTGTGTACTGCATGTTGACATACAGACACACCACCTGGCTGTGTTTGTAAAGCTTTGTTTACCTTTTTAGGGTTCCAGGATGTGTATCTTCACGTTGCTACTTTACTGCTCTGCAGAAACATACCATCAACTTATAGGGGACATGGCTACCTCCAACAGTGTGTCTACAACTCCCTACAACAAGGTCTGTGTAACTTGGGGGGAACTGTACTGCCCACACCTCCACATCTGGCTGCTACGGACCGCTTGCTGGAAAAGCCATGTCCGTAATTCTCTCAAACTCCATGTCACTGCATGAAACAGTCCCTGACTCTGTTCTCTTTTTGGTGACTTCCTTCTTCCAGCCTCTGGTGCGAGTGTTACTGTTTACAGGTGCTCTGGCTGTCGGCATATGTAAGGACAACAGTTTTCTGAAGAAAATAGGTTGTTGTGTAGCACCTGAAGGCTCTCTGAAATCTTTTCCTTACGCACATTCTGTCCTCCACCCTTTGCAGTGCTCCTGGAGGCAAAGATGCTGAAAACTGAGGAGATTGGAGCCTGCTGTGTCCTTTTTATATTAATATATACATGGCACTGATGCAGTGACAGTACGTCAGTGAAGCCATTGTGAAGGCTAAAATTGTTCCCAGACAAAATGACAGTCATGGCCCTACATCTCCAGTGGCTGGAGAATGCCCTTTCTCTTACACTGAGGTCATGAGTAACAAGCCTGTCTCTGCTTGCATGAGCTTTCCTGGGGCAGACACTGTTTGCGTAGGCAGTGTCCTCTTCTGCATTGCCTGCAGGATGAATCCTCATTTCATTCCTAGTGAAGAGACACATGCGGCTGCAGGATGAACTGTCATCAGCAACATAAAGTAGGGGAGAGTCACCTCTATTTGAATTTTTTGTGTGCTCTGATGTATTTAGCGTATAGAAGACTGCATGTGCCTGAGAACCAGAACCTTAATAACACTGTCTTTTATGCAGTACTAGGTACACTTTACGTGCACCCAAGCACATCTCTGCCTAACCTTTATTTTCTGGTCTGGTTAACAACCACTTACAGAATTTCCCTCATTTGTCCTCCCTGACTTCCTAGCAGCTCTAGTTCCATTTATTGCTTAGGTATCTGTAGTGATGGGCAGGGGTGCTTGCTATTTGTGACCCAGATGTGTGAACCAAGGGCCATCTGACGAAGGTGACTGTGCTGCCTCCAGCAGCCCTTTCCTTTACAGTAGCTGCACACTGTTCCTGATTTTGGGAAGCAGCTGCTCTCCACCAGCCACCTGAGGAACATGAACTTCTGGTGCCATCCCAGCTGATCTTAAGTTTTAAACAACTGAGGTAGATCTGTCTTATTTCAGGGCCTTACATGCAACTTTTAGATGGTCTCTTCCCCAGCTCCAGTGTGAGCTGGATGCATTCCTGTACTAAAGAATATGACTGAAGTTTTTTCAGAGACAATGACAGAGATTTCGTAAGTCATAGAATCATAAACATCCTGAGCTGGAAGGCACCCACAAAGATCATCAAGTCCAACTCCTGGCCCTACACAAGGCAATTCCAAGAGTCACACCATGTGCCTGAGAGCATTGTCCGAACATTTCTTAAACTCCGTCAGGCTTGGTGCTGTGACAAATTCCCTTGGGAGCCTGTTCCTGTCACCCTGATGTTTCAGCCTTCTCTTCCGTTTCACAGTTTTCATAGTTTAGGTTGTTTCTCACGCACGGGTGTTATAAACAGAAGCAATGTTTTCCTCAAATCAAGGAAGTTTACATTCTTTGTATCAGAGATGTGGACAGCTGATGGACAGTTGTCCTGAACAGTAGGATGGGGAGAGGTGTCAACATTCTCCCCCAATCCCTGGCCTTTGTAGAAATACTATATAAGGTGGAGTCAGATTTTTTTAGTAAACAGTTCATGCCTTCTCACTAAAGTGACTCTGTGTGTGTGTGTGTGTCTGTGTGTTGAACAACTACATGTTCCAGTGCCCAAACACCCTCTGGGTGAAGAACTTTTTCCTAATATCCAACTTAAACCTCTACTGACACAGCTTCATGCTGTTGCCTTGGGTCCTGTCACTGGTCACCAGAGAAAAGAAATCAGTGCCTGCCTCTCTGCTTCCTATTGTGAGGATGTTAAAGACAACAATGAGGTTGTCCCCTCAGTCTCCTCCAGGCTGAACAGACCAAGTGATCTCAACTACTCCTTATAGAGCTTCCCCTCAGGGCCCTTGACCATCTTTGTAGCCCTCCTTTGGACACTGTCTAGTAGCTTTGTATCTTTTTTATATTGTAGTGCCCAAAACTGCCCCCAGCGCTCCAGGTGAGGCCACCCCAGTGCACAGCTGGTCCTCCTGGCTGCTAGGGCATGCTGTTGGCTTATAATGTTTGCCTTTTCTCTTGATGTTTCTGTAACAACTCTCTTGAATTTTGGCTGGAGAAAAATGTGGCCAGATACCACAGCTGGAATGTGGGATGCCATAGCCAACTGCCTGCAGATACCATGTCTGCTGGAACCAAAGTACTTGGCCAAACTTTGACTGTTCAGCTCTCTTTCAGTTTCTGTATTTCAGCTGAGGGCCAAATGAAATAACTCTGGCTACACTCACTTGACACTGACCACCATGGGATGAAACCACTTATGTATATCCTGCAACTGGGAACAAGTCCCTGTGGACCACTGCTGGGGCAAGTCACACTGAGAATATGTTTGTGGCACTTACTGATCCCATTATTGGCAGTTTCAGAAAAGGACCTTTGAGTCAAGGAGACAGAGTTCTCAGAGAACATCAAACTGCTGGAGAAGGTCTAAACAGGCCCTCTGGGCTGCCAAACTAGGCTCCAAAGCTGTTGGTCCTGCCCTGTTGTCAGCACCACATTCTCCTACAAAAGAAAAAAACAGGACACAGGAAACACCAACACAAGGTGGGAGAATCAAGACCTCAATCCAATGTACTAATAATACTTAGCACTGTACATCACTGTACTGTTACTTACAAACATTAACTGATACATCCTCACAACACCCCTGCGAGGTAGGGAAGTATTATTATCCCTAATGTACAGATAGGGAAACCGAGGCACCAAGAGGCTAAAAGTGATTTGCCCAAGATCACACAGCGAGGCATTGGTAGAGCCAAGGTACGAATGGAGACGTCCCTTGTTCCCCACCCCATGCTGCCCCCTCCCTAGATAATGTCTGTCTGGACACAGGGAACCAAAGAGGTTCCTTTGGAAAGCAATGCCCGGACTTGTTGCCTATGAATAATTTTTATTTGCCTTTAATGAATTATTTCACAGTTTTTCCCTCACACTGTACACCATGCTTTCACAGTCCATTCAGCACTCTGTGGTGGCCCACAGCCTTCTCCTCCGGCACCGGGACAGCTCTGCAGGGGGTTCATAGGGTGCTCTGTGCTTTCATCAAGAGGATGTTTAGAAACAGTTTTCACTGACATTAGACTGGGAGCATGTGAGCTCTCACGGGAGACCAATAACACACACTGGAGAAGCAGGCAGAGGGAACTGATGGTAAAAAGGCATTTGCTGTCCCCTGTGGAATGACCAGTGCCTCTCTTGGTTTCTTAGCTCTTCCAAGCTCCAGTGATCACTCAGAGCAGAAACCCTCTGTCTCCAACTTGCCTGGTCAGGAAGTTGTTGTTCTGGGGGTTGCTTCCCTAATAGGTAAAAGGCAGTCAGTTCAGGACCAGACAGGTCCCTCAGCATTGCCTACTCCAGGTGTGTGACACTGTCTGGGAACAAGGCTGGCTGTAGTTGTTGTGCTCTTTTGCCATGGGGAGGGGTTATTACCATGGTTGGCAAGCAGCCATATCCAGCGTCCAAGTCTCTTTCATTTCAAAACTGGTATTCAATGAAGAGCAAAGGAGAGTGGATGGATGAGAAGATGAGGATGAGGCAGAGCAAATGGGAAAATCCACCAAATGAGCTTCTAGGAAGGAATGTTCCCCCTTGGGCACTTCAGCTGAAGTGGCTTCATTTTCACAAGGTTTCCTTCTCTCTCTGGGAACATCTGCTGAGCTTCATCTCTGTCAGCTGGATGTATCGTATGACATTGGTATCTGCAGGGAAAGAACACACACACAGGTATGGTGGTTACACAATTCCCTGTAGCAGACAGAATGCACCTTCGTCCCAGGTACATCACAGGGGAACAGCATGGCTCCAGTGCTGTGTGCTAGAACAGCATCAGTTGGAAGGGGCTCTGAACCAAACCCAGAACCTTTGGTTTTGGAGAGCGTGGTCTGAGTTGTGCTCACCATCCCTGTTGCTCACAGTCTTGCCTCAGCTAGTTTTTAGCTTCTCTCTGATTACTCTTGGTCAGCACAGTTGAACTCACACAGCTGAAACTATCCAGGTCATCCTTGCCTGTACTTGTGGAATGACACACCTCCATTGGCTTCTCTTCCTGCGGTACCTGCATGCAAGCCCCTTGCATGCAAAAAAAAAGGCATTTTATGTACAGTTATGCTCTTCCTTTTCACTCTGCCACTCCATTTACAGCCTATTCCACTCTTTTCACATTTTTCCATGATGAACAGAATTGGGAAGAGTATCCTTCACATTGTCTTTTTACCCCTTCTTCCCTTAAATTTTCTGCTTGGATGTCCTTCCACCATGACACTCTTTCTACAATTTTTTCATATGCTATATTCTGCACACTGCCTTGCCTATCCTGTCTAATGAAGTTCCTAGGGGCACAGAACCACTGATCCATCCTAGTAGAAAGCTGTGATACCCCAGCACTGTGCAGGTGATAAGCTGAGCCTTCTTCCTTCCAGCATTTCAACCCATCACACAGACTATGCAAGTTTGGCTTTATCTCCTGGCCTCAGCTCTGAGGGAACCCATTCACTCTGAATCACAGTTTGATCTAAATGAGTACATGTCTCCAGACAGAGCCAATGATTCTGCAGTCATGGTCAATCCTCTCTTAAACCAAGTTGATTTCTATCATGAGGGTAACTTCACACACACATGGCACCCATGAAGTGGCAAAAGCCATCTAGTACCAGAAGCAAGCAAATAAAAACACAGCCACTTTAACTTCTGTATTGATTAACAAATGGTTCTTTGCTCAGAGCCTTGCTCTGAAAGCCAACCAGGACCAGCTTGGTCCACTGAAGTTATTAGACACTCAGACACCAATCAGAAGTGCAATGCAGTCCTATCAGAGGGCAATCTCATCTCCTCCTCATCCAAACTGCATCGTATTCCACACCAGCTAAGGAAATGAGAAGTGCTTCAGCTTTCAAAGTGATGAACAGATTACTGGGAACATGTCCAGCACTTGTGGGTGTGAGTATTGCACCCCCAAAGCAGTTGTGGGTGCAAAGCTTCCTTTAAAGATGAGGACATCTCTGTTGTGCCCTCTCTCAGTGCTGAATTAGTGCCAGACAGATCAGTTTCCTGCCACACAGAGCTATCCACAAACATGCCACGGGGCATCTGTGGGCAATGGTCATGCTGTTGTGACTTCTCAAGTTGTCTCTGGTGAGGTGGGTCTCCCTGCTGAGTCTTCTGCAGGTTCAGCTGCATCCTCCTAGGCACTCCAGAGGGTGGGGTTCAATGACTAAGCTACTTGACCCGTTTGGGACATTTTTAATGAGCCAAGAATTCTGCTGTTGCTTCTATCAAACAAGATGCACCAGCATCCTGGGTTGTTTATGCATTAGCACTTGTTACCAGCCCAGCAAATTTTAAAGTAGCTTTTTAAAAAACAGAATTATTTTAGTTGTGCAGCCTCCTGGAATGAAGAAATTCAGTTGAAGGAGTAGCCCTGAATTTCAGTCTTAAAATGAAACGGGTGCAGTTGGCTGACTCACTTCCAGCAGTGCAGGGCAGGACACACAGCCTGAGCAGGATCCTGCTGTGCTGCCTGGATCTCACTGTGACCTCTGCTCTGTGCTCTTCTAGGCTCTGATGGGCTATGCTCTGGGTACACATCCCCACCACCGAGGTACACACTTGAAATGCCTGCCTGGTGCAGGTGGGAAGGGATAACTGTGTGGGCATGTCAGGAAATCCCACCTGCCTGGGCCCACAGGGACTCAGCATCTCGCTGAGGGGGCAAAGGTGGGCTCATAATTGGGAAAGGCTGCCAGCCTCCTTTGGCTTTCAGATAAGGTAGTGACTGCTGATGGCACAGCTTCACTCACCCGGGGGATTTCCACATGCCTGGGAAGCCCTGGGCAAAATAATGTGTAGCCTGACCGAGGGTGGGAGACACTCCCATTGCAAGCTACTTATAGATCTCTCAGGCTGGTTTTGGCATGTTTTGCTCCCTTTGTGAGGGCCATTATTTTACCAAGGAAAAATAATGAGAGCAGCACTCTGTTTACAGGAGTGGAGCCCTGTCTTTGTCTATTTTTTTCTACCAAATAGTATTGTACCATACTAGCTCTGCCTGCATAAGTATTTCAGTTACCTGTAAATGTTAATGAGAAGACTCTCATCTCTCAGTGGAGAAGAAGTGATCCCCTTTGGCTGATGCAGAAAAAACAAGAACAACTCAGATGAGGGGTCAGACCCATGCAAAGAGGTACTGCTTGAGCTGCAATGTGAATGTGTTTCCTGGCTCCTAGGATTGTGCCTGTGTCTCTGCAGAGTGGCCTAATGCTATTTTAAAGTTCATTTCTGCTTCCCTGTAGCTTCAGAGCCCAGTTGCTTACCTGCTGTGCAGACACCATGGCCTGGGTTTTGTTCCCAGGACTTCTGAGTGGCAGTGCCTGAGTGCAGCCGCCAGCCTGCCCCGCACAGTACAAAAACCATCTGGTAAAGGCAGCCCACGGGATGTCTGAACGTGGGCTCCCAGCACAGAGACAGCAGGGACCACTGTTTGACATTTCCAGGCCATTGCCAGCTGATGGTCTGGTCTCAATCCCCATCAGTCCCTGCCCTGATAATGCAGCCCCAGTGAGAGAGGGCTGAACAAGGCTTGCAGCAAGGCGCATGTTTGGCTGCCTGTGCTGCGCCAACCTCTGCACACAGACCTCATGGAGGGTCCATGAATGCTTTACAGGACTTAACAGCAACTTCCCTCTCCCTTAGTAGGAGTGTTATACAACTATCTCATGTTATTTTCATCTGCTTTTGTGATTTTTGTTTGGAGGTGGCACAAGAAATCAGGCCAAATCCAACCTTCCTTCACCCTGGGCAGATACTAAATAGCCATAAGGGATCTGCTGTGCTGACAGCCCTTTAGAACACTAAACCCCTTTGCTAACTAATTCCTCTTTCCCATTCAAAATCTCTCCCACCAAAGAGAATAACTGCCGGTGATTCGTGCCAAAAACATTCCTTATTAGGAAAAAAAAAAAAAAAAAAAAGAACACAAGAACATGACTGCAATAATAACCAGTGAGCCTGGTGAAACCTCAAATAAAGGACAACAATCACACTTTGCAGATAGAGACACTGAAAGTGGAGACACTGACTTATTCCAGGTCACATAATAATGCTTGATAGTGCTACCTGATTCCTGTGTTTTAACAGCTACATCCTTTCTCACTGTACATACTCAATTCTTTCCCCCGAATGCCCTTCAAGTTTTCCATAATCATAAATAAAACAGTGGAACAACAGCCTTGAATGGTCTACAAATAGCAGGAAAGAGTCTGATGCAGAACTGAAGGCCAGAAATGGGTTTTGTATACATTAAGGGCCTTTAGGGACACTTTCTGGTATGTTTTTGTAGCAACTGGATTTGAAGTTGTTGCTGTTGAATAAATTAGTATTTATTTCAAGAAGCAATGAGGAATGCCAACTAAATAGTATCACGAGGAGGGGGTTGGTAAGGGAGCTAAGAAACACATATTTAAAAAATGGAAGCTAAGTGGTTCAGCTAAGAGAAATTTTTCACATCTGAGCCTAGTCGAAACTTCAAGGTTAGGATAACTTATTTTCCACTGACTATTTTTCTCTTGCATATGCTTCTCCATTTCCTGGTTCTGGCAAGGGCTGAAAGCAGAAGGGCACACAGTAAACTAAAATAGGCTAAACTGAGCTTTTGAACACATTTGCTCTGGGAGTGTGGGGTGCACAGCTGTGCTGTCAGACTGCCCGGAGCCCATGGCCAAGAACAGCAGATGGGACCAAGCACCCTTAGGGGAGGTGGAAGAGGAAGGAGATCCCAGCACACTCCCAAGCACACCCTCCCTGATGGTCCTCCATGGCACAGCCACTGCAGGAGCCCTGCAGGGCCAATGCCTGTAGGACATCAAGCACAGCCAGCTCCAACAGCCTCCCCTCCCTCCTCTAGTTCAATGAATATCAGCTCCACCATGCTCCCTCCCCCAGGACCCAGGCTTGCCCATTTCACACCAAATTCTCACTCTTTCCTCTCAGATTCATATGAAGAGCTGCTCTGTAGGATTTTCTTTGCACATGGCTTCCATTTTACTTTCTTAAATTCTTTAATTTTGAGTTCTACAAAATTCCTTTCGGTTTAAAACCCCAGTGTTGTTTTATCTCCCTATGATTTCTGAAAAAAAAAAAAAAAAGCATCATCTCTGCCTCACCCTCATCTCTGGCCTTTCACCCACCTTTGGAGGCTGGGCAGGTTAGCATGAAGATGGTTGCTCTGGCAAGGCTCAGTTGTTTGCATATATAATTTCGTTGCTGTCCCCAAATGAACTGTATGGTTTTGACAGATGGATGACAGACATTTAACAAGGAATTGGCTGATTTCACGGCAGAAGTTGAAGCACCCTGATGAATGCTTTGTGGGTAAATGTCTGTCTCCTTGATCAAAGCAAAATACTAACCCTTTACTGAGATGGCAGAAGGCTACTGAGGATGACAAATAGTCTCCTGGCATTGCTAAGGGGAAGAAGCTTTTTCTCAGAGAGTCGGAAAATGTAATGGTTGGGGTACACTCTTTCCGCACCCTGCTTTCTTCTTCAAAAATAAGTTAGTGAGGAAAAGAGAGGCAGGATACCCTGCACACCGACAGCATTCCAGCAATACTGTCATCTTCCAGGTCATGCTGCAGCCTTGGCAGCAGTTAATCTTTGGGCACTGCAACCTTGCTGCACTACCCGCAAGTGCTTGAAGGGGAGTCCAGGCGAGGACATACAGTGAGTCATGCTCATCCCTGTGGAAATCAATGCAATCAAGTCAGGGACAGATTACATTTCATGGAAAGAAATACAAAAGCACTCAGTGCAAAGCCACATCCCTGCTCCCCTCCCCATACCTGTTGGCTGGCGGGATCTTGCCTCTTTCAGGTAGTAGAGGGCCTTGTTGAAGTCTCCCAGGTGGTAAAATGCCACTCCCGATCGATAGAGCGCCTTGAAGTTCTCACCTTCCTTCTGCAGCACTTTGAGACAGTACTCCTTGACCCGCTCGTAATTCACCAGCTCGGCCTGGAGCAGGCAGGCTGCGGGGCATGGAGAGAACGGTAGACAGACAGACAGACAGACAGGAAAACATTAGTGCTGAATTTCCCCCTGCTCTTGCAATCTGCACGGGAGAAGAGAGCAGCTTAGGTGAGGGAAATGACTCAGCCCCGTGATTCAGAAAGGGTGTAGCAGTATGGATTGTTTGCCAAACCCTATTGTTCGTAATTTAAATACCAATGCTTCTGGTTTTGCCATTGCAAAGCAAAAGGATTGTGTTTACTCCCGGGAGACACATAGGCACATGAAACACTGGGGGGGAGAGAGGGAGAACATAAACACCCCTCCACAGCTCTGGAATGCCACACAGTCTCCTGGCAGTGGCTGGTTGCATTTGTTGTGAAATTGCTTCCTGGACTGAGGGCTGGAGCTCTGGAAAGTATAAAAAGGCAGACTAACAGTTATCCGATAAGGGAAAAGGGGATAAATTGGATCAGATTTTGTATTTGGCTTAATCCAAGGCTCTTAGGTTTAAAAATGATATGTGATTGCCTTTTATCCAGGAGATCTTGTATACAGTTTTGCTATAGGAAACAAGGGGCTCTGCCCTGCTGAAATGTGCTGTCAGCAAACCAGAGTCACCTGGAGTTGTAGTACAGGGAACAAATGTGCTATGCTGCCTGCTTCCTGCTAAGCACTGCAACACAAGTTCACTTCCAGAGGAGAGTTCTGCCGACTTCCTAAAGGAAAAGGTAAACAGTAGATAAACAACATGTTGAGGGTTCTGTGTGCTGAATGACAATTGTTGCATAAATGTCTAGGAGCTGAAGAAAATGCCCGTAGTGAGCTTCCCACAAATAGGAGTGAAATAAAGAGGAAAGGGGCAGATCCCTGAGCCATGCTCTATAGCTGTGCTCATGACTTTCTGTAGTGCTTACTCCAGTGGTCTAAACTTCATACAGGTGACCTGAGCATTAGGAATGGCTTGAGGAACACTGGCAAGAATAGGACAGTGCAGTCACAGTTCCAGGGAAATAAAGTTGTGCTGCAACAAAACTAGCCCATCTAGTGCTGCAATCCAAGGCAATTTTGAGAATGACACAATTTGGGAAGGAAGGCAGAATGCCACTGTAAGGATCAGTTCAGAGGCCAGCAGTGTGAGGTGCCAGGGCATGGAGAGAAATTTCCCATGGCAGGTGGTGTTACTCAGTGTGTCTCTGGCAAGAAGGAAATTCAGTGCTCCTGGAAATTCAAATCATCACAGGTCAAGTGTCACCAATGAGCAGCCAGATTTCATTTCTTGCACAGTAACTGCAGCTGAGGATATGGTGCTGGGTCAGAAATATGACACAGTTCTTCATCCCCTTTCCCCACCCCTGGAGTAAGCCCTACAACCCTTTCTTGTATCACACTTTACTTCATGAGAAGGGGGCTGGCTAGATGACCTCCAGAGATTCTTTCCAACCTAAATCAGTCTAAATCCATGATCGCTTAATGTGGACGGAATACATTTCTAACCCAAGAATGCCTTCAAAGCTTAAACAGCTTACTGGATTCAATCATAAACAGGCTTTTACCATCCAAGCACTGATGCTAGAGATGTGTTTAACAAGGACTGCAGGACCAGTCCCACTGCTGGTATGTTGTTTAAGTGACAGAGCCATTACTAACAAGAGCTTTGTCCCATTTGCATTAATAATGGAATGTCAATATATTCTAACAGTCATTATGTGCATAGGTATTTTGAAAGATTCTAATCATTTTTTACTTGATAGCCAGTTAAAAAACACATATATTCTAAAACCTTAGTGGCATTTCCTTATCCAGAGTTTGTCCCTTCCTATTTGTCACACATTGATTTTTCTCACTCTGTTTCTAATGGAGCTTGAAATGATTGTGCCTTGTTTTTCTTTATTTTTTAAAGCTATTGAAAAGAAGGCTGTGTAAATTTATTGCTGCCTTCACTGCCCTGGAAACAAGATTGCTTTGTTTATCTGCTGACCAGTAGCAAGTACAGCAGTGGTAGTAGCTTTCTGCACACTGCCAATCCGAGCCAGCTCTTCACGTTCTGTAGAAATGCCTTTCAGAGCAACTAGGGGGTGGATTTCAGTCTCTCTGTTCATTTGCTACTTGGTATTTCCAGTGAGAGTCACAGAAATGACTCTGTGTAAAATGACAGACGGTCTATTCATGTACATTAACTCAGTAATTCCATACTGGACTTGCTTCACGTACTGAAAAGAAAAACTCTCCCACATCCTGCTAATTCATAAACCCAAATGGGTTTCCGGATATCCAGCTGGATTCTTTCTGTGACTCATACTCACAGTAAAGCTTCTGCAGGGCATCCCTGCTAACTGTGCACGTGGCGGGGAGAAGTCAGCACCACATGGCCAGCAGGAGAGACGTGTATTTATCTGAACAAACTGAGCAGATGGATGTGCAGGAAGCAGTTCTGCTGGAAGAGTTGGCCACTTGGAGAGCCAGTGTTGGAAGTGGCTGTTGGAAATGAACCTGAAGGGAGTATCTCCCTTAAAAATATTTAGACATGCATGCTTCCAGTTCTTGGTGGCCTGAAATGATCTTAATCTACTGTAATCCAATGAAAATATTGAGGCTGTTAGTAATGCAGCTTTCAGAAATGAAGGAGACATGGAATCTTTGTACTTCTTACCTAATTCAGTTGGGGAGAATTGTTTTGAAAACGTGTCATTTTCCTAAACAGATGTGGAACTCTCTGGCTGGGAGTGTTTCTTTGCCACATCAAACACCTCATCATACTCCTTCTAAGTTCATAATAGGCCCCTGGTGAATCCCTCTGAGGAACAGAGCTCACACAGAGAGACCAAATCTAGAGGTCTATCCAGATCATCCTCCTGCTTTCTTGAAACTGAATGGGCTTGATCCTGCACAGCACCAGCTCTAGTAACTCTGCTGATTAGAAGGGTGCTCTTTACTTGCAGAGGCAAACTATAGTCACCCATTCCCTGCAGGTCTCGTTGTCACTGCAATACAGCACCTGATCATCACCATCTCCCTCACTCAGAAATGTTGCTTGCCCTGCTTCCAGCAGCATGCGATGGATATCCATCATATTTGGTTATCATTCTCAATATGGCAGCTGATTCTTTCTGTCAGCTTAAGCAATAAGTAATTCTAAACTTTTAATGATGAAGAATCCTCATCTGCTGTAATACAAAATAAAATCAAATAAAAACCGTCTTGAAAATACTGGCTATATTGTGCCTTGGGAACAGCGACAGGGTTAGTAATATTAGCTCCAGAAGAGGGGTCTCGTCCATCACGCTTCCCAACTGACTGCTGATGTTTAAGCATGGAAACAGGAAATCTGGCTGTTTTTCTTCACAAGAGTAATGATTTGTACATTTTAATTTGTGGATTCAAATCTATGCCAGCCATTTGAGAGGTGCAGTATGGATCTGGTACCAGTAGATAAGTGAGCTAGTTTGTATAGCCCTGTTCAGCACAAGGTTGAGCAAAACAAAGATTAAAGCACATGTGGAGCCAAAATACATCTACACCTTTAACCTTTACCAGCAGCTGTGGTTAGCTTTGATGGAAAGTTTTAACTAAAATCCTGGCAGTTGAGGTATTTGGATTCTACTTTATTCCACCCTGAAATAATTTTGAATTTCACAGTATCTTTCGGGAAGCTATCTAGGCTTGACAGGTACCAGTGAGAAGGGATCCATGACAGCTTTTTATAACAAAGGCTAATAACTTTAATTGTTTAGGAAACATCACTACATTTCTCTACTGATTTTTTGTTTAGTTTCAATTTGCTAGCCACAAGTTACCCTGAAAAGCCTGTGTATCCTTGTTGTGTGTGTACTCTGAGAATCTGATCAAGTCCTTCATCTTCTCTTTAAGAGCTTGTATATAGTGGCATCTGGAATCTCTTAATAAAAAAGCCCCTTATTTTTCAGCTTTCCTTACTTTATAGCTATTCTCTGAACCCTCAAAATGAAGCTCAACTGAAAGTGCTGTCAGTTAGCATCTTACCACAGAAACCTCTTCTGTAAGAATACCTCTGCAGGTTATGCAGAAAACTCCACTTCGCCCTAACTTTTGGCTTTTAATTTTGGCTGAGCTAAGAACTAAGTATAGGAGTAGCATGTCCAGGTTTTAACATGGAGGTTTTGAACAACAATATCAAGAGCCTTGCTTAGCTGGGAATATTCACCAAAGGGCAAATTCTTCATTCCAGAATAATCAGACACTTCCTATACCGGGGGCTAAATGCCCGTTTTAGGTAAGGCTCAAGACCTATCCATGTTACAGAACTACTGTGCAAGCAGCATTAGGGCTGTGTAAGCATCCCTACCCTGTGGCATGTTCCTTGGGCTCAGCGCACTGGGATGAAAATGCCTTTGCCTTACAAGAAAATCATGGGTTGAGAACTCATGTTTTGTTTGCATCCTGTTTTGTTTGCTTTCACTCAAGTAAGCTGGTTGCATTGCCTATTTTTAGGATTTTCTCGTGCCTTTCACTGAGAGTCAGCTGCTTACAACTTTGCTGGTCTTTTAAGTTTATGAGCTAAAATATTCCATGTGTGATATCTGCCTTTGATGTCTGCTTTTGGAAAAATGCTGGACAGGACTGTTAAGGTATTTCTGAAAAACAGGCTAGGGAAACATAGCTTATTTTTCCCTTGTTAAAGATCTCTGGTGACTGCCTCTTTGGATGCATCCCATGCCCTCATTGTTTGGCTTTGCAAACGGAAATCTGGCAGATATCCTTTGTGTCAAGCAAGTGCCTTCTGTTATCCCCAAGGTAATCTTGAGCTGGCCAACTGATAACCTTCTGAAAATAAAACCAATATAGTAGTGCCTATAGTACTCTGTAGAGATATGCTTTAGAATCTGGTACCCAAATCCTTTGAATATTCAGTTCACCCTGGGCACAATCTGATCTAGAAAAATGCTGTGATCTGAAAAAATTTGAGATCACAAAAATCCTCTTTTTGGCTCACTGGTCACAGCAATAAAGAGCAGGAAGTGGAAACCAAGCTAAGAGGTGTTGCTTCAGCTATGACAGAAAGATGGTGGGGACAGAGGCACAGAAAGGAGTTTCTGGTGAAAGCAGTGTATGAGTGAGAGCTGAGGTCTATTGGGGAGGTAAAGTCTGGGTGGAGATGTGAAGTTAAGAGTTTGGGACAATGTGCTAAGGACATAGTACACAGTGCAGCCAGCCTGGAGACCAAGAGGAGCAAGGTGAGATTACAGCAGTGAAATCTAGGCAGAAGAAACCAGCGTCCCTAGCTATGAATGGCAGCAGCATCTCTAGCAGACCACTTAACCAGTCACATCCCAGCTCTGAATCACCTTTTTCTATGCTGGGATATCACCAATGGACTCTAACTGGCACTGCTGAAAGGTTGCCCTTCCAAGTATTCACTGGAGTCTGGAATAGGTGTCCTGCACAAGAGCTAATGGCAAGTCATGTGGTTGAACCACTCTTATATAATCTGTGCAGAAAGGTCTCAATCCAAACGATCTTTATTTTCAAGCCTTAGAAGGAAAACCCCTATTGATCTGTTGAGTTGAAATGCAGAGAGAAGTAGCTAAGCTAATTACTGCTCAAACCTGAAGTGGATCTTCCCTCTTTACTGTATTTATTCTTGACTCCACCACTAGAGTTTAACAACATACATGGATTGTTTCTCTTTAGCAAGTGCTAGGTACTCCAACCACTACAAAGTCAACCTGTATTTCACAAATTGACAGTGTCATTCCCAGAAATAACCACAATTAAACTCTGCAAAATACTTTGCTTTCGGATATGATGTCACCTTAAGTATAGCAGCCAGCAGTTCACTTAAAATGTATTTAATTGCAGGAAGATGGTTCCTATTCTTGCTCTGGGGTTCTACTTTGGGAAACATGATTGATACTTTAATATAATTCCTTCAGGGTTTTATTCAGACATTTGATTAAGACCTTCATATATCATTGAACAGGCTTTGTTCTCACATCTTTTAAAGACTCAAAATAACAGGGCAGACTAAGAGAGTCCTGTATTTCAGAAGGCTTGGTATCCTCCATGATGATGCTCTCCCTCAGAAAAGAGAAAACATGGTAGTGATAAATTCTGATTTAGGCATTTGGGAAGAGAAATTATTGGAATATAACAATAACAATAACAAAAACAAAACCCTAATCAAACAGGAAGCAGCAGGAGGGGATGGGGGGTGTGAAAAGAAAAAATATTTGTCTTGGATTAGACAGCAACCTTCTAATCATGCAACTAATGCATGTATCATTAATCTCTGTTTGCTGCAGACTGTGTAAACAGTGTTGACAAAAAGCACATGGAGTTTACAATGTCCACTGGAAGAATTAAAAGGGATAACATTACTATATGAGACTGAAAATGTCAATCATGTGTTAGTAATTTGCATATAATTAAGTTCTAAAATCAGGTAACATGTGACTCACAAGATGATGCTGAAAATGTAAAAGGTTATTTTAAATTTAAAGTCACCTTGGACTTAAATACCGCAGTTTTAATAGACAGCATAAAAAGAACTGCAATGTTTATTCAAATTTCTCTGGATTTATTGATTTTGAGTTTGTAAACTGCACAGGCTACATGTAGAAAGCAAACCCCAAGTTTTAACCTATGTTTTAACATATGTTAAATTTTCAATAGATTGGCACTGAAAGGAGCCATATAATGTGTGAATGTAAGAAGCCTACAGTAGAGGAACTGAGAAAAGCATCCATATCTCCACAGAGCCTCATGTGTGCTGTGCCTTTCAAGAATGCAAACCAGCATTCCTCAAAAGAGGATGCTTAAAGTATCTTTTTTTTTTTTCCAGAGGAATGCTGCATGCAGTTTCCCTACTAGACTGAGACACTAATTAGGATTTACAGTTTCCAAACAATCTCTTCCATTAAATATTTCTCTTCTTTCTCTGTAGTCCAAGCTTGCAAACAAAGAGAATTTTCTGGCTTCTCACCAATAAAAAGCTAATTATAGACAGCTTGATAATGTCTGGCAATAATCTGATCAGCTGACTCCTAGTTCCCAGACAACCTTAATGGGATGAAAAGGGAATATCACAACGACAGTACAACTTTCCAGCCAGTGGCTCGCATTTATTCCTCTCCAGGTACCAAAAAGACCTAAACATGCCCGTATGTTTCTGCTTGCAGGCAAACCGGTGGAAAATTAAAATCCAAACTGTATGACAGGTTGCCTCTCTCCATAGGGAGGGATTAATGCTAAATGAAGTGTGGATCCACAAATGTTTGTAGAGCCCAAAGTGAGCCACCTCTTCCAAACAGCCTTCCCCTTCTCAGCCTGACTCAATTTGTGAACAGATACCAACTGTTCCTCCCCCTCCTGCTGTGGGCTTGGTATTTCTGAGCCTAGGAAAATTTTAGCTTGCTAATCATTGCTAGCTCTTTTCCCAAGGGAAAACTGTCAACAGTTTCCTTTTCTTTCAAAACATCTCTCTCCATTTCTCAAAACAGGTTAAGTAAACAGTGTTCCCCTTCCCATAACAACTGTCCCCAGGTGTTGTTTCCTATTACTTAACCAATGGAGAGAAGTGCCAGTCCGATGGACCAATAATAGACCTTTTTAGTGCAGCATGTTATAAAAGGAACTGTTGGAACGGTAAATAAAGTCTTCTTTCTCTTCTGACAACTATATGAAGTGAATCTATTTTGTGTCCTACCGTGACATCCTGCCATCCTGGCAAAGCTTTCCTTCCAATACATAGCATGGTCTCTTTCAGTCCTCTGCTGCTCCTGAGTCCTTCATACCCCTTCCAGAAGAAAGATCCTGAATTCATCATTCCAATTAGCTCTTCTAGGAGAGAGAGGCAGTAGCAGTGACTGAAGTATGCCAATGCTTCCACCATTGCACACATTAAAAGGTATTTAGTAGTTCTCAGAGGAGCTGCTGAGCCTGTGTGTCAGGCTTTTTGTGGCTGGCAGCCCACCCTAAGACTAACATAAGCTGTCAGATCAGATCAGATCAGTTTAACTTCAGTCTGTGATAGGGTGATCAATCTTGAAGATAAAAGAAAAACAGTAGATATCTTGGCTTTTACTGTAGTCAAATGACAAATTTTAGTGACATTTTCTTATGCAAGTTGAAGGAGCATAGTCTAAATGAATAGACTTAATTCTGCTAACAAAAAAATAGACAACATTAAGTTGAGTTTGAACTGATCTGTCCTAGGCCCCATGGTATTTGGTATTGTCAATACAGACCTAAATGACAGACTGCAGACTGTCTTGTCAATTTGCAGATAATTCCTAGATGTGAGGACCTGGTATCTGTTGGAAGGTAGGGGCAGAATTCCAAAGGATCCCTGCAAATTGGTTGTGGTGTTCTGATAAAAACAGGTTGCAGTTCAATGGGGCAAATTAAAGGTCCTACAAATATGCAGGAAAAAACCTGACTGTGTAAGTTAAGCAGGGGAACAGATAGTTGGAAAGCAATTCTGCTGAAAAGCCACAGGAGGATGCTGACAATAACAAGTGGTCCAGAGAGGCCAGGGCCAAGACAGTGAGGGAAGAGAGGCTAACCCTATTCATCCACATAAAAAGAAAAAAAGCAACTCAAATGCAAAGAAGGGTATAACCAGGAAACCATCTGTTCCCTTTGTACTCAGAAAGTAAGAAGAGGGTTTACATTTCAGCTAGGAAAAACTCTATAGCAGTGAAAAGAGTAAACCTTTGAGACTGCTTGGGAAAATTGTGAAGGTTCATAGCTTGGCAAATACTTACGAACAGCTTAAGCAAATGTTACCTGGGACATGTCTTATCAGTATACTTGTAGCACCCATGGGTGTGGATAGAAGACTCTTGACAGCTCTTCAGTCCCATTCTTGACTGTCATGAACACTTAGAGCAAGAACAATCCTGGGTTGCCCTTGACAGCTGCCATTTAGTTCTAATTCCTATCAGAAGATCCTGTTGGAGGATATCAGAGCAACATCTTGGCCAGACGTGGGAAGAGGTAAACATTTAAGAACAGCTGGCACGACTGCTACCTTTGCTATGTGTTTATATTCTGCTATCGCAGACTTCTGTAGGTTTGAAGAGCCTATTAAAGCATTCATTATTTTTGTAAGATGTTTCTTAAGCTACTTCAAGGTAAGTTTTGGGGGATTTTTACTTCCTTTTTGTCATAAATTCAGTGATGTAATACTGCAGTTTTCCTTCAAAGGGCCTAGGCTTTGAGAAGCAAGGAATTTCAGCCAATTTTTCATGTGATCCCCATAGCTTCTGTTTTGTAAGAGTATTTTGGCCTACCACTTCCTGTAGTTACTAGTCCTTCAAATCAAAACCAGAGACTTACTGAAAATTCTTGGCTGTGGTAGTATTAAAGCAGTAGTTAAAATCTAGATTTCAGGCAAACAAGAATTTTCTGAAGCCAAAATCTGCCTCCATCTGTGTACCAGCAAATCTTTATTTTACCAAAATAAAGAGCTGCACATATTGCATCTCCTAATCTGCATGCCTTCGTTTTTCTCAGCCAGGAGAGGTAGGAGCAAAGCCCTATCAAAACACTGATAGAGCAAGAGATTCAGTCAGGTTTTAACTACTATGACATTTTGATTCTATAAATGCTAGCTCTTACTGTAGCCACATTAGAAGAGATGGAAGTTCCTTCTGCTTGTCTTTGCCAAGGCTGCTACTGTTGATCTGCCAGGTTAAACACCTTGGAGGTTTCCACCTCTGTGACTATCAGGTAATCTTTGACCTGTCTTTATCTTTTAGAATCAGTGCTCATCTAATCCAGTCTAGTCCAGTCAACGAGACATGCTTGGCCTTCAGATCTGTTCCAGTTGCTATTTATTCCACTGCCTCTTTGTTGCTGTTTGCTTTTGCTCACCTTGTGTTGCTTTACTTTCTCACTGTGGCACTTCCCCTACACTGTACCCTTTCCTCCTCTGGCCCCCTATTGCTATTGACAACCACTGAAGGAATCTTGTCTCTTGACTTGATCTCACAAGGCAAAAGTACACAGAATTTTAACAGAGATCAGCAACACCAGACAACCATCTAGTAAATGTCTGGTGTTCAGCAGCAGTCAATTCCAACAAGTGCTATCAAACATTTATAATTCTTACTGGAATATACTAAACACTGAAATTAAGGTCTTAATGAAATGATGGTATTTTTTCAAAACCCATATGAGACAAAGAGGGCCTTCTGTATATAGGGAAGCACTTTGGAGGATATAGGGGATTTCAAGCTGCTTTCTCTGCTGAAGAGAAAGGCATCCTTTGCTCATAGTAGTTCACATAACTGACAGCAGTACTGTGAAATGCAGCTGGAACACCATGAAGGCTGTCCAGTGAAGTCACAGACACTTGTGCATGCCATGATGGCCTCAAGCCTGGCTTACTGTAGCATGCTCAGTTTGGGATGAAAGCTAGCTCTTTATGCTGTACCACGAACAAGGCACAATGACATGGCTGGATAACATCTGTGTGCTGGGCCCTGTGGCAGCTCACGGTTCACCTCCCAGGACACATGAAAGAGCTGACCCTTGCAGAGTCTGCTGAGGGGTGGAGAGCAGGTTTACCATGTAAAATTGATAGGGACTGAAATGTTTTTGGATTTTCTTTGAACTCCCTCTAGCTGGAAAGATTCATCTGGCAAGACTGAGATGTCAAATAAGGAGGAATATTTCCTTCATTAAATTGATTACTCATTCATATGTTTTATCCAGGTCCAGTGTAGCCCAAAGCCTTTCCAATTTAATGATGTTTTAAAACAGAGAGAAACCTTTATGGCCTTTGTGGGGGGTATGAAGAGAACTGACAGAATCAAAGAGGCAGAGGATGCCTAAGTCAACTGTTTTCGAACTAATTGAACAGAGGTACAAAACAAAGTTCTCAACCTTATTTTCCTTAAAAATGCATTAAACAAACTTACTGAGAAGAGTGATTTGTCAGTAACAGCGAACCCCCTGCCTGTGCCAGGCTGTCACCTGCCTGAGCTTTCACAGACCACAAAGAGGCAGTTTAAGCATCACCCATGCAGTTGGGCCTCTAGTGTTCCTGCTTCTTCCCTATCCTCCATTTATACCATATTAATTTAGTATCATTGATACATCTGTCTTCCTATCAAATCAAGCTGGCCAACAGGTTTGAAACTTACTGAGCAGAGACTGACAGCAGACAGCAGAAAACATATGTACTTATGACTCATTTCCTTTGGAAATCAGGCTGAAAACGAATAAACTAAAGACCAGAGGGATGATTCACAATATTATTTACATGAAAAAGTCAGGGTCTGAACTATGCAGAAGCATAAGCCAGTCCTCTAATAAGATGTCTGCTCTTTAACATAAGCTGTGGCAAAGTGCTTCAGGTAAAAATCTCAGATCACTCCCAAAGCCTTCATAAACCACGTCTGTGCAATGAATTGCTGGCAGTGAAGAATGAGGTAGGAGTGAATCTCTGACTGGGGGTAACTTCCACCCCAACAGAGGCTGTGTTCAGGCACTGGGAACACCAAAATCATTGCACTGCATCGATACAATTCTGTCTTGACGCGCCTTTTGGATTAAGGTAAGGAAGGGGAAGATACAGTGTAACAATTATGTGATGAAAGGTGTTCTGATCACAAGGATATTGATCTGAAAAGAGATCACTAGTAGAGTATCTCAGGAATAATTTCAGAATAGAGCTTGTTTAGTGCTTTATTAATAGCCCTATGCAAAAGTCAGAGTGACCTATTGACTGTCAAGTTCAAAGATACTGTTCAAAGGGATGAGGATGACAATGGAATATATAAAGAACTACATTACCTGGTACACAAAAGTAAGTTTATTTGGAATAGAATTTGGTGATACAAAGTTTAAGACCATACTCTATGGGACTACTAAGAATTTTTGCTAGAATTTGCTAATGAGCTGGAAAAAAATGAAGAGGAAAAGCACGTGAATACACCAGATGATCAAAGAATGACTGAGTCACTTATATGACATGGCCGTAGACCGGGAAATTAAAATCTTAGAGAAGTTTATTCTAAAATTGAAACCAGTTAGTGGTTTTCAA
The DNA here is from genome assembly GCA_013397315.1 of Donacobius atricapilla. Classification (NCBI taxonomy): domain Eukaryota; kingdom Metazoa; phylum Chordata; class Aves; order Passeriformes; family Mimidae; genus Donacobius; species Donacobius atricapilla. The sequence continues at coordinate 86,814 of WBMY01013598.1, read as the reverse complement.
GCATGAAAATGTAATATTTGCTTTTCAATTTTTATCCTATTTAATAGGGCAGTGAATGTTCTGATTAGCTATATGTCTAAGCCTTCTTTTCTAACCTTATTAGGTTCTTTAACTCCATGATACCTTCTGGCACAGCACTCCAAGTTAATCAGACCTGGGGCTTAAAAATTATTTTGTATTCATCTATTAATTTAATTTACTACCCCACCCCATGAGCAAAGCTCCTCAGCTGCCTCAGTTTGAGCTCCACCACAGTAGTTAGAGAATGTAGAAAGGAAAATGAATCCATTTGCTTTGTGCTTCCAGTATAGGTGAGGCTCTTACACTGCTCTGGTTTCCTTGCAACACGAACACACTACTGTGTCTTAAGCAATTAATCACTGCAAAGCATTTAAGAGGATGGTAATCTAGGATTTGAATTATGTTACTATTAAAAATATATGGTGACTAAAGGAGTTGAGGCTTAACTTTCCACCACATTGTTTGATGAGAGAATGACTGCATCAGGCATGGTACAGAGATTCTGATTTGATCCTTTTTGAATCACTAGACAACAAAAAAAGTGCCTTTGCAGAACAATAGCTAGGGCTGACTTAGGATGGTTTTCCAGAGCACCCTAAGACACTCCTTCTCTCATTCTTTCAGCTGATCTTGCAGTTCTGCTTCTTCATGATCAGCTGGGTGGGGTGATGATCTCCCCAGACAGCTCCTGTTTGCTTGGATTTATTCTCTGAAAGTGTGGATGAAATAAAATCTTTCTGCCCTCTTCCTCTCTGGAAGCAGGAGTGGAGCAGAGGAATGTGAATTCTCACAGTTTCTTCCCTACAGCTGGTTGAAAGATTCTTAGATTGTGCTTTATATCATAAAGATGCTTTTCATGTCATGGTACATTTCTGGATTTCATGGTGACTGCAGGGATAACACAGAATACCGGGGGTAGATGTTTGTTGGTCACAGTGGTTCAGGAATAGACAAAGGAAGCACTAACGGTCTGACATAGATTTTCAGGTCCCAGACACATCCTCTGCTTTTAGTTTACTTCCAGGAGTAAATTTCCTCTCCCAGACACCAGGGAATGTGCACGGCAAGGATACCCCACTGCTTGTTTCGTATTCTCCTCTCCTTCTGCTTCAGGTAGCAGTAAACAGCTTTGCTCTCTGGAGTGGAGTCTTTCAAGTTGGAAGACTGAAGATAAGCAGCATCCAATTGAGCTGATCTGAAAGCAGTCTTTACATGTTAGGCTAAACCTTACAGGCACATCAGATGGGCAGCAAATTTTCACCATTGCCTGACTGGGTTCTACCAAGAGCACCCTGAACCCTCCTGCTTTACTGAATAAGGTGACTTATAGCAAGAGTAAGGTGACTTATACCAAAGGAAACTCATCTGAGTTTCACCAGGCAGGAAATGAGCTTTTTGTCAGATGTCTCTGATGTGGCCAGGCCAGAACAATGCCAGGGCCATGGAAACTGGCAGTTGTAATCAGGGTATCAAAGGAGCTTTGGAATCAAAATTTGAGGAACACTGGTGACTCTTGGCTGGCTGACCCAGCTGTTTCTTTCCAGCAGCTCCCAGGCAACCGGATCGACAGCTAGATTATCAGAGTTTAGCTGTCTGCCACTCTGATATGAAAGGAGTTGCTGTTGCCATCGATGCAGAACAATCTACATGACAGCCCCCTAAACTGGCAGCAAGTAAATGTAGTGGGCAGTGCTCCCACTAAAGAAAGAAAGGGAATACTGAGCAGTGGCTATAAAAGTAGTTGCTTTAGTAGGGCAGAGATTTGACCTGTCAAACACAGATGTGCTGGAGAAGGAAAAATGCTGTAGCCTTGCAAGCAACAATCAGTGTCCTGGGTCCTGAAAAGCTTATTTAGCAATGTAAGGATGGTTGTTCTCTGCACCCAGGGACATGTACAGGGTTGCAGTTCCTGCCTTGTTGATGGTACGTACATGTGAGTGAAAAGGACTGAGATGTCACCATAGTCAGGACCCTGCGACACAGGACTTGTCAAGCAATTAATGTTTTTCTGGAAAACATCCACAACTACTAAAGGTGCAAACAGCATGGGATTCCTTTTTTCCCCCCAGGTTTCTGTTGGGAGGCTATTGCAGAACTATTCAGTGATGGTGACTTACACTGCCTAAGGCTTTCAAGTTAAGTATGTGCTGCTGTGATGGGCAGAGTTGTGGTCATGGCCATACAGGCCAAGCATGTGTTAGAATTCATGGCCCTGATTGGAAGAGTTGGTAATTTTATCAAGGTGAGTGACACAGCATGTAAAGATAGGGAATAGAGTCTCATGCTTGCACACACAGTCTCTGTTGTAGAGATGTCACACAAAACCCAGCAAAAACTGACTGGCTTCCTGTAAATGCCACATCGCCCACCAAGGGGATGAGAGAACCTCACTGGCAGAACAGAGATGGGGGTCATCTGGGAAGGAACAAAGCTTTGAGTGGGAGTCTGTCAAGAAGTCTGACACACCTGTGTTGCAAATGAGACAGCAAGTAAAGGAATTCAAAGGGTAGAGGCTCAGACTGTGCAGCAGCCCCGACTTCTGTGCTGAGACATAGGATGGGAGAACTGAGTACACAGGACAAGGACAAGGAGAAGCAGATGGTGCTATCCAGCCTATGAGCCTCAGAGCAATGGCATGTCAACAATTTTGGAAAGTGGGGAAAATGGAGCAGATATTGAAGTAAAGATCATGACATCAAGTTATTGCCTGTGCTTAGTAATAGATGAGTTCTGGCATGTCAAACTATGACAACTAAAGACCACTGCTCCCAGCTGTCACTTTTGCCATAGGTTATCAGAGAAAAAACATGACTAAACCATTTCCACAGTCTGTCTTAGTGCTGTTTCTAGCAGTGTCCTAAACTCCAAATGGCTATCCTGAGATGGATTTTTCTGCTCCAGCTCCACATTCAGTGGTTGCCATTTTCAGCTGCCTAAGCAAGTGCATAAAACGACTACTCCTATCTCTCAACTTCACTCAAGCAAGTATGCCCCAGCTGGAGTTATGTTCAGCAATTCCAGCAAAGCTTCCACAATCTGCACTGACTCTACAATCCTTGTTAAAGAGAACAGAATAGTAGCACTCCATGCCACCACAAGATTTACCTGCATTCATCCATCAATGTCCTGAGCCTATTGTTTCTCATTCAAGATGCAGTGCAGAAATTAACAGAAGGACAGAGACTCCTGAGCAGCCTTTCTAGTTAATGATAGTTAATTTTGACTCTTTTTCAAAGCATTTTTAACCCTCAATAATAATCATTGGTATGGTCATCTGAGTAAGCTGAAACCAGAATTAATAAACAGTTGTCTTCCTTCCCTATCAGTTTCTCATCCATGAAGCAAAAGAACAAAGAAGCAAATAAATAGCCAGTCGTTTTTCTCAAAAGTTTATTAAGTATTTTCTCCCTTTTTTCATTTTGTTTCCTCTATTTCACAGTCATTTGTATGTTACTTTCTGAGGCAGAACACAATCTCAAAAAACTAGCAACATTTCAACCTCCCCTTTTATTTACACAGTTTACTTTTACTGCTCCTTTCCTCACAGCGGCTCCTTGTACCATCCTAAAATCCTAGTGTGAGAACTCCTGATGATCCTCCATTCTTGGAACATCCATTGCAATGCTAGAGGGCAGTGACAAGGAACTTCGGATGTGCTGCTGAACTGATAAGGAATTCTAAGAGAAAGGCTGGAGGAAGAGGTCTGGAGCTGGGTTAGACATTTCTGGGCTTGAGCCCAAGTGAACAGCAAGAAGAGAAGGATGCTCCACCTGCTGAACTACTCAGAAGTGGCCCAGCTCCCAGAAAAGGTGGTAACTATGGAGCTCATGGGTATATTTACCAATTGACTGGGACCCAGTTTTAACACTAGGTTTTACTGAACCAGCTGAACCATCTTCAGCACAGCACTGGTGGAAACCTGTGGAGGTGTAAGAGGCTGTGACTCATTGCATAACTCTTGCTGGAAGAAACTCTAGGACATTTCAGAAGAGGATGGAGTAAAGCTGGAAGGATGTGCTACTACAGAAGTCTGAGAAAACAGCAGTGTTCTCGCAGTGGAAAACAAGCAGTACTCTTTAGATAAACAGATCAGCCATTCTGTCATTGGAGAAGCTTTGTGATTTTTGGTATCTCCTGCTTCATCTCCCATAGTAAGCTGTAGCTAAACTTTGAGAGATGTCAGGTCATCAAGACTGCATCTCCTCTGGACAGTGGCCAGGGGATCTATACCTTCTCAGTTCTCTGTTTCAGGCAAATGCTGACAAGGTCAGCCGGGATAGGCTTCTCCTAATGCAAAGGGAATTAAACTTGTAGTAGAAGTGGCTGCAAAAAATCCTGCAACCCACAGAGCCTCAAGTTTTGAAAAGGCTTGGGATGAATAGTGACATATATCGAGAAAAACACATCTCCTGCCTCAGCAAGAGATGCTCTCGGACGCATATCACTTAAACCAAGGTTGGTGGCAGCTTGTTATCCATTCTTTTCCCTCCTTGCCACCTCCCTGGCATTTGGATATATTTCCATCCCACCCTTTCAATGCACAAGAAACTCCGTGAACAGGGGAGATTTCTGTTATCCTAAATAAAAAGGAATAGGTATGTACTGAGTATTTCTAAAGAGCAGTTCATGACAATGGCTTTAAATTCTACATCTTTCTTAAATACATGTCAGAGTTTGGGCCTATCACTAAAAAACCACACAGTCATTAGTGTTTATTATCTGCTGGAGTTGCACCTCCCTGGAGCAGTAATTGCATCAATCCTGTAAATCAAGGAGTTTCCAAGCACTCCAGGCTGGTCAGATGTATATAAAACAAGAATGTCAGGAAAAATCCCCTGCCAAGCAGTGGAAATGCAGACCACATCCTGCTGCTCTGTTTGCTGCTGCCTCTCTTTCCCACTGTATGGCATCCTTATAGAGGGTGCTTTTGTTGATGCAGCACATTAAAAAAAAAATCACATCAAGCAACAATCCATGACTGCTTCAACACCCACAGCACCATGTGTCCTGGTAGAGTCTGTACTTGCTAACGGCTATATACTAGGAGGGGCTTTTAGCAGACTCTTTTTGATATCTCCTAGTGGGTGGTCAGTGGAAACTTTTACCAGCTTTTCTCCTGTTTGGTTACATTTTTACTTGGATTACGTATTATAAGTATTTTTGTTTGGATTTCTCACAGGAACTACTCACAGATCATGCAACTGGCAGTAATTGGAAGTAGTACCTACACTCCAGCCTGAGGATGCTAGAAGGTTCCTATGCTGCTGGAAGTGTCATATTCTGTGGGACTGTCATTATGACCTTCACATAGTCAGTAGAATGGTACCAGTGCAAATTTCTGCCACTGTAGGAAGCCAAACATCATTTTCCAGACTGAGATGTATCTAGGAGAGCTGAATTTTTAATCCGCTGTCCAGGCATTTGTGCCCTTCTGCCAAGACTCCTATAGTAAACTACAGATACCTGAATGCGAATATAAACACGCTACATTTATTTTACATTCAAGTAATCAACAGCTTTACAGTACTCCCAGGGGGTCAAAATGCAGATGGATAAACTGAAGTTTAGGAAAGATTTGGTGAATATAATACACCTGGTTAGCACAGAGAGGGAGGATTAGCAACCAGATCCCCCAGCGCCCTTGTCATCCCCAGATCTCTCTCTGGTTCCGTTTCTCCTGCCAGAATTAGCTCTAGAATTTCTGCATGCTTAGGAAAATCAACAAAGGGTTGCTTATCACACTGCAACATTCCCTCCCCAGAAAAGCTTAAAACTGTGCTTACCCTTAGCATTTTGCAGCTTTGGAGTGACTAGGACTTGTTTCTCTCTGCAGAGCGGACAGAGTGCTTTTAATCCTATAAACTTCTAGGCAGTAATGGTAGAATAAAATAATCATTGCATTTAATGGTTGCATTTGTAGCTGGTAAATGACACCCTCTGCATGCAGTACATGAAGCATTTGAGCTTCTTCTAGATCAAATATTCTGTACAAGTGGAAAGGAGATTAAGAGCTGAGGTGTATTTGGCCTGTTTACTTTTCCACAAGCATTCTTTGTACATCCATCTATTTTTTAAAAGAACATAAACCACTAACTTGTGGAAAACTCAGCTAAATGCACCATCAGGATCAGATCGTGGTCCTTGTTCTTTATTTTTCAACAGGGCTGAGAGAGGCAAAAAGAGGTCAAGTGACTTCCTCAAGGTCAGAGACTGTCAGTGAGTCATAAAGAAAGGACTGTTTGCCTTACAACCCTGCATTCATTCCACAAGGCTCTATGCTGCTGGTAGGCTTTTGTCTTTGCCTACCCTAGCAATTTCTGGGAGCCTCGGCCACACTGCTGCTCTTGCCTCTGGTGACATTCATCAGAATGACTTGTGGTAAAATGATGGGGTATTGGCAGGCCCCTGCAAAAACACAGCAGCACAGATGTGAAGGGAAGTCCCTTTAAGGCAAAACTCTTGGAGCTTAAAATGAAGCCCAGCTAGCAGCTTAGTGAAAGAATCGTGAGCGGCTCTGCCAATGGGAAGTTCTGAAAATCCTTGGCTGATTTAAAATAGTAATTTTTAAAAAATGACAAGAACTTAAAACCCAGCAGATCCTTTGAAATGGGCTAAATAGTTTAGGCTGTGGGTGTGCCACACAGCTCTACAACAGCAGACCTTGGAAAATAGACCAAATGTTGGGGGGCTTTTAATAAATATGAGAGCTGGCCACACCATCTTACAGTAGATTTGCCTGTTGAAGGTTCTCTACAAAACAAGTGGACCTAAACAAGAATCTGTGTGCACATCTCTGCCTAAATTTACCTTCGGCAGGCAACGACAGGTACTGACAACCATTTAGTATTTGCCCACATGTGCCTACTCAGGCAATTGGTCAGATTTAAAAAAAACAAACAAATGAACAACCCCAGCCTTTACCCATGAGATCACACAAAATCCCCTCTGGATGTATTTCTCACCTATGAGCATATTTACCTGCAGTTGATGCTGACTCTGACTCTCATGTTGCATCCAAATAAGTCAATGTGTGTGTGCATCTGTAGCTGTGATGCAAAGCATCTCTGACAGGTGGATGTGTGGTGCCCACATGAAAAATGACAGTGCGAAAGCAAGGTGGGCTTCTCAAATGCCAGGCTTCGAGAGTAAGCGGAGGTGCTAAAAGAACTTGATAATAAGGACACTGAGATGACAGCTGGTAATGCTACCGGCTACACTTCAGAGCGAAGTGAAAAGCTGCCTTCTCCAGAGTTAACATGTACTGCTGCTATGCTTTCTGCACTGTACAGATTTATTTATTTTAGAAACAGTTCTAGGCAGCCAGCAGTTCTCAGAAGCAAAACTCCCTGCATCTCCTCTGCTCCCTATGTCAAGTAACACTGACTTCAGCTGTAAGAGTATATGCTGGTGCCTCTGCCAGAGCCCACTGGGTATAGAAACTGGTGTCTTCTGCTGCATCACACTTAGAAAATGAAGTCCCACTGCTGCATGTATTGAAGCTGCTATTCATGCTATTTATGAAATATATATTAATTATTGTTACATTTCTGGGGAAACTCCCTCTCCTTTTTTCCTTTCTCTTTCAACATGAATTCAGTGATCTTCCTGTTAGAATGGGAGCTCTGTGACTGGGCACGGAGTAAAAACACTGCAATTCCAATTTAACTGCACACTCCCCTCTCCAGCATGCAGAGCATTTCTTTAAAATTGCATGCAGATAGCTCAGCAGACGCACACGAAGCTATGCATTTCTGAGACAAATGCTGTTCTCTGCTCTGTGCATGCCATCTACTGAAAACATGTGACAACCGCCTGTGCAAAATGACAGCTTGACCTGCTGTGAGGTTATCCCAGGAAAAGCACTGCTTGTAAGTCCAGGGTTAATTATACTCACCTCCTCCTGTGTTCATACTGGTTAAATTTAGGAAAAAATCTGTTCATATCTAGGATGAAGATGGGGAATATTTCTCACACCAATTGCTACTGTTGACAAGATCAAATACAACCAACAGTGACAAAAATTCCTTGCACAAACATGAAACTGTAAAAAAAATGAGCTGGACAATGACCCAGGACAACTCCATCAGCAGGAACCATGACATTTCTAGCAAGTGGAACTTGCATACTGCCAGAAAGTGCCTCGGAAGCAAATTCCATTCCTCCCTCTTCATTTACCTTCTACCTACCATGTCTGATTTGTATCTAGCAGAGATAGTGCCTGTGAGCCCTTTTTCAAGCCCAGGAACTCACCAAGCTATATTGTTCAGAGTATTATGGGCTCCTTGTGTAACCCTGCCAATCTAAATGATCCTTGCCAAATACAATGGATTTTAATAAACCTGTGAGCAGAAATTTGTAGAGACACACAGTTACATCTGTGCAATTATGGTATCGCTCTGAAATCTCACTTGCCTCTCCACCTACGAGATTTCAATAGGCTTTTGAAGGAAGAATATTTGGAAACATGATGAAAGGAGCTAAATTGTGCTCCCCATTACATCCCCAAAGGCATGCTGAATGTAAGAGATTTGCATGCATTACGACGAGAGGATGCTGGCTTGGTGTTTCAAACCATTCACTTTACGCTGCATCTTTTCTAGCACTAGAGAACAGGAAACAAAGCTAACCAACTCCGTCTAGAAAGCCAAAAGCTAATGTCCTGATTTGCGCCATGTTTTATCCCCAAGGATATAAAGGGTGATGAGTGACCCTTCATCCTTCTGGAAAAGAGCAGAGCTTTTTAATGCTGTTATTTTGTGGATCTTGTTCAAGTTTTGAATGCTCTCTTCCCCGTATGTACCTAGGCACAAGTTTTTGTTGTAGAGATGCTTTCAGACTTGTAAAGAAAAAAACCATGTGCTGCTGGGGACCAAAAATAACATCTGATCCTGCACTTGTTCGGATAAAGCTTCTTGAAGTCAACAGGAGTTCTGTTTCTGTAAGGACTTCTGAATCTCTCTACAAAGTAGTTAAACCCCCCCACCACTCCTCTCCATCTTCCTGCAGCACTTCTAAACAGATGGCAGGGAGCAAAGGGAGGTATGATCAAATGCCTACTGACCACAGTGATGACTGGAAGCTAGCAAAAAGCCAGGACTGTATTGGCTTTCAACTTTAAGTGCTAAGAAGCCAAAAAATTCTTTTTATATCTGAAAGAACTATATGGAGGTATTGCAGTTGCGCCCAAACCCTTCCCCTTCCTTACATCAAATGTGGTAGGAATCCGTCTCTCTGTACTACCATTAATTACAGGCTCCAGAGCCGGAGCTGTGGCCAAGGGACTGAAGGACATCTCGGGCTGAGGGTACAGCGCAGCAGGCAATTTTGGCCATTTCACGAGCCACGATTTCTGTCAGCTGGAGCGCCCCACGCACGCACCGCCGCCCTGCCACCTGTCTCCCGGGGGAGGAGGGCACGGACTCACCGGGGGCGGCTGGAGCCGCCCGGGGGAAGGGCTGGGGGTCGCAGACGAGTGCGTCCCCTCCGCAGCGCTGCCCGGGGCAGCGCGGCTGTGGCCAGCGGGAGCACGAACGCGAAAATGGAAGCCAGCGGAAGGGAAGGAGATGCGGCGAGCGGAGCGGGGCGGCAGCGCAGCTCTGCGGAGGGGGAGGGAGGTGTGCGCGGCGCAGGTGGGGACCCGCCGCCCGCCGCCCCGCTGACCTGCCAGGCTGTTGTAGCAGTCGACCTCGATGGCCTCCACCGCCTGCCGCTGCTCCTCGCTCAGCCCCGCCGCGGCGGCGGCGGCCGGAGGGCGCTGCCCGGCCGGCTCCTGGCTCAGCAGCAGCAGCAGCGCCTTCAGCTCCAGCAGGGCGCGGTGGTACTTGCCGATGGCCTCCCGGAATTTCTTGTCCTTGTAGCACTGCGCNGGTACCCTCGGCTCCCCGGACTGGCCGACCCCACAGACCTCCCCCGCCCTGTCCTGCTCTCCCTGAGACTCGGCTCCCTCCGGCCCCCACAGCCGGGTCCCTTCTGCTCCCCCGTGCCTTGCCCTCCCGTTGCGGAGGGTCTCGCCTCCATGTCTGCGGGCTGGGATTCCACCTCCATTCCCCTCCTCACCTCAGTTTCCCGGCTCCATCTCCTCTCCCTGATCCCAGCAGGGGCCTCCACCATCAACACCTGTTCATGGTCCCTCGAAGTGTTTTGGGGTGTGTACTCCATATCACTGGGCAAACACGTGCCAGACCATGAAATCTCCTGTGTCCTCTGCACCAGGGCAGCTGAAGCCAAGGCCCGGTAACTGCCCTGGCACCAGTCGCTCAGGGACTTTGATTTTCCTGAAACCGATTTTCCCGAAACCAATTTTCCCATATGCTGCTGAAAAATGGGTAGATGCTCACTGATGCCTAAAACATGTCCTGGTTTAGGGGTATCAGTGGGGTGCTCCAGCTGAGAGAAATCGTGGCTCGTGAAATGGCCAAAATTGCCTGCTGTGCTGTACCTTCAGCCTAAGATGTCCTTCCGTCTCTTGGCCATAGCTCTGGCTCTGGAGCCTATATGAGACTCTCCTGCTGCAGACCAACAGCAGAAAAACTGTGGGCAGCATGAAGCATTGTTTTGTTAGGCCTAACACCATGTCTGCATTGAATATTAGAACAGTTGGGGGTTTTTTGGATGCATTGTTGTGCCAAGATATTTTGTAGGTTTTACCTTGTGCTTAAAAACTAGAGGATGGATTAAAAAAACCACAGTGAAATTTTTTTTCTCAATAATATATCGGGATGCATCTTTTCATTACCCATGCAACTCTTACATGGTAAGGCTGCAGCTGTGGTGCAATGCATTCAAGCTTCTCTCTGCAACATTTTAAATTGGAGATTTGAGTTTCTCTTTGGGGTGTGTACAGCCTACTGTGGTGGCAAATGGTGTCGCACTGCTGGGCAAACTGGGATCGAGCTATGTGGCATAGCTCCATGTAAAGGTATTAATGTGGGTCTGAGAGTGGTGCCTGCATAATTCCTTGTGAGCAGGGCCAGTGAGTTGGGCTTTATGCATTGGTAATGTTACTCCCTGCTGCTATGTTTCTGGACCTTGTTGAGGTGGTGGTCACAGTGTGGAACAGACACACATCTACTCACTTGAATCCAAAAGCCAGAGCCACAAGGAGAAGCAAATAGCATCACATTTACTGTGATAGAAGTACAATTTTGAAAATGCTTTCACAAGAGAAATTACAGCTAAGATTCAGGAATGATTACATGATTTCAAGTGCTTTCATTTCCAGGTGCCCTACTAGATACATCCTCAAGAAATCTTACTTTATGAAAATGGATGCTCAGCATTTTCAGGTACCTCAAAGCCCAGAGTGAGATAAATTACTAACAAATCTCGCTTAAAGTACATGTGATCTAAAATCAGGAAATCCTGGGGGGCGGGTGTGGCAGTGATGGATATTAGTCACAGTAGCTAGAGTGGAATTGATGTGTGGAACCTAAATACTAAGGAAGGAAAATTCCTGTTGGGACATTGTTTTAGCCTGTCTGCTAGTCATATTACACAAAGTAAGTTTTAGTAATTTCAGGGGTTTCATTGTACTATTATTGATTGCTGCTCGGGAGAATTCACAAGGACAACGTATATCTCTTGTGCTGGAATGCTGACTTTGCCAGAGGAAAGGAGATTGCCACAGAGGATTAATTGCTGAGATCTGAGCAGCTGCAGAAGCTATCGAAGAAGGAATTGTTTCCTCAGAGGGTGATGTAGTAAAGTGACATTGTGAGTAGTTGCTTCCCTTTTTCAGCGTTTGCCTGAGCTCACAGATTTACATGGCATAGAGGGCACTGAGATATAAGTGGCTTTTTCTCCTCTCCCACCCCCTCTGCTTAAGGGATCTTTGAAATTTCTTCCTTTGGTTACTGATCAACAGTGGTAGTCTGAAACAAGCTATGAAGAATATACGTTTTCTTGCAGAAGATTTTGGCAGTAACCATTGGCATTAAGGGTGCAGATGTGGTCAGAAATGGTCACAAAACAGTGATAAAACTGGGTGGTCCTTGCATTATGAACTATACTGAATATACCAAACTGTGGCTTAGTCCCCAGTGTTGCCTAAGCACACAAATGAGTTTTCTACCTTGTAGTTCTTCCAGAAATGTCCAAAATCTCTTCCTGACATTGCTAGTGCCTATGAAGATGAATAAATCCCAAAACAGACCATAGCAGAAATGTCTGAATGATTGCTGTTTATTGGCCAACTTAGACTCTTGGTTGATAGCAAAGAGTATCCTTCAGCTGAGAGCTGGATCTCTCAGCCAGAGAATTCAAAGCTGCTGTAGGATGTGCAGGATGACTGGCAAAGGTGAGTTTAGTCCACCAGATCCTTCTTCCTGGAGAGGAGTTAAGTAGAATTAGCTGTACTAAAATATTTAGGAAACATCACACCAGTCATAGGGTCAACACACTGGTCACGGCATAAGGGACTGCTTTTGTTTGTTTGCTTGCTTTTCAAGAGGAATGTGGTGCTTGGAGGAAAGCATGAGAAGCTGTCACCTTTCCAAGCAAGACAAGATTTGTGCTTGAGAGATACCTCACATTTCATTTAACATATGACATGATGTTCAGGTCTAGATTTCAGCTGTCTCAGGCCCACTAGACTCCCCATACAGGCTTGCCAGTGGTCAACACTTTTAGTGATATTCATCTTGAAAACACGACAGGAGCATGAAAGCATCAGAAAGAATACGTTTATATATTATATTGATGCACTGAACTGTGAAATAAAGCATACATACATTCAGATAAAATTAAGCCAGTTTGCGGTCATTACCTGTGTGCCATAGAATGAGGGTCATGGTATTGGGTCAGTATTAGCTGTTGCACCTCTCTTCTGCCCCATGGTGAGGGATATTCTGTCCATAGAAGCAGAACGTGCTTATCTATCCCATTCTGTAAAAGATGGGGTGCACCTGTCTGTTTGGATTGCCCCCAGGTGCTGTGAGTATCTAAAATTGCCTGAGTGTGCCTGTCTGTCCTCCACACTGAGCTTTCCTCCACACTGAGCTTTCCTAAGCATGTTCCAAAAGCATACACTTGAATTGCTTAATTATTATTAATAGTGGTATTATGCAGAAGTCACATGCTTCGTAGGATATTTTAGGATCTGTGACTCACTCAACCATAATTTCCTGTTCACAGGTTACCTGAAGAATATTGTCTTTGTGGAGTCCTGTTCGTGGCTGGAAGATGTGGGGGAAATGGTAAATATTGAGAAAAATACTGGACCTTACATATCTGTGAGCTGTCCCAGCCTTCCTCCAGGCGCAATTGTTTCTGCCTGCACATAAGATGATTAATTTACAGGCATATGGAACAGACTCTCTGCATTTCAGGACACTGCTGTGAGGAAACTGGAAAAGCTCCTGAGACAGTTGAGGAGGCTGGGCACTTGGGCTCTGGTGGGGCATTGAAGGGCTGGAGAGTCTTTCCTATGAAGACAGGCTGAGAGAGCTGGAGTTGTACAGCCTGGAGAAATGAAGGCTTGGAGAGGAGGACCTTATTGCAGCCTTTCAATACCTAAAGGGGGCTAGGAGAGAGTTGGAGAGGGACTTTTAACTAGGGCGGGTAGTGTTATGACAAGGGGGGATGGCTTTAAACTGAAAGAGGGTATATTTCTTGGACATATTGTCTGTGATGAGGGGGATGAGGTATAAAAACAGGTTGCTCAGAGAAGCTACTAGAGAACAGATTCCTAGGAGTGCTCAAGGCCAAGCTGGATGGGGCTTTGAGCAACTTGGGCTAGTGGAAAGTATCTGTGCCCATGGCAGGTAGGTTGGAATGAGATGATCTTTAAGATTCCTTCCAACCCAAACAATTCAATGATCCTAGATGGATGTGAATCCACTGTAGCATTTATGCTGTTAGGTGAGCTTTTTTATAAATTGGAACTCTAAGGGCTGCTATAAGGAAGCAAGTTTATATATATTGAAAACCAGATAACAATTTGGAAAGCAGTATAGCATGTAAGGGCTTGGTCCAGTTCTTGTGCATTCATTTATGTTGATGGGGCTGTTGACCATGTGAGAGTTGTTTCATCAAATCCTTCCTGCCAAAGCACAAGCCTCACCTTTTTCCTATTGTGATGAAAATGGTGTCAATCCCTTGTGAGCAGAAGAAATCCCTCAATGTCTCCATTCAGCTGCAGAATTCCCAAACAGCAGCAAGCTTCCAGCATACACAGCTGCTGCTGCTTCCAGTCTGTCACCAGCTTAGTCAATCATCCATTATTTATTTCCAAACTGTATGTAAAGCTCTGCAGCATAGCCTTTTATGTCCATATACAGGGAAAAGAAGAGAAAGAGCTTCTGAAAGGCCAGGAGAACAAAAACAGAGAAGCCTCTGAAATCCTTTGTTGGGGAATTGTCTTATGTAGTTATATCCAAGGAAGAGACGAAAGGGAAATAAAATCACATTTAACAGAAGGTACTACCTTGGTACAAATTTCTTTGATCTCTCTATATTATTTGTTGCAGTCCAAAATTCCTTTTTTGGACATGAGGTCCTTTGTTTACAAGTGTCCATCAAATGCAACACACTTGGAGAGTATTGTGCATGGCTTTATCCCCAGTCTGCATTCTGTGTCAGGTCAGTTTTTCCTGCTGCCTGTTTGATGCCTGCTGTCTCCTTGGTTGAGAATGGTTAATCAGGACTACAATGAATCTCCCAGGGATAGTATACAATCAAGGAAGAATAGCCCACCAAAATGTTTGCAGGCAAATAAGAGAGTCTCAACGTAAGATGTTGCTTGTGTGCGTATATGAGCAGCATCTTTGTCACAAAAAAATGCTTGCTGACAATACTAAGAGGTAGATGGTTAAACAGAGCAGCTGTTCCAAATTCTGGTTTTAGCATTCTGTATTCTGTCTTTTTTTATATAAATGTGGTACCGAATTGCTAACTAAGAGGCTTGCCCACGAACCCAGGACAGGTCAAATCAAAACAATTTAACATCATTCCCAGTGTTTCTTTTTGCACTTTAATTAAAAATGAGTACTCTGATTTGCAGAATAGTCACACTGGAAGGGAATGCTGCAAGAAAAAGTTTGAAAAACACTTTTAACCTCTTAAAATCAGCTGTTGACATCCCATCTGCAGGCTGCAGCTATAATCTCCCAAATGAACCCCAGTGTTCTGGGTAGCTCTTGCACCTTACTCAGGCTGAACTAAAGAGCAGCAAGGTTAACTCCTCTGTTGTGTGTGAAAAGAGTAGATCTGGGAAAAATCACACCCACATCTTGCTTATCAGATGGATATTGAGGACCACAAAGTAGGCACTCTTATATCTTTTAGCCCTCATTTTCCCTCTATCTTATCTTCCAGCATCCAAAGCCGTCCTAATTCTGAAGGCACATCTACACCAGGCAAAGGAGAGTGGTGTGAGCTTTTTGAGTTAGCAGTGACCTAGATCTGACTTGAGAACAATGCTTTTTCTGAGACCCTAAGGAAGCAGACCCTCGCTCCACTGTTAGTTACAACTGCCCCAGGGAGACCTACAGAACTGCCTAATGCTACACCACACCATTATGGGCTCAAGTTACTGCGCATCAGCTGTTCCACCAGCCTGGCAGGGTGCCTGTTCCAACCCTCCATGGAGGTGAAGGCACTCATTCCTGTAATGCTGAAAAACTGCATATTGAGCAGCATTAGTGGGGAATAAGAGACTGCATAGAAGCAGTTACTGCAGATCTGGTCATATCTGGCATTCTCCTAGTGCCCAGGTAAATGGCAAGTAGTTCAATGTTAGTAAAGGTCACTTAACTCCAAAAGTGACCAGGTGACGCTTTGTGTTCAGATCTGTACAGGAGTGCAGACTAAGTCACTTGGGTTTGAGTCTAATGAGACAGTATGTAACTGGAAACTGAATTACTGAACAACCCAAAAAAGAATCCTAAAATGCACTGACTCCCCGTGAACTTTGAATTGCTGGTACTCTGAAGAGAAATGCCCTCCAATGGTCACCAGCAGTAAACCCTGCTTAGTTTGTCTACATTACGACTGTTGTCTAGTCTTTACGTCATGCTTTCATCTTCAGGATTGAGCAGTGATTGCAACCGCATTCCAGGGTAAGTACATATTTATTGTTATTTGCCCATTACCTAAAGAGCTCAGACCAGCACCGTTGGGTTCAACTTGCACATACAACTGTAACTCACACAGCCGAATTCTTCCATGGTATCATATAGGCACACATCAAAAGTGCATCTAAGTACCTCTAAGCTGGAAAAACCATCTCTCTCTTAGTTTTGTGGCTTAGTCTTTTAAAATGAGATTTAAAATGACCCATGGTAGCAAATGGAAATGCTTGTGCTTCTAATTGCTTGCTCTGTATGAGATACAGCTATTCCCAACTTCAGCTGAACTGCAAGAAGAAAACTGCAAGCAGTAAATTTACAGAGCAAGCAGACCTGCTAGAGAAATGTCTGCTCTTTTAATATTTGATCTGGCAGTGTACGGAGGAGTTTAGTTCTCACAACAAGCAGAGTTGTCTGGAAAGTTCCTAGTTTGGCAATGTCTTTGAAAACCAGGGCTTACTAGAATTGTCTTGCATATCCCATCTGTTTTCACTGTCTTGTGCCATGGCACAATCTTTGCTAAGGTAACGGTTTAGTGCCTACTGACTTTGTCATTCTGGAGGTGTATCAAACGCTGGCCTCTGCGAAGGCTCTTGCTGTGCTAGACATACTTGATTGGGCTGATGTCCAAGAGAGAGTTTGTGCTGTTTTCCTGCCTGGTCTCAAAAGTCCCTGCAAGTTGTTGATGGTGATCAGAGAGGCCTCTGAGGAGAAACAGGCTATTTCAGGAAGCGTGGCTGACGATACAGTAAATGGTACTGTCCCCTAAGAGAGCACTTAGCCACTCTGTCGGCAGACTGGCAGGTCCTGCAGTTCAGTTAGCTGTGCTATCTTTGGAAGAGAGGTGAGACAAAGGTGTTTTATGGTCCTGACCTTTAACATGCTGGTGCTGTTTTTGAGTTTGAAGGGTAAACTGCAGGGCATGGGTCAAATTTCAGTGTAAATGGATTTGTACTTGCTTTTCCAGTTGGATGTAGTTATTCTGTTTGCTTTTCTCTCTCTCTCTCCTAATATGCTGAGGGTGCTGCAGAGCACAGCTAAGCAGATGGCTCACTTCATTCTAGAGACAGATCCAGTTCTGAGCATAGGGATTCTTGTATCTAAAGAAGTGCTCAAGTGAAACCATTTGAATAAAAGCTGCATGGAGATCACTAAGCTCGTTTACCACATATATGGGTGATTTGCTTACAAGAAAAAGGAATAAAAACTATGAAAGAGGAAAGCTTCTTGCTGTATCTCCAACATTCATCATGCAGCATATGGGGTTTTCTTGAGGACGCGCATTCCCAGATTTCCTACAAACAAATTTGTGAGGTCTGGTGAGCACAAAGCCGCAGGCAGTGTGGTCACAGACTTACCATCTGTGTACGATTTCAGTAGCATCAGCCCTGCAGTTTACATGAGGTTCTCATCTTTCAAATTTTGTTGCAAAAATGGTTCTGTTCCCCATCCAGACAGCTTTCCAGGCCAGGTCTCATCTTCCAGGACACTGCAGTGATGGAAGGTGGCCAGCATTGTGAGGTATCAGTATAACTGTGTGTCTACTTAGAGCTTAAATGAATTTAGAGTGAGGAAACATCATTGCTTCATCCTACAAAAAGAAGAGAAATTCTAATGGATCTTCAATGTGTGAACGACTTTCAAACTCATTTAGTAGGTCCATGTAATATTGCCAGTGTAAGGTCTCAAGTGTGGACATGTAGAGATTAGTACTATTCCTATTTAATTGAAGCTCACTGAAGATTTCAGTGCAGAANTTATATTAACACACTGTAGGCTGTTTGAAAGGCATTTCTTTCCCCATAAGCTGTCGTGCACAGCTTACATTAACATTATTGCCCTGAGGAGAGTCAAATGAGCAGTCCTTATGGACCTACTTGTCTGGGCAGACCTGTCACAATAATTTCTTAGCCCTGAGCAAGAGTGTCCTGGAAGCTCAGGAAATAAAAGTTTCCTGGTGTTGAGGAGACTGAATAGAATTGAAATGGACTATTTTCCTCCAAAATGAAAATATCTGTATTAACATAGATTTTTTTAATTACTCATTGACCGTGCCTCCATTTGCTTCTCTGATTGCATGTCCTGTCAACCCAGTGACGGCAGTATCCACGCTTCATTTAATTCTTAACCCATTGGTTTTCAAGTAAGTATGGTTTGCTTATGAGGATCAGCCCAGGTAAATCTCTCATTGGGCTGTTTCCTTCTTTCCTTCTTTCCTTCTTTCCTTCCTTCCTTCCTTCCTTCCGTCCTTCCTTCCTTTTCTCCTTCCTTCCGTCCTTCCTTCCTTCCTTCGGTTGTACAATTATTTGACTGTTTTCATTGCAGTTCTAGGCTTAGAAATACCAGTACTAAAAATGCAGAGTAGCTAGATGAATAAGCTATGCTTGACATTTTTAGCAAAATAGCTTATTCAGTACTGGGATTTTTTTTAATTGTACTGAATAAATTTGATTAAAGAGGAATATAAAACAGATAAACACATGCATTTAAAAAAATGAAATTCATCTAGAAAGAGAAATATGGGATGAATGCAGCTTTCCATGTCCACTTCTATAAATGTTCAAAGACATTTGATCTACCATAAAAGCCACTATGGATGAGAAAGTAGAAAACCCATGAGCAACACAAAAATTCAGGCTACTGCTTCTGTATCCTTGATACTCACCTGAGAATCAGTTTGAAGGGATCAGTTATTCTGCCCAGAATAGAGTCCAAGGTTTCATCTCAAAGGCTAGTAAGTCATTAGCCATATAATGTTCCTCTCCACTCACCTTTCCTCTTTAGGAAGGAACAACAACAGTGAGTTGAATAGATGGATAATATGGATGGAAAACATATTCCAGTAATCCTGGAGCTAAAATCTGGAAGATATTGATTTCACCACAGGTCTTACAGTGGATTTACAAAGACAAGAAAACTTAACCTACCCTTCCTTAAATCCCAACCTTGTTACGTCTTGGAATAAAAAAAAAAGAATTAACATGATTGAAAGACTTGGTAAAATGTCAGACACTAAACAAGGATTATTTTGGGGCTGTACATCTGTATAAGACTGCATAGCTCAGTAAGGCTCAAGCTGTCCTTTTTCAGTACAGAGCCCCAGCTGATTATGTAAGGACATATCCTGCTGGGCAGAAATGCAATTTCCCACAGATGCAATTTTTACAGATGCAGCACACTATATGTGAATGAAACACATTGCTTCTGATTTGTCCCATACTGGGGAAGCCCATCCTGGAGAAACAGCCCTAGTGATGAAGGGCGATCATTGCCCTGCCTTATGTTTTTTCCCCTGAACAACAGTATACGCTTCCTGGCACTGAATCAAGCTGTGAAGGACAGTCATGTGGTGTATGCTGATGGTAAATGTTAATTTTTGACAGATTTGTAGGACATACAGTTTGTCTGTATTCATCTCCTGATGTTCCTACTACCATTATCTATCACTGCATCACGATAGCTTCTGAGTCCCAGTGGAGCCCCACTGTGCTAAATACTATAGAAACACATGCCTGGCTTTGCTGGTTTGGCTTCACTCCAGTAGATCAACTATATTCATGTATCTCCTGCCTTGCTATTCTAATTTTTTTCCTTCAACAAATGGAATATTTAAAACACTGGGGAGAAGAGACTGGGGGAAATGATCAGACAAGATAATTTGATTTTTAATCCGTAAGTGTCCTTGCTCCAGTCTCTATTGCACTGATAGAAAACCATTTGCTGGATGTGCAAATATCCCAGCTTGTTCTTTAAGTTGCCACATACCTGCTGATTTCAGTATGATCTGCAAAGCAAAGGGGTGCTCTGGCTCTTTCCATTACACAGATGCGGCTCTGGTATCAGTGTGGGTTCATCACTTGTTTGGAGCAGATGCTAAATCTCTGTGATATGAGCTTAATTGATTTAACCTTCTCTTTCCTACCAAAGCCCGGTGTAAAGCATTTACAACTGGCTCACTCTTGTCTGATGTGGTAGATAGAATATCCCAGATGGAGGGTTCTCACGTGTGCAAAAATGTACTGGACAGTGCCCTCCTGCTAAGCTACTTTGTCCAAGCTTTGTACATCCTGAGCTCAGGGTCTCAAGTACGGGCTCTGCAAGTTTCTGTAAAGTGGCACAGCAACTCTGATCTCAGTCTCTGATGATGGACAGTGCAGCACCAGCATGATGGGCTGATACTGTTCTGATACCCAAGGGGTCTGCCTTGCTTCTTTGGGATCCTACTGAAGCAAAGTATAAGATAACCTGTATTTGGGTAGGGAAACCTGGATAATGTAGCCTGTAATAGGAATTTTGTTGGTCCTGCAGAAGAAGGGATAGATGCTCCTGAGAGTGAGATTTCTCTATAAATTGCAGATCCCAGAGCCCATGCTGATCACCAATTCACTAGTAATTTCCTACCCCACAGAGGACCTTGCAACTTAGAGGCTATAGGGCAACAAAGTGAAGCCTATAATGACACTCTCTGCAGCCACAGGGAAGGGAAGGGAAGGGAAGGGAAGGGAGGGAAGGGAAGGGAAGGGAAGGGAAGGGAAGGGAAGGGAAGGGAAGGGGAACACAGACCTCAGCCACATTTGTAGTGAACAAGGAAATCCTCTCTCTGAAAATACCTTGATCAGACTAAGCAGTCAAAAGCCCATGTAGCTGTTGAGACGAAAGGCCCCCATAAACTCATGACACCTCTACCAAACTGGGCCTTTCCTCTCTCCAAAAATGTCCAATTACCTTTGATATAACCTTTGATATATGCAGTATTACCCAGCAGGGAAGGAACACTTTGTTATAGATCATTTTTCACAGGCCCTGCAAATAGGCGAGGTTGTCCACCTTAGGTTAGCTCAGACATTAGTGCTAAATTCCTGCTCACGCTGGACACAGGGATGAGCAGCCCTGGCTACGCAGCCATCACCTCTGCTCAACTCTTGGGCCAGAATTGCCTGCTTTCAATTTTGCATAGTGTGGAGGCACAGTTGAAGAACAGTGCACCCAGGATGGAAATAATGTGGGTTTTCCAGTACCTGTTGAGGTGGGGACATGTAAAATTCCTGTGAAGGAAGCAAAGGTGTTAGAGTTAACAGGCAACCAACACCAGGAAAAAAATACGCAAAAGGAGAGCAGGGAAAAAGGGCTCCAATTAAAGACCTGCCTGGACCATTAGGTACCTGAGATGAGTGATGAAGTGTGCACACTACGATTTAATGGTAGGTGAGGCTGTCTGTTTTAGATAGATGGAAAGTGCAGAGAAAAAGCATTTGTGACTCAATGAACAAAGCAGAAATGAAAATTCCTCACTGAAGTGAAATAGACTCCTTTTTAGCATTATGAGGCCTGCAGTTGTTGAAGCAGATATATTGCTAGACAATTCCGTAAATGTTCTGCCAACATTGCTGCTTGCTGGATTTTGTAGCTCTCTCCAATCTTGAAACATAGAAATTGTTTCTTTTCACTTCCTGATCTGGTATGCCTGTCCATGTTTTGCCTCCTTTTACTGGGAAGAACAGGGCTCACTGCCAAACTGAAGCCCTCTGTTTTTCAATGGAAAATAAGGTAAATTAGGCAAACAAATCTTGATTTCTTCATCAGGCTAGAGAGACTATTTTAATAAAGAACTCTCAGCCAAGTGCCTGACTAAAAGGCTGTAGTGGTTATCACATTCGCCTAATTTTCATTTTAGTGGAATAGGATTAAAAGAAAGACGCAAAACCAGTTCAGTTGAAAAATAGAAACAGTTAGATTTATTAACATACAGTAAAGGTAAACAAACAAAAACCAACTACGAAACCCTCTCAAAAACACCCCCTCTTCCTCCCTAGCAACAATCTACTTTTCCACGAAAAACAATGCAAAGGGACAAAACATCAGAACTCTTAAGTCAGCAGCACTTAATAAAATAGTCTTTCATTCAGTCTTTTGAGAGAGACAAGTCCCTCCTGATTCTTCTGGTAACTTTCCACAAGAGACACAGTCTGCTTGTGACTTCCAGCTCTTATAAACACAGCCCGCCTGACACTGTATCTGTGAGCTTCCCAAAATGTAGCTTTTTATATGACTACATAAGGGCTTGTGGATTTTAAAACACGGGGTTTCACCTTTTAAAGATGCACAGCTTCACAATAAAGGACTTCTTATTCTTTACTGGTGACGAGGTTCCAAGACATCTCAATAGGATCACTGCATCAATTTCTACTTCAACATCCATTTCAGAAAACTTCAAATATTATAGTTTCTAACTCAAATGTCCACTCAGTAAAAATCAGACATCCTTGCTTGAATCTGGAAAACGCACCTCCCCGGTTTTTTTAATCCAGCAAAAAAGGAAGAATTATAGTCTGTTACCATGAATTCAGGAGATTTAAAGCCCTAAACTAAGGCAACTTGTCATCTTTCCCACTCAAAAAGTCATCCTTTCTTTACTGACTTTGATATCTTCATATAATTCCTTTGCATGCCTCCGATTTAGCCTTTCTTCTCTCTTTGAGGAGGGGTAGAGTTTGAAACAGTCTCAGTCGGTGTTAAGAAAGAGTTAATGTTCAGGAACTTGCCCGGGCTTGTACACGCCACGTGGTCTCAGCCGCAGCCGCGGCAACTCCGAAAGCGGCAGATCCGCGAGATGTAAAAAGCAGCTCAAAAAAGGAGCCTGAGTCTTTTTTTCCTTTTCCACCCCTCGGTCTTATGGGGTGCGTTTTTAACTCAGCCTGGGCTCGGTGCTGCTCTCCGGGGACCCGGGGGCTGGGGGAGGAGGCCGGGGCCATCTCCCCCTCTCTGCGGCGTCCGCCGAGCTCAGATGCCCTAGATCGCCCGGCTCTCCGGAGGGCTGGCCCTGATCTCGGCCCCTCGGCCCGGCCACGGCTCCCGGGGCCTCCCGGGGCCCAGGCCCCCTCCCGGCCCGGCCGCGGTGTTACCTCATGGCTCGGAGCCCCTCGAAAGAGGGTGGGTCTCCCAAGATTCCTGTTTTTAAGCGGTGTCCCAGGGGGTGTACACCTTTTACCTGATTGGCCAGCTTAGTTGTTAGTTCCAAAATGGATTAACAATTGGTTTTTCCTACCATTTATGCTAAACCAATACAAAGGCATAGAAATCAAGGACTTTGCAATTTGGCCATATTTGGGGTTATAATACACGGCAAAGTGATGACATTCAAAGCTTACTGAGAGGTATCTGCCGAACACTAAGGCTGTGGTGCAGCCCAGAGATCAGGAATATCAGTTTTTTAGACATGTGCAATAAACAGGATATATGGTGAGAAGATTGTTCTGATTTTCTCCCCTTCCCTGTCCTGGGCAATCCTTCGTTGTCAGCAGACACTGCTCATTGGCAGTGATTGGCCAGGACTCTATTCCAGAGCCCTGATCTGCCATTCAGAAACTGGGGGGAAGTAAAACATTGCTTGACTCACAATCCAGCAAACAAATGCACACAAGTAGAGCTGTATGGGATGGGGGCCATGCTCCAGAGTTGCCGGACAGCTTCATCTGCATCTTGCTGGACATCAGCCTGTAAGTGACCTGTGCAGCTCTAGGGACATGTGTCCTTCTTTATATATATTTTTTTTATTCCAAGACGTAACAAGGTTTGGATTTTAGGAAGGGTAGGTTAAATGAGTTTTCTTGCCTTTGTAAATCCTCTTTAAGACCTGTGGTGAAATCAAAAAGCTTCTGCTTCTCCCACCAGTCCTTTCTGGGTGATCCAACACCTGTGTATTGTATTTGCTGCATCCTTTGTCATGGGCTCTTGCACTGACAAAGCCAATGCAGCAGCAGAGATGCTAAGGTCAGAGATGTCTGCGGAGACACAAAAGTCAGCATCTGCCATTGCTGGTTTTATACATGATCACATGCAACATGACATAGTTTGTGCTTTTTTGCTTGGAAGCTCATTTCCCCTCCTGCCTGCAGTTGTTAGCAGCCATGTGGCATCCTGACATTTCATCTTTATTAACTTCCTGACAGATAGCCTTTTGGGGCTTACTGGCAGATTAATTGTTTTCAGGAAGCTTTTAGACTGTTAGCAGGGTTTCGTCTTTTCTTTCCCCATTCTTTCAAACAGGAGACTCTAATAAAGCACTATGAGATGTATTAAAATACTCTGAGGATACCAGGAACATTACTCTTAGTGTCCCCCAGTTCCTCTGCTCTTTGCAGCCCGGAGCTGAGAGCAACAAGTTGGGAGTGACACAATTTTGAGCAAGGCACCAGCTGCAGCCATCATTGCAGCCACTTTAGTTAGATTTTCCCAGTGGCATTTTTCCAGGGGAAAAAAAAAGATTACAAGCCTGCCTATTTTTTTATAGTCAATGCATGTGATTAGCAGTATTTATAAAAACTGTGCAGAAAACAGCATCTCAGGAAAAGGAAAAGAACATGCAGATGCACTGAGCGAAAAGAGAAATTAACAGACTCTGAAGTCAGCAAAAGTGCCTGATTAAGGATTTAAAAATCAGAATTTTGCAATTTGGCTGTGCTGTGGGTTTCTAAAGCACAATTCAGTGATGGCTTTTGAGGCCTACTGGAAGCTATTTTGTAAATGACTGCATGTGTAATGCCATCTGAAGATAATAGCAACATGAGTGTTTTCAGGGTGGAAAGAAAGAAACTTCACAAGCAAAAACGTTAAAACAGAATACAGGTGATGAACTCATGGTAGCCCCCTTAAACATTTCCTTTCCCTCCTTAAAAATTTTGTGATTTCAGCATTTTCTTTGCATTGCCCATATGTTTCTGTCTGTTTACATGTCTTTCCCTCAAACCATGAGATAAAGATTTAAAATAATATTTTCCTATTTCTATTTATTATAAACCAGTACTAAACTGCTCATTTCATAAGTAATTCAAGCCCAGCAATTTTTCATTGGCATAAGAATTTAAATCTCCCTTGTGCTTCATTGCAGAACTAGATTTACTACAACGCAGAAAGGGACTTGAAGATATTTACTATTAATCTGTGAGTTCAAATGCAGGTGGGCAGAATCTGAGGCGCTGTGATGATATCCTTGTTCAGGAGCCTCTATTATGTTTTGGAAACCACCCAGAGTATAATGATAAGGATTCATAAACAATACTTTTCACCTGATGGTGTACAGCTAGCTTATTTGTTCAGTCTCTGCAGACTGCTAGAAATGTGCACAGAAATGGTTTTCCATCCCTTTTTAGATGTAGTCCTCTCAGTTTACCTGTGCTTATTTGAAACTATAAAGGAACTCCTTGGTAGCCTCCCTGCTGTACCCATAATGTGGTTCAGAGCACTCAGCACTACCAATCCTGCATCCACTGGAGATAACAAACATTGTAAATTAGGGACAGTCTTCTGGTATATATAGGGGGCCATAGTAGCGTGAGATTCCTCATTAGCTCTGACTACAGAAATACAGAAATATAATTCCACTGCAGGGAGAGTGACACTTAATGACACCTGAACACCAGGACTTGAAAAGGTGTCAGTTTTTATCCAAGCATTTTATGCATTTTTAAAGCACACAAATGGAATGAATATGTCTAAATATTCATTGCTTAAGGTGCCTTTCTCAGACATCAAAAGCAGTGTGCATAAATTCCTCATTTTATGTGATAGCTTTCATTATCTCTCTATCTGTAATCCACACCTCCTGCTAAGAGGGACAGAACCCCAGAGCTCATTAGGACTCTCTCTTTAGAGAAAGCCAGCAGAAAAAGCTGTCGTCTTTTATGCTACAGCAGAAGGTGAAAATGTTACCAGATGAACAATTCTTTCCAGCAGTGCTTTGGCTAGTCTCACCATATAATTGAAAATTCATTGTAAGCAATCAAGCCCCATTATTTCCCACCCAGGAATCTTTACGTTTTAGCCCCTTGCTCATCCAAAGACGTACTTGCTGAGAAGAGGTGCAGAGTCAGCAGGAAAGATGGACAACATGAATAATTAAAATAGAGGTTTCCATTTGCTCCTGAAAAAAATGGTTTGCACAAAAATAGAATGAAACAGCATATCAAGAGATGCTCCAGAAGGATGGCTGTTATGTCTAGTGGCATTTTCCCCTCCAGGAGGATTGTTCATGACAGGCATATAGAGGTATTTGGATTAGAATGACAACCTATCATAGTATTATTTGGAAACATTCTAGTGTGGCTAACACTGGAGAGATATGTTTGGCAAAGGTAAAAACTGCTAACGAGTAGCAGTTAACTGGAAAAGCACATATTACACAAAATATTACCCCAGTGACAAAGACAAGCACCCAGGAATTTGAAAAATTAAGGTTAGATTTGATTTTTAATCTAGTTGTGCTATGAAATGATACCAAGTACTGTGTTTTCATGGCTTTCTTCTGAATTCAGTATTACAGTTGTACAGTGCTCTTCTGTTCAATACTTTTTCTTCCACTGTTCAATCTTTTTTACTTATTTTTACTTATTTTGCCAATTAAGCAAATCTTCTTCTGAAGGAAAGATTAATTTTCTTTTTTTGAAGAAAAGATTAATTTTCTCAGAACACTTACCATCACAGCATTTGCAGATATTATTAAAATTATTTTCATGAACTCAGAGCCAAGGGGCCTGTTATCACCTCCCTTTTAGAGATGCAGCCATGAGGCACTCAGATCACAAAAGTCTTAGTTTGAATAATTAAATTGTGAGAGATTTAGAGAACTTCACTTCTCAGTGTGCCAAGAGTTACAAAACACACAAAGCATGACCACATTTATTTGTATGGAGGGCTTAGCACACCTATAAATCAGAGTCTGAAAAAACTTCACTAATCTAGTGTATGACTATACCACTGGCAAGACTAGAGTCCACTTTTCCAAACCAGCATTTTTCTGTCTGACCTTGTCACTTTCTGTAACCTTCGCTTGGTACCCTCACGTCTTTCAGCGCCCGAAACATGTAAAGCGAGTGTTCTGCAGGCACCTCTTCTTCACAGAAAACAAGCCACAATATTCACAAATGATACAGTGACTTCAACATATTGAATGGGAAAGGAATCCTGGGGAAAAGAAAAAAAAAAAAAGAGTATGTGGTTTTGCAATTACAGTATGTCTCCCAATACATTAGTATGAGAGGACTGAATAGAGAGCAAATAAGCAGCACCATCGCTCTTTTGATCTTTTTGATTGCTCTCGTACTATAATATCCTTTTCCTGTACTTCATACACAATAAAGTACTTCCCATACTTTTTTTCACGCAGGCTTCTAATGGAAGGGGAAGAGATTCCATCACCGATTACGATTCCGTGCCATCAGCAAGCTGATAACTCCAGGCTCTCTTAGATTCTGCTACTGCCAGCCAGGGGATAGCTGAACTTGGTGGCAAAGGCTCGGGCACGGTGAGTCCCTGGAGGTAGAGCTAGCGTGACACAGGCGTGTTGGACACTCTGTACAGCAGGTTGGTAGACTGTACTTGTCAATCTAAAGAAGGAGCTTATCAATCTTCAGTGTAGGTATACTCTTCCACCCACTGAGTGTTGTTCTTCACTCTATAAATGACTGATGACCAATTATTTCACTTAAGAGCCAAAATGCCAAGGCCCGTATCTCAGGACGGGAACCATTAGTGTTTGATGACGTGATCTCAAAACATCTATCATTCCCACAGCGCAAACTAAATCTGGGCTACCCCAGTCAGCTCAAGCTGGATAGGTGTGATGCTGAGCAGCAACCTGAAGCCCACACCTCTTTCACTCTGAAAGTGAACAGCAAATACCAGCGGGCCAAGGTCAGGTGTAAACGACTGCAAAACCCTCGTATCTCCCCTTTTGGGCAAGCAGCTCCGGATCAGCATGTGGATTTTCGGCACTGGCGCCGTCGTTCTGGTTACGCACCCCTCAGGCGAAGCGCAGGGCAGTTTGATTTGCGGCGGGGAGCTGCGCACCGCACCGCGGGCCACCGGGGAGGCGCTCGCCACAGCAGCGCCGGCGCCTCGGGACCGGGGGCGGTCCCTGACCGCGGCCCGCCGCGCTT